>CM053031.1:287168760-287561260 GCA_028564925.1 Lithobates sylvaticus | reverse complement strand
GGACAACAGAGGTCCCTGTGTATTCTCTGTACTGGACCTCCTAGGACTATAGGACAGCAGAGGTCCCTGTGTATCCTCTGTACTGGACCTCCTAGGACTATAGGACAACAGAGGTCCCTGTGTATCCTCTGTACTGGGCCTCCTAGGACTATAGGACAACAGAGGTCCATGTGTATCCTCTGTACTGGACCTCCTAGGACTATAGGACAACAGAGGTCCCTGTGTATTCTCTGTACTGGACCTCCTAGGACTATAGAACAACAGAGGTCCCTGTGTATTCTCTGTACTGGACCTCCTAGGACTATAGAACAACAGAGGTCCCTGAGTATTCTCTGTACTGGACCTCCTAGGACTATAGAACAACAGAGGTCCCTGTGTATACTGGACCTCCTAGGACTATAGGACAGCAGAGGTCCCTGTGTATCCTCTGTACTGGACCTCCTAGGACTATAGGACAACAGAGGTCCCTGAGTATTCTCTGTACTGGACCTCCTAGGACTATAGGACAACAGAGGTCCCTGAGTATCCTCTGTACTGGACCTCCTAGGACTATAGGACAACAGAGGTCCCTGTGTATCCTCTGTACTGGGCCTCCTAGGACTATAGGACAACAGAGGTCCCTGAGTATTCTCTGTACTGGACCTCCTAGGACTATAGAACAACAGAGGTCCCTGTGTATCCTCTGTACTGGACCTCCTAGGACTATAGAACAACAGAGGTCCCTGTGTATTCTCTGTACTGGACCTCCTAGGACTATAGGACAACAGAGGTCCCTGTGTATCCTCTGTACTGGACCTCCTAGGACTATAGGACAGCAAAGGTCCCTGTGTATCCTCTGTACTGGACCTCCTAGGACTATAGGACAGCAGAGGTCCCTGTGTATCCTCTGTACTGGACCTCCTAGGACTATAGGACAACAGAGGTCCCTGTGTATCCTCTGTACTGGACCTCCTAGGACTATAAGACAACAGAGGTCCCTGTGTATCCTCTGTACTGGACCTCCTAGGACTATAGGACAACAGAGGTCCCTGTGTATTCTCTGTACTGGGCCTCCTAGGACTATAGGACAGCAGAGGTCCCTAAATATCCTCTGTACTGGACCTCCTAGGACTATAGGACAGCAGAGGTCCCTGTGTATTCTCTGTACTGGACCTCCTAGGACTATAGAACAACAGAGGTCCATGTGTATTCTCTGTACTGGGCCTCCTAGGACTATAGGACAGCAGAGGTCCCTAAATATCCTCTGTACTGGACCTCCTAGGACTATAGGACAACAGAGGTCCCTGTGTATCCTCTGTACTGGGCCTCCTAGGACTATAGGACAGCAGAGGTCCCTGTGTATTCTCTGTACTGGACCTCCTAGGACTATAGGACAGCAGAGGTCCCTGTGTATTCTCTGTACTGGACCTCCTAGGACTATAGGACAACAGAGGTCCCTGTGTATCCTCTGTACTGGACCTCCTAGGACTATAAGACAACAGAGGTCCCTGTGTATCCTCTGTACTGGACCTCCTAGGACTATAGGACAACAGAGGTCCCTGTGTATTCTCTGTACTGGGCCTCCTAGGACTATAGGACAGCAGAGGTCCCTAAATATCCTCTGTACTGGACCTCCTAGGACTATAGGACAGCAGAGGTCCCTGTGTATTCTCTGTACTGGACCTCCTAGGACTATAGAACAACAGAGGTCCATGTGTATTCTCTGTACTGGGCCTCCTAGGACTATAGGACAGCAGAGGTCCCTAAATATCCTCTGTACTGGACCTCCTAGGACTATAGGACAACAGAGGTCCCTGTGTATCCTCTGTACTGGGCCTCCTAGGACTATAGGACAGCAGAGGTCCCTGTGTATTCTCTGTACTGGACCTCCTAGGACTATAGGACAGCAGAGGTCCCTGTGTATTCTCTGTACTGGACCTCCTAGGACTATAGGACAACAGAGGTCCCTGTGTATCCTCTGTACTGGACCTCCTAGGACTATAAGACAACAGAGGTCCCTGTGTATCCTCTGTACTGGACCTCCTAGGACTATAGGACAACAGAGGTCCCTGTGTATTCTCTGTACTGGGCCTCCTAGGACTATAGGACAGCAGAGGTCCCTAAATATCCTCTGTACTGGACCTCCTAGGACTATAGGACAACAGAGGTCCCTGTGTATCCTCTGTACTGGGCCTCCTAGGACTATAGGACAGCAGAGGTCCCTGTGTATTCTCTGTACTGGACCTCCTAGGACTATAGGACAGCAGAGGTCCCTGTGTATCCTCTGTACTGGACCTCCTAGGACTATAGGACAGCAGAGGTCCCTGTGTATTCTCTGTACTGGGCCTCCTCATGATGCTTAAAGTGCAACAATAAAAATGAAAAATTCCTTTAAATATAGTGCCTGGGGGTCCTCTTAGTCTGCCTGTAAAGTGGCGCCTCTGTAGCATGTATAGAACCTGCTGCAGCAAAATTTATAAAAAAAAATGGATTTGAAGGGGATCCCCACGCCAATTTTTTTTCTACAAACATCGTGGGGTCCCCCCCAAAAATTCATACCAGACCCTTATCCAAGCATGCAGCCTGGCAGGTCAGGAAAGGGGGGGGCAGCGCCCTGGAACCATACCAGGCCACATGCCCTCAACATGGGGGGTTGGTGCTTTGGGGCTCCATGTTGATGGGGACAAGGGTCTCTTCCCGACAACCTGGGGCTGTGGTTGTCGGGGTCTGCGGGCGGGGGGGTTTATCGGAAGCCCTGGAACCCCCCCAGAATCTGCCCCCCCCCCCCCATGTGAATGAGTATCTGGTACATAGTACCCCTACCCATTCACCAAAAAAAGTCAAAAAGTAATACAGACAAGACAAACCCTTTATTAAAAAATAGTGTCCCTCGATGTAAATCCATCGTCAATCACGCCGCCCACCGGACCCGTAAAATAGAAAAAAAATATAAAATTCTCCGCCTCCTGGCAGGCCCCCAGCCGAATGCCTCCTCTGCGCTTCAACATTTCTTATATAGGTAAGGGGCGGGGCCACCTGACTACGTCACCGCCCCTTCTGATTTCACAGACTGGTGCATGCTATGGCCCCGCCCCTTACCTATATATAAGAGATGTCAAAGCGCAGAGGAGGCATTCGGTGGGAGGTCTCCCCGGAGGAGAGGGCGTTGTTCCTCTTTTTTGGGTCGGCAGGCGACGTGATTGACGATGGATTTGTCAAAAACTTGTCTCGTGTATTTATTACCTTTGTACACTTTTTTGGTGAATAGGTAGGGGTACAATGTACTCGATACCCATTCACTTGGGGGGGGGTGGGATCTGGGGGCCCCCTTGTTAAAGGGGGCTCCCAGATTCCGATAAGCCCCCCCCCCCCCGCCCACAGACCCCCCACAACCACAGCCCAGGGTTGTGGGGAAGAGACCCTTGTCCCCATCGACAAGGTGCTTTGTAGTGACTGGGGGCCGAGCCCCACCTGCCCCAAAGCATCCACTCCCCCTTTTCCTGATCTTCCAGGCTGCATGCCCGGATAAGGGTCTGGTATGAATTTTGGGTGGACCCCACACTGTGGGCCTGGTATAGACTCGGGGGGGGGGGGGGGCAAAGTGTCTCATATGGACAGGGGGGGGGGGGCACATTGTTTTTCTTAATTTTTTTAATAGATTTTTTTTATTTTTTATTGTTCAGCTGAATGAATGACTTGTATAGCGCTACCTATGCGAACTGAATCGCCTCAGGGCGCTTTTTGCCACTGGTGTCCATCTGTGGTATAGTGCGGTTTTTGCCCTGTGGGGTGCTGACACGCTTACAAACACATACACATATTTGGCATGTCTTTGGAGTGTGGGAGGAAACCGGAGTACCCGGAGGAAACCCACGCAAGCACAGGGAGAACATGCAAACTCCAGGCAGAAGGTGTCGTGGTCGGGATTTGAACCAGCGACCCTATTACTGCTAGGTGGAAGTGCTAACCACTACACCACTGTGCTGTCAAAGGGGAAACCCTCTAACATCAGTTATTAAGGACGCTGAATGAATGAATGAATGAATGAATGAATGAATAACTTGTATAGCGCTACAATGCGAACTGAATCGCCTCAAGGCGCTGTTGGCGTTTGGTTATCAGCTTCTAGAAGAGGTGGTCTTGAGTTTCTTCCTGAAGGCCTGATGGTTTTCTTCCATGCGAATGTCGGTTGGTAGAGCGTTCCATAGCCGTGGTCCTTGGACAGCGAATCTCCGTTCCCCCTTTGATTTGTAGCGGGATTTAGGAATGAGGAGAAGATTTTGATTAGCCGATCGAAGACTGCGATTCGGTGTGTAGTGTTTTATTTTCTCGCAAAGGTATTGCGGAGCGTTTCCATGTGCGCATTTGTGGGTGAGGCAGAGGGTCTTGAAAATGACCCGATTCCTTACGTTTAGCCAATGCAGGTTCCTCAGGGAAGGGGAGATGGGTTCCCAGTTTTTTTCCCTGTTATCAGCCTTGCCGCCGTGTTTTGGATAAGTTGTAAGCGCACAAGTTGATATTGGGGTAATCCTATGTAGAGGGAGTTTGCGTAGTCAAGTCGTGAATTAATGACTGTTCCAACTACCACTGCTTTGTCCTCCTTTGGAATGAAGGGGAGGAGTCTGCGTAGCAGGCGGAGCAGATGGTGAGAACCACTGACCACTGATCCTATTTGGGCATCCATTGACATTTCAGAGTCAAAAATGACTCCGAGACTCTTAGCCTTGGGGCGATGGTCTGTCCAAAGATGGTGGGTGGTGTCCAAGGGATCTTGGTTCGGGGGTTATGCTTTGCATGTAGAATAAGAAGTTCTGTTTTCGATTCATTAAGTTTGAGGGAGCTAGTGGTCATCCAGTCGTCTATCATAGAGAGGCATTTTCCTAATTGCTGATGATGGTCTTTTTGTCCGGTGATACGAAAATATAATTGAGTGTCGTCAGCGTATGAATGGAAGCCGAGGTCTGATCTTCTGATGATGTTGAGGAGTGGAAGCCGAGATCTGATCTTCTGATGATGTTGAGGAGTGGAAGCAGAGGTCTGATCTTCTGATGATGTTGAGGAGTGGAAGCAGAGGTCTGATCTGATGATGTTGAGGAGTGGAAGCCGAGGTCTGATCTTCTGATGATGTTGAGGAGTGGAAGCCGAGGTCTGATCTTCTGATGATGTTGAGGAGTGGAAGCAGAGGTCTGATCTTCTGATGATGTTGAGGAGTGGAAGCAGAGGTCTGATCTTCTGATGATGTTGAGGAGTGGAAGCAGAGGTCTGATCTTCTGATGATGTTGAGGAGTGGAAGCCGAGGTCTGATCTTCTGATGATGTTGAGGAGTGGAAGCAGAGGTCTGATCTTCTGATGATGTTGAGGAGTGGAAGCAGAGGTCTGATCTTCTGATGATGTTGAGGAGTGGAAGCAGAGGTCTGATCTTCTGATGATGTTGAGGAGTGGAAGCAGAGGTCTGATCTTCTGATGATGTTGAGGAGTGGAAGCAGAGGTCTGATCTTCTGATGATGTTGAGGAGTGGAAGCAGAGGTCTGATCTTCTGATGATGTTGAGGAGTGGAAGCAGAGGTCTGATCTTCTGATGATGTTGAGGAGTGGAAGCCGAGGTCCGATCTTCTGATGATGTTGAGGAGTGGAAGCAGAGGTCTGATCTTCTGATGATGTTGAGGAGTGGAAGCAGAGGTCTGATCTTCTGATGATGTTGAGGAGTGGAAGCAGAGGTCTGATCTTCTGATGATGTTGAGGAGTGGAAGCAGAGGTCTGATCTTCTGATGATGTTGAGGAGTGGAAGCAGAGGTCTGATCTTCTGATGATGTTGAGGAGTGGAAGCCGAGGTCTGACCTTCTGATGATGTTGAGGAGTGGAAGCCGAGGTCTGATCTTCTGATGATGTTGAGGAGTGGAAGCAGAGGTCTGATCTCCTGATGATGTTGAGGAGTGGAAGCTGAGGTCTGATCTCCTGATGATGTTGAGGAGTGGAAGCCGAGGTCTGATCTTCTGATGATGTTGAGGAGTGGAAGCCGAGGTCTGATCTTCTGATGATGTTGAGGAGTGGAAGCCGAGGTCTGATCTTCTGATGATGTTGAGGAGTGGAAGCAGAGGTCTGATCTTCTGATGATGTTGAGGAGTGGGCGGATGTATATATTGAAGAGCACCGGTGACAAGGGTGATCCTTGAGGGACTCCACAGGAGATTGCCCGGGTTTCAGAGGTGAAAGCTCCTAGTTTCACCGTCTGAGAGCGATTTCCTAAGAAGGATGCGAACCATTGTAGATCTGAGTCTTTGACTCCTGCTACTTCTGTGAGGCGGATGAGTAGAGTGTTGTGGTCCACAGTATCAAACGCTGCACTGAGGTCCAACAGTACCAGGAGACATGAATCTCCGTCATCCGCTGCTTCGAGGGCGTCGTCCCAAATCTTCAGGAGTGCGGTTTCTGTCCCATGGCCTGGGCGGAATCCTGATTGTAACGGGTCCAGGATTGTGTGTGTGTCCAGGTGGCGTTGTATCTGTTGTACTACCGCTTTCTCCATGATCTTGGAAATGTTGTTCAAGCTTGTTATCGGTCTTCGGTGGTTGGGGTCCCTGGGGTCGAGGTTGGGTTTCTTTAGTAGGGGTTTGATAATGCCTTGTTTGAGGGCGCCTGGAACAATCCCTTCTTTGAACGATTGATTTATGAGGTGCGTTATGGTGGGAGCCAGGATGTCGGAGCATTCTTTCAGGAGTTTTGTGGGGATGATGTCAATAGAGGATGTGCTGTCTCTGAGATTTTTGATGATGTTTTTAGTGGTATCCGTGGTGATTGGGATCAGAGAAAACCTTGGTGGTTGTGGGATATTTGTGTCGATATCGACTTTTTGCTCTGTTTGCCTGCCGTCGGATGTTTTTTTCTGATCAATTGTAATCCTAATGTTGACGATTTTATTGATGAAAAAATCTGATAATTCATTGCAGAAATCTTGGGTTTCATTAGCGGGGGGCTCTAAGCATACTAGGTTCATCGACTGAGCGACTATTTTAAAAAGTTCCCGGGGGCGGTTTAAGGCGGCTGAGATGGTATATGAGAAATGGTCTTTTTTTGCTTTGAAGATTGCCTTCTGATAATTCTGTGTCAGTCCTTTGTATTTTGTGTGATTTTCCTTGGTGGGATTTATTCTCCATGCTCTTTCGGCTCTTCTGCGTTCTTGCTTGAGTAGCGTGAGCGAGCTATTGAACCATCCTGCGTTTTTCCTCTTGATGAGAGTTCTGCGTTTTGGAGCCACTGAGTCTGCTGATTGTAGTAATACATTGTTTAGGGAGCTGAGAGTTTGCTCCGATGAAAGGGTTAAATTCAGAGTTGCTATTTTGTTTGATAAGGTGGTTTTGAAGGAATCGGAATGCAGTTTTTTCTGCGATCTGGTCCAATGCGTCGTTGTTGCAGGTTTCTGTTTTTGGTGGGTGATGTTGGTGGAGATTTTGAATTTGATGGCGTGGTGATCCGTCCATGGTAGTGGTATGTTGTCTACTGTGTTGATGTCCAGATTTTGTTTGAAGATGAGGTCCAGAGTATGTCCTGACCCGTGTGTGGGGGTCTTTATCAGTTGCTGGAGACCCAGTTCTTCTAGTTGGCTGATGCAGGCGGTCGCGATAGGGTCTTGGGTAGAGTTTGCCCAGAGGTTGAAGTCTCCAAGTACCAGCAGGTTTTTGGATTTCAGGGTGTGTATTGAGATAAACTCCGTGAGTGGTGTAAGCAGATTGGTCTTTGGTCCTGGTGGTCTGTAGCAGAGTAGAATGTGGGTGGTGTCATGGGGTGTTGATTGAAGATGTAGCGTCAATGTTTCCATAAAAGGCGCTGGGTTCTGTAAGATTGGTTTGGTGAGCGCCAGGTGCGATTTAAAAATCACTGCTAGGCCTCCTCCTTTTTTTCCTATCCGATGTTCAGTTAGGATCCTGTAGTTCTCCGGCACCAATTCGGTGAGGATGGTGTTGCAGTCGGGTGTTAGCCAGCTTTCCGTAATGAAGAGGCAATCTATGTTGTTTTGAGTGATGAAGTCGTGTACTTCTAGTCTGTGTTTGGCTGCAGATCTGGTGTTGATCATGGCGCATGTTAATTGTTGTGGTTGGGTCGGTATCTTCCTGTTTTTGCAGGTTGATTGTAGATCGGTCTTTAATAGATGTTCTTTCCGTAGAATTTTTTGAATGGGAGCTGGCAAAGTTGCGGTGGAATTTCTTAGTCTGTGGAGGACTTCTGCTGAATATTTAAAGTAGCACATGGCCAGAGGATGAAGTTTAATGGTCCTGGGATGACTGAGCTGATGATCCGGATCCGGGTCAGTCCTGTTATCAGTCTAGGTATCAGACTTGCCGCCGCATAGACTAAAGCCAGCAAGTTGATCGTGTGGTGCCCTATGTGTGAAGATGTTGATCCTGATCCGGGTTTGTCCTTTTATCAGTCTAGGTATCAGACTTGCCGCCGCATAGACTAAAGCCAGCAAGTCGATCGTGTGGTGCCCTATGAGTGAGGACTCGGTTTGGTTGGGTAGTAGATTCCTGGCTGTTCCAGCTGCCTCTGCTTGTTGCGAGGAATCCTGGACCAGAAGAATGCTGCTGGTGACAGCTGCGGTGTGTTGCTTAGTTGGAGCGAATAGTTCCTGTAGGGGTGATGGGGGCCTGTTGAACCTACCACCCTCTCGTTGATCCAGAGGAAGGCGAAAAAAACCCCTAACTGTGCCAGCCAATTGCTCAGCGAGGGGAAAAAAATTCCTTCCTGACCCCGAGAGGCGGTCGGACCACAGTGCCCTGGATCAACTGCTAGTGGGGGGGGGGGGACCCCGAGAGCTTACCTGTTTGGAGATAATCCCTGAAGCGCTTGCTGTGTTGCCTGGTGCTTCTGCGATGAAGTCGGTTGCTGGGTAGGGGTGTGCTGAAGGGGGAGTGGGCACGCCGACCTGCGGAAGGGGGAAAGGATAAGCTGGGGGGTGGGATGAGGTGGGGTGAGTCTCATCCGCAGCCGGTTCCTTCCTCGTCTATAGGCTAGAAGCGCGGCGGTGGCGGCTGTGGATGTGACCCCACCTGGGGGACTGACCTGTGGTGGAAGGAGTGCCCGAAGTGTCTGCTGGGGGGTCCAGGAGGTCCTGGGGATGTCCTTGCAGTAACTGGGTGTAGTGGGTGTACCAAGATGGCCGCCGGACTAGGCCCAAGCTGCAGCCTGTCCTGGCTCTGGTGGTTCCTGGTTCTTGGTGAGTGCTGGAGGGCTTGGGGGCTAGGAGGCGGGGGGGACTTGCCGCAGCCCAGTTGGACCAAAGGGGGCTGAAGAGGCGATTGGGGGGGGGGCAGATGGCCGGGACTAGGCCGAAGCCGGGGACTCGCCTGTCGGCTGAAGCCCAGGTGGGCAGCTGTGGACGGTGTGGCGGAAGTAGGGGGCCGATTGGTTGCGGGGGCCCACGGGAATCCGCAGTGGGGTCCGGGTATGCTGAGCACTGGCTGGGACTCCTGACTAAGGCAGAGGGGAAGCAGATGGCCGGCTTCGGCCGGGACTAGGCCGGAGCCGGGGACTTTCCTAGCTGCTAAGCCCGACGGGCGGCCGCGGCCGGCGCGGAGAAAAAAGGGCCAATTGATTGCGGGGGGCCTGCGGGGCTGCAGTGGGTCCTAGTGGATGGGGGGACTGGCTGGGTCCCGCTCCCCGGGGCTGTGGGCTCCTAAGCCTCCTAAAGGCTGGAGCTGCTGCCTGGGGCTGCTGGCTGGCTGGAGCTGCTAGGCGCACGTCTGCACGTCTCTCGCTCGTTCAAGGCCGACTCCCAGCCCTGCTCCTTAACAACCAGCTTACACTGCGCCCTGATTGGGCAAAGCTTTGCCCAAACAGGGCGCAGGTTTCACAGTGCATTGCAAGGTGTTGGTCGGGGGGAACACCCTGCAAATTCAGGTGTTCAGCGAACCGCCGAACGGGCAAATACTAAGCTCAAACTCATGCTCGGCCCGAACCGTTCGCCCGTCCCTATTACTCACCATGTCGCTGGAATCGGAAGACACAACGTCTGCCCCCGACATGCATTGTGTGTGATCCATTTTTCTGTTCTCCCACTTAGAAGGTCCTTTTCCCATCTACTGCTACAATACCTTATAATGTTCAGCCTGGTGGGTCACATACAAGGTTTATTTTCACCATTGCTGAGGGCATCTCATCACCTTCCAGTCTGCACCTTCTGTTAGCGAAATTGGGCTGTCCGCAGAGCAAACAGCCAATTTTTCCTGTTTCTAATATAAATACCCATTTCCGTCTTAATGATATAATGCCTTACCTACAAATCTTCCATTACCTCCCAAACCCCTTCATCCATGCATTCATCCTTATCCCAGCCCCCTCATTCAAACCTCACCAGCCAAGCATTGCATTAAAGGAGCCATTACCAGTATATATCTTACATGTTCATCTCAGCATCGGGCAGCATCATTGACCCTGTCTCAGCTCAGTGAACTCCTTTATTTAGAAAACATTCCAAGCCACACCCTCAGGGGTTTGCCTCCAACAGCTAAACCCCTCCCACAGAAGGTTGTGACCTCATCTCATTCACACAGGATGTGAATGACCATATAAGGACACACAAATTCAATACAATGGTGTTACAATACAGGGACAATTGTTTTCCTTCAAAAGAACCAATCACAGAATACATTCAAATAGACTAAGCAGTGATGTCCAAACCGTCTAAACTGCTTTCAATGACAATGAACGATATAAAACTATGGCTCCGTGGGCCATAATATTTATATCGTTATGCTATAGTTCCAATGTACACAGAGATGTTCGCTTGAAGTTATTAATGCCCGGATCTGAGAGGTGCGGGAGCATGGAGTGTGCAGTGAGCGAGTGAGGACGCGAATGGGCTCTCTCTGGTTCCTCTCACTGAAACCCGCTACCTAGGCGTCCATATGTGGCCGGAGCTGAGGTAACTTATTCACTGACCTGGTTGACTGACCGTTAGGAGCCTGCACCGTTCCACTCTCGAGCCTGCTGTGGGATTGTGGAAGGGACATCCGACCCACTAAGCGGTCCCTGTTTGCGGTGAGAGGCGGGGAGGCGCCCTGCGGGACGACTGTCTGTTGGATCGTACGACCGCAGGAGCGAGTCACCTGACCCCGATCATCACCTGACCACCCGGCGGTATAGTGGGAAATACACCGAAGGTCGAGCGTGCGGCGCTCTTGTGAAGGACAGGCTGGGGCCGAGATGCGCGAGGCGACTTAGAAAATCAAGCCGTCCTCCAAGAGGGGGAGCGAGGACACTTCAGGGGGTGAGTTGTGCAATTGCACCCACTACATTTAGCAGTTGTCCTGGGATATCTGGGCTACAATAATGGCACTGGACATTGTAATGTTGGAGATAAAAGTTCCGGGACTGTGTAATACAATATAGTCACCTCCACGCTATCTTTGAAAAGCATCTTCACAGTACCAGGTGTGTTTCTAACTCTATATACAGTCCAGTCAACTGTGCGATACCTTAACCAGTCTTGCTGAGCTGCTCGCTAATGCTATTAATGTTACCAAGGCTGCTCAAATAAATACCACATCAGCAATCTGGCAACCATAGAGGCTTTTTTGCAAGCAGAGAGAAGACTGCTTATTTTTCTTTACCGCGGCTCCGCGGAATTAGATATTTATTAAGTATATTATACCTATTTGCTCTCTTTCCAACCCCTGTCTCTTCACATACTTGGATTATTAAAGCCATATTCCTGACTATGTCGTCTATAGTCAGAAAGAGGTTTGTCTAATTTAACATAACTTATAAAGACCCCAGGGTTCAATAGGGAGTCCGGTGCTTTTAACTACCTAGCACTAACCCAGTGTCTTTTCCAGGTTAAAACCGTTACAAATTTATTTATTTATTTTTTTTTCTTTCTTTTTTTTTTTTTTTTTTTTTTTTTTTTTTTGCATGGATATCTTGGTATATACCAGCTATTGGCAAACAAAGTAGTATACAATACCAACACGTATTATCCCTGCCCTGGGCCATTGGACAATTATCAAACGAGTTATATACATCTGCTTTATATACCATTTTTTTCCTTACATACTGGACTAATAAACCGTTATCTCTGACTACTACCACCTAGAATCGGTGTGACTAACCTATATGAACTCAAGGCCCTTGGTGGCCCCTTAGCTTCTATTATTTAGCTATCATTACCATCATCGTTGATCTTTGTAAAAAACGACAACGGCCTAGCTCTTTTCGAGCAAACAAGGCGCAGGGGGTCCGCCGTGGCTCGTCAGTGATTAACAATCACCGTTTCTAATTTATTTCCTGAAGCCTGGAGTCTCAACTCCAATTACTTTAGATAAATAGGCGGCTGGGTAGTCGGGGATAGGTGGGGGGGATCCACTTTGCTTAGCAAGGTTGCCATGTCAAGGAAAAAACCCCCAGAAGAACACCTGTCCCAGGAAGGGATGCAAAATACACGCTCTACAAAGGAGAAAAACAACCAAATCGCAACAGCCACTGCCACCAAACTAGAGAAATATGCACACTTAGCACCCGCTTCACCAAATAGGTTGAATTCGCATCAAGAGGCTCCCCAGGTTAAGGACCAAAGGAATCCTCCGTCGGATAGAAAGAGCCAGGGGGGTATAGCCCTCAATTCAACTCCCAACCTATCCACTTCAACTGTCTCTAAAAAATCTATAAATAAGGGTGCAGGAGGATCAAAAATTCTATCAACTACCATGAATCCTGAGGTAAATTCACCCTCCAGTTCGGTGCCAACTTCCGCGGCAGCTTCAGAGAGGGTTGTGGTAGTATCAGAAGGAGAGCCTACACTCAGGGAGGTACTTAATGCAATAAATGACTGCAAAGCCTCAATCTCAAATTTTGATAACCAACTAAAAAATATTAAGGATGAACTAATCTCCATAAAACATGATCTAGGTAGAACGGTACAAAGCATCACAGATCTAGAGGGGAGGGTAAGCTCCATAGAAGACGAATTGACCCCTGCCAAAACCGAAATCCAACGGCTCAAAGATACAATAAATGCACAAGTCGCTAAACTGGACGACATGGAAAATAGAAGTCGTAGAAACAATATTAGGCTGATCGGCCTTCCAGAACGAACGGAGGGTTCTAATCTAATCAAGTTCTTGGAGACATGGTTTGGGGAGATTTTTGGAGGATCATCTTTCACCCCCCTGTTCGCTATCGAACGTGCACACCGCATTTTTTCTAGAACTCAAAAGGAGGGAGACCGCCCTAGGCCAATAATACTCAAAATCTTAAATTATAATGATAAGGCCACCCTGCTACGGCGAGCAAGGGAGGTGGGGGATATTAGGTTCCAGGGCGCTAAAATATCACTATATCCGGACTTCTCCCCAGACCTACAGAAACGCAGAGCTGAATTTACCTCAATTAAACGCACCATGATTAATTACAAGATACACTATGCCCTTCTATACCCTGCTCGGTTGAGAGTCACGGCCTTTGACAGGACTTTCTTTTTCAATTCCCCTAACGAGGCAGTGCAATGGTTAGAAGACAACAAAAGGGACTTATAAGGAAGGAGGGCTATAGCCTTACCCCCCTTCGGCTGTTTCCCCTTTTTTCCCCTTTTTTTTTGTTGTTGTGGTTTTTTTTCTTTTTTTTTTTTTCTCTTTGAGGAAGATTACGGGTGGAGGGGTAATTAGAGAGGGCCCATTGGAAATGGGCAAGGTTAGATGAATGAAGTTATGAATGGGAGAGGGCAGATAGGCCCCCTAATAATGTTTGTATTTGCACTGATCACTTTAATACAGAGAGATTATGGGAGTGGAAGAGAGGTAAGGGGAAAGGTCGCGAATATACCCGCTAGGGTTTGCCCTGATGGGCCAGGGGGGGGAGGGAAGGGTGGAGGGGGGGGAAGGCGTAGGGAGAAGGTGGGGGGGAGGGGGCGTAGGGAGAAGGTGGGGGGGAGGGGAGAGAAGGGAGGGAAGGGGTTGAGGGATAAAGGGTGGGTTGGATTAAAGGTTGAGCACAGGGTACAGTTTTTTAATACACATGTGTCACTTAAAATAGATTCAAGCACAAGAATTGATAGGGGGAAGCATGTAAATGGATGCAATAATATAAGTCAAGAAACGGGGTTCTATGCAGTAAAAATGATTGTTTATTATGGTGCTCTTTGGAGCAATTTTCTTTCACATATGATGTTAGCACTAATACATGTTACGACACAGGGGTTCAATAGGAAATTTATTTCTACTCCTTTTTCTTATCGATGCTCTTCTTGGGTCTTTTTCGCTTTTCTTTTTTTTTTTTCTTTTTTATCAGTAATTCCCTAAATGGAACTACATCTTTCAATTATAGTAACCCATATGATGTAATACTACTCTCGTTGCCTAACTTATTTTTATTCATTACTCATTATATATCGAAATGTAAGTATACATGCAGGCAAAAAAGCTTGACTTGATCTCCTGGAATGTCCGGGGCCTTGGAGACCCGTCAAAAAGAGCCTTGGTGTTATCACTTTTTGAGGATAGGGGGTTAGGAGTCCTACTGCTAAAAAAGACGCACCTGACGAAGGATACGGTCCCACTGCTGCGTGGCCGGAAATTCCAGGCCCAGTACCACTCCGTGTACTCTTCATACTCAAGAGGAGTGAGTATTTTAATAGGAAGGGGAATACAATTTTCTTGTTATAAGGTACAAATAGACCCAATGGGTCGCTATGTTTTTTTGCATTGCTCAATAGAAGACACTCCACTGGTTCTAGAAAGTATTTATGTACCACCGCCATTTAAACTGGAGATCCTTTACGAACTAACTGCATTCACAACAGACAAACTCGGGGTCCCAGTGATAGCTATGGGGGACTATAATGAGGTCCTAGACAAAGCTATTGACAGGTTCCCAGCGCCACCTCAAACGGTTCGGGGGGAGGAGGGTAGATTAGCCCGGTTTTTGACAGAAACTGGACTAATGGAAGCTTGGAGACTAATACATCCGCTTGAGAGGCAATATTCTTGCTTCTCAAGCTCCTTTTTGACACTATCCAGATTGGATATGGCCTTTGTCAACTCCAACACCCTTCCCCTGATAGACGCAATTGACTATGCTCCCAGGGGAGTTTCTGACCACTCGCCTTTGATACTTGCAATTAAAGTTGGGAGAAGGCCCCATTGCAGGGAATGGAAAATAAATCCAGCTTGGTTGGATTTGATTGATAACCCTGAGGAACTAAATTTTGCTCTTAAAGAATGTATTTCTTTTAATACAGGAACGGCCCCCATGGGGGTGGTGTGGGACTCTCTGAAGGCCTATCTCAGGGGCCTCCTTATACAACGAATTGCGGGAGCTAAGGGCAAGTCGCGGAAATGGGAGCACGAAGCAAAAAGGGCCGTAATGCTGGCAGAACAAGAATATATTCTCAATCCAAATCCAGAATCCCAGAATAAGTGGCTAGAAAAGCAGCAAGATTATAAACTAGTTACTACTAGGATCAGCGAGGACAAACGTATAACTCAGAGACAAATATTTTTTGGAGAAGGGGAGAGAGTTGGTCGTATGCTGTCTTTGCTGGTTAAGGCAAATATGTCCCCTGCACCAGTCTTGGCAGTTAGAACTACTCAGGGAGTCATATCCCTAGATCCCACGGATATCATGAAAACATTTAGCGATTTCTATAAGTCCCTATACAAATCTCAGATAGGCGTAGATACGGGGGAAACGGAGCTATTTTTAGATAATATAAATGTTCCTATTCTGTCCGAAGCTGATCGACAGCTAATGGATGCTCCAATTACGCTACAGGAGCTACGGGATGTGGTGGCTGGGATGTCAAACTCGAAGTCACCAGGCCCGGATGGGCTTCCAATTGAAATTTATAAAAAATACGGGGGAATTGTATTGCCAGAATTGCTTAACACATTGAACCAGGCGTTTTCCGTGGGGTCTCTTCCTGCTTCGATGACGGAGGCAACTATTGTTGTTATCCCGAAGGAGGGAAAAGACCCCACGGACCCCGCTTCATACCGCCCAATCTCTTTGCTGTGCGCCGACGTTAAGATCTTGGCCAAAGTACTGGCTGCCCGATTGAACACCTGCATACACAATCTTATACACCCAGACCAGTCTGGATTTATCCCGGCGAGATCGACTAGCATTAATATCCGCAGGACCTACTTGAATATACAACTGCCAACAGTCAATAAAGGTTCAAGGGCCATTTTGGCATTAGATGCTGCTAAGGCATTTGATAGCCTTGAATGGGCCTATCTCTTTAAAACCCTGGGAAAATTCGGCTTTGGACCAAATTTTATTAAGTGGGTAACACTACTCTATACTAATCCAAGAGCAAAAATAAAAATTAATAATGAATACTCCGACCTATTTCAGTTGGAAAGAGGAACCAGACAGGGGTGTCCCCTCTCGCCTCTTCTATTCTCCTTGGCAATAGAGCCACTGGCTATTGCAGTTAGGGCCAATGGGGAGATACGAGGTTTTAGGAGGGGCGTATACGAAGAGAAGATAGCATTGTTCGCTGACGATGTCCTGTTCTACTTGGCAGACCTTCAAACCTCATTGAAAGCAGCAATAAAGTTGGTGGGAGAATTTGGGAAGATTTCTGGATTGACTATCAACTGGGATAAATCAGCTCTCCTTCCAATAGACCCAATTTCACCAGATATAAATCCTCATGAATTTACCTTCAAGATAGCTGACAAATTGAAGTACCTCGGGATCTGGATTTCCAAAGACACAAACGGGTACCTAGAAAATAACTTGGCCCCGCTATTAACTAAATTGAAATATAAGGCTGAGGTGTGGGGCCGTCTCCCCCTATCGGTTGCCGGACGATGCAACCTTCTTAAAATGATCTGGCTCCCCCAGATCCTATATTTTCTTCATAATTCACCTGTGTGGATTGGGCAGAAATGGTTCAAAAGAATAGATTCGCTCTTTAGAGACCTAATTTGGAAAAAAGGCCATCCTAGAATTGCACTGGCCACACTCCAGCTGCCCTTTGAGGATGGGGGGTTGACGATCCCACACCCCAGACGGTACTTTCTGGCATCCCAGCTGCAACACTTAGCAGGGAGGGGGTCTTCCACAGGCACAGTTTCAAACTTGATGCTGATAGGATGCCCACATGGTACACTTATAGAAGCCCTTGAGGCCAGCTCCTTCTCCACACGCTGCCCAACGGTAAAGCTAGTAATAAAGACTTGGCAATTAGCAAAAACTATGCTAGGGTACCAGGGCATATCGGAACTAGCTCCCTTGTGGAACAACAACAATCTACAAGAATTAGCTAAAATTAGGGCACCCCAGCACTGGGTAAATCAGGGTCTCACGCGGGCAAGGCAACTTTTTTCCGGCAACAATATGAAAACATTTGCTGAGTTAAAGCAGGATTTCTCCCTATCTAATGACACGTTTTATAAATTTCTCCAGGTAAGGCATGCAGCCCAGACGCAATTTGGACGGCAGGTGCCGCAATGGACATATATTACTACCCTGTCTCAGATGGTGCTGTCGGAACCATCGAAGGGGGTAATTTCTGGGCTCTACGCCAAGTTAGGGGAGAGAACCATGGATAAAAGTGGACCAAGCAAGATCAGGCCAATATGGGAGAGAGAGGTCGGCCCTTTATCACCAGCAGAATGGGATCGGGTCCTTGGCCAGGTGAAACGGGTCTCAATTTCCCCCTCACATAAAATATTGCATCTCTACTTTCTGTACAGAGTATATTATACTCCTAAAAAAATGAAATCAAAAATAAACCGCGCTAAAAAAAGTGATAGGGGAAAAAAATAAAAAATCTTAACCTGAAAGGCTGCTGCTAAAAGTGGGATACACACACACAGGATATATAAAATGGATAAAGCTGCGCCAAACAAATATTTAAACATACATGAAAAAAGAAAAAAGAAAGAAAACCCAAATGACCAAATAATAATATACCAAAAAATGAATTACATACACAATAAAACTACAGAAGAGTGTGTAAGGTATAATGAATAAAGTCCAAATGGGAACCACATTAATCCTGATTAAGTGTCTTCCTTTGGTAATAAGCCAGGTAGAATATAGTGAGTAGACTGCTGATTAGATGGTAAATGGAACACCGCTGTGACAGGCATACAAAAGTTTTGTGCAATCCCATCCACCATTTGAATTTGGCGCTTACCAGATGTCTAGTAATAAAAGGCACTGCCTATGAAGCCTGCAACATCCCAGATGGGGAGTAATTGATGAGACCGATCAGATCAAGGACAAACACTCCAGGGAACAAGAAGGACCTCCACAGCCTCTGCTCCGCTCAAGGACATCCAACTAATTATCTCAGGCACATAAAAACAAGGGACCACCCATAGCGTGATACTGCTAGACACTTGTTTATTTAAAAAAATTTAAAAACACTTACAAATATAAGAAGAATAACGAGCACAATACACACACTGCCGGCCGGTCAGTGCAAACCCGTCCCCCGTTCACGATCTCCGTGGTAGCGTCACTGCGTGCCTTCCCATACGTCGTTTCGTCACAGATGACGTTGTCAATGGGTTCCCCATTGACAACGTCATCTGTGACGAAACGACGTATGGGAAGGCACGCAGTGACGCTACCACGGAGATCGTGAACGGGGGACGGGTTTGCACTGACCGGCCGGCAGTGTGTGTATTGTGCTCGTTATTCTTCTTATATTTGTAAGTGTTTTTAAATTTTTTTAAATAAACAAGTGTCTAGCAGTATCACGCTATGGGCGGTCCCTTGTTTTTATGTGCCTGAGATAATTAGTTGGATGTCCTTGAGCGGAGCAGAGGCTGTGGAGGTCCTTCTTGTTCCCTGGAGTGTTTGTCCTTGATCTGATCGGTCTCATCAATTACTCCCCATCTGGGATGTTGCAGGCTTCATAGGCAGTGCCTTTTATTACTAGACATCTGGTAAGCGCCAAATTCAAATGGTGGATGGGATTGCACAAAACTTTTGTATGCCTGTCACAGCGGTGTTCCATTTACCATCTAATCAGCAGTCTACTCACTATATTCTACCTGGCTTATTACCAAAGGAAGACACTTAATCAGGATTAATGTGGTTCCCATTTGGACTTTATTCATTATACCTTACACACTCTTCTGTAGTTTTATTGTGTATGTAATTCATTTTTTGGTATATTATTATTTGGTCATTTGGGTTTTCTTTCTTTTTTCTTTTTTCATGTATGTTTAAATATTTGTTTGGCGCAGCTTTATCCATTTTATAACTCCTAAAAAAATGTTTAGACTTGGATGGCGGGAAAACGACCACTGTCCCAGATGTGGACGGCCCGGAGATTTTAGCCATATGCTCTGGAAATGCCCAAAGCTTTACAGATATTGGACTAACATAGTCAAGGAAATCAATAAGATACTCGATTTAAAGTTAGAGCCAACGGCTAGGACATGTCTCTTGGGCCTTCTGGAACAGGGGACTGGTTCAAAAATTATTGTGGACTCGGCCCTAAGGGCTCTATTCCAGGCTAGAAAACTGATTGCCCAACATTGGCAGTCTAAATCTCCTCCGACATTAGAGATCTGGCTAAAAAATATGAACTCAATAATTGGCAACGAGAGAGTATACTTCATTAAACAGGGAAACTATAAAAAATTCCAGAAGATGTGGGGACCCTGGATCACAAATAGAATAGAATGAGAAAGCTATACTGAGCTATTTTTGAGCGATACAGGAATATAAGTCTCAACCGGGGGGGGGGGGGAGGGAGGTGTATAGGGGGCGCAAAAGCAAATAGGGATAATATAACACTTGGAGATATTAGCACTGAGCAGGATTAAATTCTTTAAATTGTGTATGAATAGTTTTCTTACTCTATAAAGTTATACATTTCTTTTTTAATACATAAATATGGAAAAGGGTAAGCCACAATGATGATAAGACTCACATGGGACAGTGAAAATGGCGTTGCTGACGTAAGTCCTATATATAAGTTTTGCTGAAGTGGCACAAAAAAAAAAAAAAGAAGTTATTAATGCAGTCACTGGGAAATGGCCAGTCTCCCAGTGAGGCATAAATGAACTTCCTTAACCGCTTCAGCACCGGGCAATTTTGTCCCCTTCCTTACCAGAGCACTTTTTGCGATTCAGCACTGCGTCGCTTTAACTGACAATTGCGCGGTCGTGCAACATTGCACCCAAACAAAATTGACGTCCTTTTTTTCCCACAAATAGAGCTTTCTTTTGGTGGTATTTGATCACCTCTGCGGTTTTTATTTTCCGCGCCATAAACAAAAGAAGAGCGACAATTTTGAAAAAAAAACACAATATTTTTTACTTTTTGCTATAATAAATATCCAATTTTTTTTAAAAAAACTTTTTTTTTCCTCAGTTTAGGCCGATACGTATTCTTGTACATATTTTTGGTAAAAAAATTCGCAATTAGCGATTATTGATTTGTTTGCACAAATGTTATAGCGTTTACAAGATAGGGGATAGTTTGCACAAATGTTAATTTTTTATTTTTTTTTTACTAGTAATGGCGGCGATCTGCAATTTTTTTCGTGACTGCGACATTGCGGTGGACACTTCGGACACATTTTTGGGACCATTCACATTTACACAGCGATTGTTGCTATAAAATTGCACTGATTACTGTGTAAATGTGACTGGCAGGGAAGGGGTTAACACTAGGGGGCGCTGCAGGGGTTAATATGTTCCCTGAGTGAGTGATTCTAACTGTGGGGGGAGGGGACTCACAAGGGGAGGAGACCGATCGGTGTTCCTCTGTACTGGGAACACACCATCGGTCTCCTCGCCAGTGACAGGACGTGGAGCTGTGCGTTTACACCCCATCATTACACACACAGCTCCACGGTCCCGCTGTTTTCCCGGGCAATCGCGGGTGCCCGGCGGACATCGCGGCCGCCGGGCACGCGCACCGGGTCCCGAGTGACGCCGTGGGCGCGCGCGCGCCCCCTAGACGGCCGGGAATAGGAGGACGTCATATGACGTCCACCCAGGATGGCAGAGCCACCTTGTGGACGTCATATGTCAATGCACGGTATTGAAGTGGTTAAACCAGCAAACACGTCTGTAGTGTCCACAGGAAGATTTACGCAGCCAATGGTCTTCCGCCAACGTCTTTATGTGCGAATACGCTCCGATGAGTGCATTACAGCAAAACCGACACTGGGGGGGGGGGGCATCTGACAACATACATTAATAAAATTTTCCATGACAACTTCCAAGCCAAAAAACATTACATCCTGCGGCACCCACCTTCTGGAGCCCCCTAAATCCATCAGACATGTACTATTGGTGATCCATTCTATATTATGTGTATTGCAGGATCAGAGGACGGGGTGAACATGTCACTCGGACTCGCTCTGGCTGTCCAGAAGAAATCACCGCAGTTGTTGGTACGTCACTTTGTATGATTCCCAGACTTCTCAGAGGGTTTGCTGAGCCCACCTAGGGTGAGGTCAGTCAAGTGGTGGTCTATGGCGGTCTATGCTGAGGATTTTCTTGGCCGGCCATTGCAGTGGGTCATTGATGAACCTGAAACCCCCCAACACAGCTTTCCAGGTCAGCGATTTTCTATACATGTGGAGAAATGTGGAGCCCTCAGCTCCAAGCATTCACCGGGGGGGGGGGCATGGTTTTATTTTACCGGTTTGCCCATGTTTACCCATTTTTGCTACAATCCACCTGTGACGGATCCTGTATTCAAGGTGTCCGCCGTAAATGCTTCCTAAGTCCTGGAACATGAGTCCAATGGATCTGGTTATAGGAACCCCCAAGAATTAGACGGCACTAGTTCTTGGGGTAAATCAGGAATGCTTTATTTGACATTTCACACACATATATAGCCAGATGACTCAAAGCTAACCTAATTAGCATGAGCTAATTATCTTAATCATTGCCCAGACTAGTTGGCTGCCTGAAAAGGCTTTTCAGGGTCAGACTTTAAGGCTCCTAGTTAATTGGAATGACTATTCAACATACATTAACATAAACAGTAACACAGGGCTAATTAGCACAACAACATTGTGTGGAATACACCTTACAAGCCAGACCAGCCTCATTTACACAATAGACAGGTGGCTTGAGTTCATGACATTGAATGGGATACAAGCTGTCAGATGCTAGTCTATTTCTAATGCCAAATGCATATACAGAGAGTGTATTTTGGGGGGCCCGTAATCAGCTGGCAGGAGGCTAGCATGTAGTCCTCTCAAAAAGCCCGTGTCCCGGCTAGGTCTGTCACATTTCTCCCCTTTTGGCAGGAGACTAACACAGGAGGAGACCCCAGACGGGTTGACTCCGAAGTTAGTCCATAGTTCCAGTCCTCGAATGCCTGTACCCACACAGTACTCCAAACAAATTGTTTCAAACAGAGCACTCACCCAGCCAACCTCTGCCTCTCTCATAGAACATATCTGCCGCTGGGGAGAGGCCTGGACTGGCCCTCCTCCCTGGAGTCTTTTCAGCCGCTGGAGAGAAGACAGGGTGACTGGGCTCACTCCATCCTGCTGTTGGGGATCTGGGCCGACCGCCCAGCATCCCTGGGTTATACTGGTGGAGACTGCATTCCCATCCCCCTTTACAGGGAATCTGTCCTGTTTTAGTTGCGGGCAGAGGTCAGCAGTGCTCTGTTCCGTTGCCAGCAGTTCAGCTGGGTGTAGGAGCTTCCCTACATCATCTGCTCCAGCTAACTGTTGGGGAGAGAGGCCGACTGCCCCAGCTCCCTGGAACTCCGCAGCTGTTACCGGTGCTGGGCAGAGGTTGGTAGCACTCTGCCCGGTTGCCAGCATTTCTGCTGGTTTTCTGTTAGTGGAGACCACAGGCCCATCCACCGACACCAGATCAAGCTGCAGTTGTGAGGTGACAACTGCATTCTCTCCTTGAACCCTGATCTGCAACTCGTGATGGACTGCCACCTCCTCACCCTGGGCCTCCAGAATTGCTGTAGATGTCAGGCAAAGGGCTTGGACCCTCTGTTCAGTTACCAGATCTTCGGCTGGAGAAGTTTGTTGTAACTCCATAGGTGCTGCTGGTAGGAAATCCCATGTCCCTGTCAGTGTTGGGAGAGAAAGGCCGACTACCTCTTCTCTCAAGAAGGGCGAAGCCACTGTTGGTGCTGGGCAGAAGTTAGCAGAGTTCTGCCCAATTGTCAGCACTTCCGCTTTGGGGATGACAATCTCCGGAGTTTCCACTGCCGATTCTCTGGCATGCTGCTGAACGTGTTCTAGCAGTTACCTGTATGCCCTTTCCAGATGCTGTTCCTTCCTTAACAAATGGTTCAGATCAGGTTTAAGCTCTGAGACCCCTGCAAGACCGAGCATAGCCTCTCTATATTCTCGCAGGTCCTCAAGGGTAGGTTCCCCTTCATTGCCAAACACAAAACGATCTGTAAGGCTCTCCCACAGCAATCCAGGGCCTCCAAAGTCATATCCCTCCGGAGAGCATTCTGTTGTCTCCCCTAAATATCCCTGCTCTGCGTGCCATTGCAGAGCCCGATAACCATTGTCCAGCTCTATCTCCTGCTGGACAAGCCTGTCCAACTCAGTCACCCATTGCTCCTGGGGCTGCTCTCCCAGGAATGCCATCCGCAATGCCCGTTGGTCACTGGCCCGTTGCTCTTGGGTTGGAAAGAACTTGCCCTGTTTTATACCAGCGAGCTGGAGGGCTCCAATCCACAGCTCCACCCGAATCTGCTGCCTGAGCTCCAGGTATTCCTCCTCAGACACAGTCCTTGTGTATGCCGCAAGGATGATCCGCAGCAACCCCGGGAACTCTGATGCCAGATCCATATCTCCGCTGGGGTGACCGAAGTCTTCTATCCTGATTTTGGATCCCGGTGGAGGTTTGGATGTCCCAGACTGCAGGAAGCACAATCCCACTGCTTGCCAACAATGTGACGGATCCTGTACTCAAGGTGTCCGCCGTAAATGCTTCCTAAGTCCTGGAACATGAGTCCAATGGATCTGGTTATAGGAACCCCCAAGAATTAGACGGCACTAGTTCTTGGGGTAAATCAGGAATGCTTTATTTGACATTTCACACACATATATAGCCAGATGACTCAAAGCTAACCTAATTAGCATGAGCTAATTATCTTAATCATTGCCCAGACTAGTTGGCTGCCTGAAAAGGCTTTTCAGGGTCAGACTTTAAGGCTCCTAGTTAATTGGAATGACTATTCAACATACATTAACATAAACAGTAACACAGGGCTAATTAGCACAACAACATTGTGTGGAATACACCTTACAAGCCAGACCAGCCTCATTTACACAATAGACAGGTGGCTTGAGTTCATGACATTGAATGGGATACAAGCTGTCAGATGCTAGTCTATTTCTAATGCCAAATGCATATACAGAGAGTGTATTTTGGGGGGCCCGTAATCAGCTGGCAGGAGGCTCGCATGTAGTCCTCTCAAAAAGCCCGTATCCCGGCTAGGTCTGTCACACCACCTCAACAATGAAAATTCTTCCTTCCAACTCTTTATGGACTGGAGACATTTTCTTCTGGATTCTGCAAGCAGTCATGTAGGTTTGATATTCCTAGTCGGGGAAGTTTATAGTTCAGGTCCGGGTTGGCCTCACCTTGGGTGGTGGAAAGATCAGCCCATTAGGTATTTATATTTTGGAGGAGCGTGCGAATGAAATGTATGTATTATAATAATCTACTTTCCTGTCTATCACAGGCTTGTGGGCCAACCCTTCAGAGAGTCTGCGGAGAGAATATGTATGTTAATGGGCAGTGCTACCAACTAGACCTGGGCAGGCCGAAACCCAAGCAAACACTGCCGGCTTTTCTACCAGGTAATCCTTGCACCATATTGTGACTTTCAATGGCCTCAGCTGGACCTCCACGATGAAGACATGTTTCCTGCACAGTGTGAGCTCCTCATGGTAGACAGTAAATACACAACACTCCAGTGATTGTTGTATCTACTGAGAACCTGCAGACAATGATGTAGCGCTACCCCCATCGTTTTAACCGGTCCTCCACCCCCAAACAGTACAGAGGCCACCATCCACCTAAGCAACAGTCCATTCACTCTGGCTCCAATAAACAGTGTAGAGCGGCAATCCCCAACCTACCCAGCACCAGGGACTGGTCACTTGGAAGTGAACCCCTCCACATACTGGGGTGGGGGGCATGTGGTTATTTGTGTGGCAGTCGCAGCCTGTCATGAGGGGGGGCTAAGGGAGATTTGCAGCTTGTCAACTGGGGGGGGGGTGCACTCTGTCACCTGGGGAGATGAATGAATGAATGAATGATTTGTATAGCGCTGCAACTGCGAACTTAATCGCCTCGAGGCGCTTGTCTGCTCTTGTTGGGATGCCATGTTTAGAAGAGGTGGGTCTTGAGTTTTCTCCTGAAGGCCTGATGGTTTTCTTCCATGCGGATGTTGTTTGGTAGAGCATTCCATAGCCGAGGACCCTGTACTGCGAATCTTCGTTCTCCCTTCGATTTGTAGCGGGCTTTGGGGATGAGAAGGCGGTTTTGGTTTGTCGATCGAAGGCTGCGATTCGGTATGTATTTTTCTATTTTCTCACAAAGGTATTGAGGCGCATTTCCTTGTGTACATTTGTGGGTGAGGCAGAGGGTCTTGAATGTGATCCTCTCTTTTACCGTCAGCCAATGGAGGGTCCTTAGGGATGGGGAGATGGATTCCCAGGGTTTCTTTCCGGTGACTATTCTTGCTGCTGTGTTTTGGACAATTTGAAGGCGCGCAATCTGGTAATCCGGTAATCCTATGTACAGGGAGTTTGCATAGTCGAGACGCGAATTGATGATCGTTCCTACTACTACCGATTTCTCCTTTTCCGGGATGAAGGGGATGAGTCTGCGTAGCATGTGAAGGAGATGGTGGGATCCGCTGATTACGGATCCTATTTGTGCCTCCAATGTCATCTCTGAATCAAAGATTACTCCGAGGCTTTTGGCTTTGGTGCTTGGAAGGATGGTCTGTCCCAAGATGGTGGGTGGTGTCCATGGGGTCTTCGTCTTTTTCCTTTGGTTTGCGTCGAGGAGCAGTAATTCTGTTTTTGATCCATTTAGTTTGAGGGAGCTCGTGGTCATCCAGTCATCTATCAATGTGAGACATTTTCCTAGTTCCTGGTATTGGTCTTTTTGTCCGGTGATCCGGAAGTACAGTTGAGTGTCATCCGCGTATGAGTGGAAGCACAGATCTGATTTGCTGATAATTTTGAAGAGTGGCCGGATGTAAATGTTGAAGAGTACTGGTGACAATGGTGATCCTTGAGGGACTCCATAAGAAATTGCCCGGGTTTCTGAAGTGAAGGCTCCTAGTTTCACTGTTTGTGACTGGTTTCCTAAGAAGGAAGCAAACCATGGCAGATCTCCATCTGTAACTCCTGCCACTTCCTTGAGGCGGCTGAGAAGAGTGTTGTGGTCCACTGTGTGGAACGCCGCACTAAGATCCAGCAATACCAGAAGACTTGATTCTCCATCATCCGCTGCTTCTAGGGCGTCATCCCATATTTTCAGAAGTGCCGTTTCTGTGCCATGGCCTGGGCGGAAGCCCGATTGTAGTGGGTCTAGGAGCTTGTGTGCGTCCAGATGAAGTTGTAACTGTTGTACTACTGCTTTCTCCATAATCTTGGAAATGGTGTTCAGGCTTGTTACCGGTCTGCGATTGTTCGGATCTTTGGGGTCGAGGTTGGGTTTCTTTAGTAATGGTTTGATGATGCCTTGCTTGAGGGAATTCGGAACCAATCCTTCTTTGAACGACTGATTTACTAGGTGTGTGATAGCAGGGGCCAGAATGTCGGAGCATTCCTTCAAGAGTTTTGTGGGGATGATGTCGTTTGGCGAGGTGCTGTCTCGGAGATGCAGCTTATAACCTCAGGGGAGGGGGTTGTGGTGGTTCAGCCTGTCACCTTGGGGGGTGTATGTGGTGGTTGAAGCAGGTCACCTTGTGGGGGGGGGGGGGGGGGTGCAGCCTGGGTCTCTATTAGATACTGTCCCTGGCCCTGCTCTCCTCCCTCCCTTTCTCCTTCTTCATGACAACTGAGAGGGACGGGAGTAATGGTGCTAGGAGAAGGGAGGGGGCACCCTCTGATGGTTGGAGGGTGGCAGTGCAGGTTGTGTTGGCTTGCGCTGGCTGCCGCCAACACCTGCCCCACGGCTTGGCACCCAGCAGGCCTGGTGGTTGGTGACCTCTGATCTAGGGGATGTCTTTTTGTGATTTATTGCCTGTAAACTGGTACAGAGATTGGGGCATTGGAAATTTCAAAACGGCTAGCAATATCAATGAGAGGACCCTCTAAACCCTGACAGCTGGGGACCATGAGCTATCTTTCTGAACAGTCTTAACGCCTTTACAGCTTGGGACTATCAGTCAACTCTCTTTGGCACCAGTGCAGCTTCAGGAGCACTGCACAGCACAGCTGGGCACTCTTCACAAAGATCACAGTCCAGGGTGGGGATTGGCCAGTATCTGAGACCCTATGAGAGCCGTCTCAGTCAGAGCAACGTCTGGCCCTAATATTCCAAAAAGACAGAGTCACCAGGAATCAGTACATGGTCATTACTTACAAGGACAGCGGACACCTCCCAGCGAGTGAGAAAAATCCTTCTCCAGACCAGATCACTTTGGTGAATCCTGCAGCCAGTTCCAGGTTCCTCCCAAGTCTACTTCCCCGATACCTCAGAGAGCAGCAGCACAATCCAAGGCTTTCTTCAGGGGCAGCAGCCCCCTCTAAAACTGGGAACTCTCCTTGCTGGGGAAGACAATCTCTTCGGGCCTCCAGACTATTTATCAGCTTCCCCAGACACCATCTGGACATGCCTCCCCAGGGATTGGCTAGACCAGTGATGGCGAACCTTGGCACCCCCAGATGCTTTAGAACTACATTTCCCATGATGCTCATGCACTCTGCAGTGTAGTTGAGCATCATGGGAAATGTAGTTCCAAAACATCTGGGGTGCCAAGGGTCGCCATCACTGGGCTAGGCCTTGATCAATATTCAGGAGAGCTATTTGAATTCTCCCTCCCTTAGCTCTAGAAACGTCTTCTAGGGGAAGAGGAAAGCAATCAAACTCCCAGCCTGTGAAACACTGAACAGACCAAAGCAAACAATCTCTGCTGCCTTGCAGATGAAGCCAAAGACGTTATTTACCGAGCAGCCTACACTAGGAGGGGGGCGCTGCACTGGGCATGTACAAGGAGATCAGAATGATGATCAGGCTCATCCAATAAAACACAACCTCGGGTCGTGGCCCAAATATCCATCCTGGTATCAGTTCCTATGGGTTATATTATAGGTCACAGTGTGTCTGTGGGGCCCTCATTGCTCTTCTCTGTGTCTCTGCAGAGTGTAAGATTTCCAGCCTGGATATCGTCTTCCTGATTGATGGATCCGGCAGTGTTATTACGGATGACTTTAATAAAATGTTAACTTTTGTGTCTACGGTTATGACATCTTTCAACAAGACGGACACCCAGGTAATCCCCTCTCCATGCTGCAATAATCAGTGTGATGTCTGTAATATAATACTTTTTACGGACGGCTGATAATGTTGTAATAATCAGAGTTTTATATGTAATATAGTAATACAGTGCGAGGAAAAAATAATATTTTCAGGTGATTTTTCCATTTCTGCCCCCTCCATCTTTCCTCTCCCCAGTTCGCCCTCATGCAGTATTCCAGCGATTTTGAGATACACTTTGATTTCCGAAGGTTTTCTTCAGTAAGAGACCCGACAGTTCTGACCTCAAACATCAGAAAAATGGGGCAATGGACCAGAACCGCGACGGCTATCCACAAAGTAACGTAAGTATTCCACCCTTCCCTGTTCATTCCCCTCACAATTTGCTCATCTACTTGTGTTCTTTTAGTTCTTTCCAGGATGGGTCTGAATGGCAGGAAGGTGTAGAACTCTCCTTCACCCTCCACCTAAGTTATGTCATTGTCCTCCTTATCTTCCTCCTGTGGTCCTCCAAACCTGACCACATCTTCATCCCCACCTTCATCCCCACCTTCATTCCCCCCCCAGCAGACACTGAGTGGGTCACCAGAAGAAGAACCTGTCAATGAGGGTTCAAGACATAGTCAGCCTCTGCTCTACGTACCATGCACAATGGTTGCACTTTACCGAACATTTTCCTAATGAAAGTCTATGAACCAACCCACTAACCAAACTCGATACACCGCCTGTGGTTATTCTACAAATCCTGACAACAATATCATGAAAAAGATGGGCAAATAAAAATCCCATAAAAAATGGCTTCATGGCAGCTGCTGCAAAAATAACTCCCAATTTAAGCTTCGTAATACCCCCTGTATCTTTCCTATATGTTCTTCTTGGCCTTACCTGCTCATGGTGTTGTATTTCCCTCCTCAGAACGGAGCTCTTTGTCCCCAGCAGTGGGGCCCGAGATGAAGCTGTGAAACTCCTCATTGTGATCACTGATGGAGTGACGTTAAGAGATGACAGACGTCTTGAAGATTCAGCCAATGAAGCCAGACAAAGAGGCATAGAGTGCTTCGCCATTGGGGTAAGGGCTCGTTTACACTTGTTTCAAAATGTGGCATTGGACATGCTTTTTTTAAGCACTCTGAATGCCAATTAAAGCTCCTGTCACTAAATAAAATGGGTCCCTTACAGTCCTGGTCACACACTGTGTTTGCTTTGCTTCAAAAATTATCCCCCATGTTCCTTTCTTGGTGCTTCAAAGCCTCCATAGAAGTCTATGACAACGCTCACTAACAGCACCTGCAGATTCTGAGAGGCTTTTATTCAGCATTAGCTTCACTTTGTTTTTGGAGGTATTGCAGGTGTGAGATATCCCAGGATGCCCTGGGAAACTAAACAGCGAACCAGAAAGATGTCAGAGCCCACCCGGTTATAGTTGCAGGTAGCCTTCAATAGGGATCCGGTTTGGGTTCACCGATACCATGGGCTTGTGGGAAAGTCTGCAGGATGCATGAAATATGTAAATTACTAACATTTGGCCAAACGTTTTACAGGTCCACCGCCAGAAAAAATGGAACAACCAATATTGTGGTGCATAGCCTTTGCCTCTGGTCAATCACAAGAGCCAGTAATTGGAAGGCATGGATAGCCCCCTTTCTATAAAGGTGTGGCCTCATAGCAGCCATAATGTCGCTGTCTGGTGGAGCTCTTGGTGGAGATCTTGGTGGAGCTCTTGGTGGAGATCTTGGTGGAGCTCTTGGTGGAGCTCTTGGTGGAGCTCTTGGTGGAGCTCTTGGTGGAGATCTTGGTGGAGCTATTGGTGGAGATCTTGGTGGAGCTCTTGGTGGAGCTCTTGGTGGAGCTCTTGGTGGAGCTCTTGGTGGAGATCTTGGTGGAGCTATTGGTGGAGATCATGGTGGAGCTATTGGTGGAGATCTTGGTGGAGCTCTTGGTGGAGCTCTTGGTAGAGATCTTGGTGGAGCTCTTGGTGGAGCTCTTGGTGGAGATCTTGGTGGAGCTCTTGCTGGAGATCTTGGTGGAGCTATTGGTGGAGATCTTGGTGGAGCTCTTGGTGGAGCTCTTGGTGGAGATCTTGGTGGAGCTCTTGCTGGAGATCTTGGTGGAGCTCTTGCTGGAGATCTTGGTGGAGCTATTGGTGGAGCTCTTGGTGGAGATTTTGGTGGAGCTCTTGGTGGAGCTCTTGGTGGAGATCTTGGTGGAGATCTTGGTGGAGCTCTTGGTGGAGCTCTTGGTGGAGCTCTTGGTGGAGATCTTGGTGGAGATCTTGGTGGAGATCTTGGTGGAGATCTTGGTGGAGCTCTTGGTGGAGATCTTGGTGGAGAGCTGACAATTCTGTATAGGGAAAGACACTATTCTTTTTTTTTTTTATTTATCCATTTCTAAATGTTCCCCATGTCATGCCCCCTCCCTCATAGATGCCAGTATAATATTCCGTATTTCACCCACAGGTTGGCAGGGCCTTCACTAGCGATAATGCCCTTAGAGAACTGAGAACCATTGCGTCATCCAGTGACCGGATCCTCAGAGTCACCGACTTCTCTGCCCTCTCTCAGTTCCAGAAGACGTTGCAGGAGAAGATCTTTGCCATCGAAGGTGCCGTACCGAGGCTTTTGTATCACAAATATATAAATCACTTTTCGTGTCTCATACATGGAGATGTTTATTTGTCTATAGAAATGTTCAAATTAAGTAATATCAGAGGGTTGGGTTCTCATATTTTGGTAGATCTACTACTAGTAGAACACATTCACCTGGACTTCTTCTGAAAATGCAGAAGACACGTCACTGATTTTCTGAACCGCTTCCTCAGCACTAATGCGTGTCAGGAACAGACCCCAATGTTGAAAGCCACCAAGTAGCTCAGTCACCTTCATCGAATAATAATGGTGCGTGTCGATTGTCCAGGAACAGGATGGGAGGTGTAAATGTTTGTGATCAGCAAAAAAAAAAAAGCTAAATTAAATTATTCCTTTAGGGCCATTCCAAGGAAAACGAGGGTCCACACGTGTCCTGTGCTCTTGAAGGAACAGATTGTGCGGTTTCTAGACCCATTCAGACCAGGAGAATCCGCATATCGACTATGAACCCCCCCCCCAGAGAAATTGGATGAAATGGCCCACTTATCATAAATAAAATGTATCAAATCCAGAATAAAATACATTTACTAAACTCTTGAAGAGCCTTTATTTGTCACCCACCCTCCATGGTCAGTGCCAGGGCTGTGGGTAGCCGGGGAACTACATCCTGTTTCAGGGAACACTTCCTCTTTCTCAGTGGAAGTGCCTGCGGAGCATGCATGCAGGTCCTGGTGCAGGGACCACTGGCAGCGTGGTACACGGCAAAGGGAAATAGAAAAGCTACACCCAAAAGAAACGACTCCAGCAGAAAGAAAGGAATCTCATGATGCTAATTAGTAGAACACAACACCTAACAATAAGCAAAGAAGTCTATAGATAGATAAACTAGACACATTCTTGTTCTATTCCAGGTTGTATGTGAAGTCTTCTTTGCTCCTTTGTACTCTTTGTGATTGTTCTGCCCCAATTGGGTCACACAAAGGTGACGGCTGACGAGGTTAAACTGGAACTTTTTTTTTTTTTTTTGCAGAACTGCAAACCTTAGCCATCTTATTTGTTCTAAGCTGAGATAACATGGAAATAAAGTGAGTCCTGGAGCATCAGGCCGCAGGCCGTTTGCGCAGGGACGGCATGACAGGGATGGACTTTAGCAGCGCCGCCTTAAGAGGTGTCTGTGGGGCCGCTTTAAGAAAAGGGGAGTGGTTTCAGGTCTGGGCGGCTCAGGGGGAAAAAAAAGTAAGTGCTGAAGGGAAGTGACGTTAGTCAGCTCCATGCGGTGGAGGAAGCGTTCCCCACCCACCCATTAGCTAGGAGGGTAGGTTTGGGTACATGTTTTACTTTGCGGGGCGGTTTTTTTCTTGGGTCGTTGTAAAAGGTAAAGAAGTACATGTATGGTAACATGGAGTACTCATCCATTGGATGGGAGTGGTTTGTGTACTTCCGGGTTAAGAAGGTTTTAACCCGGAAGGGTAAAAAGGTTATGTCACTGATGACAGTTGAGTACCGCCTCCGAGTCCGGGGTTTGCCGACTGGAGGCAAGAGTTAAAAAAGTTAAAACGTAGTGGTTTCAGTGAGAGTGTTGGGGTTTCTCCCCATAATTAATAAAGACCCAGTTAACAAGGAGTGTTAAAATGGTTAAAAGTGTTTGAAGGATTTACAGTTATTAAATAAAAGGCCGGACGGCCATTTTACTCCACACCTTGTCGGTCTCTTAAGATGGGACATGTTGGGTTTTAACATATGCAGTTTATAGCGTGTATAAGTCCTACATATGTCATGTGTTTACTGTGCTGAGCCAAGGAACGGGCCCATCGGAGACCCTGATCTATGGCTGTACAATTGGCCTCCAGTGGTTAGATGGACTTGTAGAAGATAACCGATGGATCGGAGTTGAATTCTCCTGATTCTTCTAGTTCTGCTTCACCCATTACACTTCTATAGTACACAGATTACTTAGGGTGGAGCACACATTACACCCCGGATGAGGATGGAGCTATGGGGTGGGGCTGCTGACCCTTCCTCACAGAATTTGACCAATTTTCGGAAGGCGATGTATCTTTACCAATCTCTCTCTTCTACAGGAACGCAGTCAAAGGACGCAACTTCCTTCCAGATGGAGATGTCTCAGGAGGGGTTCAGTGCCGTCCTATCAGAGGTCCTTCATATTTATTATAAGAAGAATTTATACAACTATCAGTGTTATTACTATTATTACTATCACTGATTTTTTATTAATATTGTTACTATGGCCTATTTAATTATTGAAGCCGTTATTACAATAACCTAAAACCTAAAGCTACATCAAACATTTCTAAACCTACTAAGTACCAGTGATGTAAGTAACTGAGTTAAAATAAACTGAGTTACGTATCGCAGTTACTTTAGAGGGTAACGAGTATCTAACTGATTACTTTTCCCCTCATGGTAACTCAGTTCCCATTACTTTGGCTTAGTTACCCCAATTACATCTACCGCCACTAGATGGCAGTAGTGTAATTCCGGTGTCCTGCCAAAAAAGTTCCCCCGCCAGATAAGGACCCCCCTGTACTGCGCAGGCGCAGAGCTTGCGCTGTACGAAGGACTACGGAGCTTCCGAAAATTGCCGAACCTAAACAGCTCTGAGTGAACTCTACACCGCGCAGGCGCAGTTAACATGTAATTGTACGAGGCGATGCCGCACACTCCTGAAGCTCGTGCTACTCTGCAAGGGGCGTCTATCGTGTAAGTAAGGGGCGGGTCTAGTATTACTGTAACCAAGGGGCGCATTTATTATTATTGTTATATATCGAGCTCCGCCCATTAATTTAACATTCGCCCTCTTCTGTAGCCATCCGCCCCCTTACACGATATAATAATAATAGACCCGCCCCTTACACGATATAATAATAATAGACCCGCCCCTTACACCATATAATAATAATAGACCCGCCCCTTACACCATATAATAATAATAGACCCGCCCCTTACACAATATAATAATAATAGACCCGCCCCTTACACGATATAATAATTATAGACCCGCCCCTTACACAATATAATAATAATAGACCCGCCCCTTACACCATATAATAATAATAGACCCGCCCCTTGCTTACACGATATAATAATAATAGACCCGCCCCTTACACGATATAATAATAATAGACCCGCCCCTTACACGATATAATAATAATAGACCCGCCCCTTACACGCTATAACAGATCTGCCCCTTGGTTAGAGTAATAATAGAGCAGCCCCTTGGTTACACGATATATAACAATAATAATAAATGCCCCCCTTGGTTACAGTAATACTAGACCCGCCCCTTACTTACACGTATAGAATATTTAAAAATTCTGCTGCGTAACTAATTACTTTTCCAATGTAGTAACTGAGATACTAACGCAATTACTTTTTGGGAGAAGTAATTTGTAACTTAACTAATTACTTTTTTAAAGTAAGATGACCAACACTGCTAAGTACTCTAATGCTGATACTAACTTCAGTAATAATACAGTATTTTTAATTAAGTAATTATATTACTCTTTTTGACCAGATCGTACAACGATAAAATAATTAGATTTCCCTAAAGGCACCACAAGCTGAAGGTCCTCCATAGGAATAGTAGAGAAATTCGATTTTTAGAACTACACTAAATCTATGTATACACGATAGGATTTTCCGACAACAAGACCGTGGATTTTTTTCCGAAGGTTGTTGGCTCAAACTTGTCTTGCATACACATAGTTACATAGTTAGCTAGGCTGAAAAAAGACACAAGTCCATCCAGTTCAACCATAAAAAAAAGAAATAATAAAAAAAAATAACACACAGTCACACAAATGTTGTCGGAAATTCCGAACGTCAAGAACGCGGTGACGTACGACACGTACGACGAGCCGAGAAAAATGAAGTTCAATAGCCAGTGCGGCTCTTCTGCTTGATTCCCGAGCATGCGTGGAATTTTGTGCGTCGGAATTGTGTACACACGATCGAAAATTTGAGAAGCTGCTCTCAAACATTTGTTGGCGGAAATTCGGACAACAAATGTTCTATGGAGCCTACACACGGTCGGACTTTCCGACAACAAGAACACATTCAACCTTTGTTGTCGGAAAATCCTATCGTGTGTACGGCCCATAGGACCACTGAATGAAAAGATATGAGAAATTATAACCAGAACAAGTTTCATGTCTTGACATCTTTCTGTTTGGAACCACCATAATACACGAATGGGCCTGGATGATGGGGGGACCTCATTTAATACATTGTACTCCATTCCCGCATCAAGTTATGGAGTACCGAACATTGGGGATGTGAAATAAGCACACTCTAGTAGAGTGGCTATATCACTCAGAAGCAGTGGCGTCGCTAGGGGGTGGAATATGGGGCCCATAGCCCAGAGTCTCTGCAGGGGTCCCCAACGGGAGGGGAGGCTCTTTGGGGACCCTGATGTAAGTGGGAGGCTCTCTGGGGACCCTGATTTTAAGGGGGAGGCTCACTGGGGACCCTGATGAAAGTGGGGGGCTCTCTGGGGACCCTAATTTAAAGGGGGAGGCTCTCTGGGGACCCTGATTTAAGGGGGAGGCTCTCTGTGGACCCTGATGCAAGAGGGAGGCTCTCTGGGGACCCTGATTTAAGGGAGAGGCTCTCTGGGGGCCCTAATGTAAGGGAGGCTTTCTGGGAAACCTGATGTAAGTGGGGGGCTCTCTGGGGACCCTGATGCAAGGGGAGGCTCTCTGGGGACCCTGATGCAAGGGGGAGGCTCTCTGGGGACCCTGATGCAAGGGGGAGGCTCTCTGGGGACCCTGATTCAAGGGGGAGGCTCTCTGGGGACCCTGATGTAAGGGGGGGCTCTGGGGACCCTGATGCAAGGGGGAGGCTCTCTGGGGACCCTTATTTTAAGGGGGAGGCTCTCTGGGGACCCTAATGTAAGGGAGGCTTTCTGGGAAATCTGATGTAAGTGGGGGGCTCTCTGGAGACCATGATGCAAGGGGAGGCTCTCTGGGGACTCTAATGTAAGGAGGAGGCTCTCTGAGGACCCTGATGTAAGTTGGGGGGGCTCTCTGGGGACCCTGATGTAAGGGGAGGCTCTCTGGGGACCGTGATGCAAGGGGGAGGCTCTCTGGGGACTCTAATGTAAGGGGAGCTCTGGGGACCCTGATGCAAGGGGGAGGCTCTCTGGGGACCCTGATTTAAGGGGGAAGGCTCTCTGGGGACCCTAATGTAAGGGAGGCTTTCTGGGAAACCTGATGTTAGTGGGGGGCTCTTTGGAGACCCTGATGCAAGTGGGGGAGGCTCTCTGGGGACTCTAATGTAAGGAGGAGGCTCTCTGGGGACCCTGATGTAAGTGGGGGGCTCTCTGGGAAACCTGATGCAAGGGGGAGGCTCTCTGGGGACCCTGATGCCAGGGGGAGGCTCTCTGGGGACCCTGATGCAAGGGGGGCTCTCTGGGGACCCTTATTTTAAGGGGGAGGCTCTCTGGGGACCCTAATGTAAGGGAGGCTTTCTGGGAAATCTGATGTAAGTGGGGGGGCTCTCTGGAGACCATGATGCAAGGGGAGGCTCTCTGGGGACTCTAATGTAAGGAGGAGGCTCTCTGAGGACCCTGATGTAAGTGGGGGGGGGGCTCTCTGGGGACCCTAATGTAAGGGGAGGCTCTCTGGGGACCGTGATGCAAGGGGAAGGCTCTCTGGGGACTCTAATGTAAGGGGAGCTCTGGGGACCCTGATGCAAGGGGAGGCTCTCTGGGGACTCGAATGTAAGGGAGGCTTTCTGGGAAACCTGATGTTAGTGGGGGGCTCTTTGGAGACCATGATGCAAGGGGAGGCTCTCTGGGGACTCGAATGTAAGGGAGGCTTTCTGGGAAACCTGATGTTAGTGGGGGGCTCTTTGGAGACCCTGATGCAAGGGGAGGCTCTCTGGGGACTCGAATGTAAGGAGGAGGCTCTCTGGAGACCCTGATGCAAGGGGAGGCTCTCTGGGGACCCTGATGTAAGGGAGGCTTTCTGGGAAACCTGATGTTAGTGGGGGGCTCTTTGGAGACCCTGATGCAACAGGAGGCTCTCTGGGAACTCTAATGTAAGGAGGAGGCTCTCTGGGGACCCTGGTGTAAGTGGGAGGCTCTCTGGGGACCCTGATGCAAGGGGGAGGCTCTCTGGGGACCCTGATGCAAGGGGAGGCTCTCTGGGGACCATGATGTAAGGGGGGGCTCTGGGGACCCTGATGCAAGGGGGGGCTCTCTGGGGACCCTTATTTTAAGGGGGAGGCTCTCTGGGGACCCTAATGTAAGGGAGGCTTTCTGGGAAATCTGATGTAAGTGGGGGGCTCTCTGGAGACCATGATGCAAGGGGAGGCTCTCTGAGGACCCTGATGTAAGTGGGGGGGGGGCTCTCTGGGGACCCTGATGTAAGGGGAGTCTCTCTGGGACCGTGATGCAAGGGGGAGGCTCTCTGGGGACTCTAATGTAAGGGGAGCTCTGGAGACCCTGATGCAAGGGGAGGCTCTCTGGGGACTCTAATGTAAGGAGGAGGCTCTCTGGGGACCCTGATGTAAGTGGGGGGGCTCTGGGGACCCTGATGTAAAAGGAGGCTCTCTGGGGATCCTGATGCAAGGGGAGGCTCTCTGGGGACCCTGATGTAAGGGGGGCTCTCTGGGGACCCTGATTAAGGGGGGGCTCTCTGGGGACTCTAATGTAAGGAGGAGGCTCTCTGGGGACCCTGATGTAAGTGGGGGGCTCTCTGGGGACCCTGTTGCAAGGGGAAGACTCTCTGGGGACCCTGATGCAAGGGGGAGGCTCTCTGGGGACTCTGATGTAAGGGGGGGGCTCTCTGGGGATATATACACACACACGTATATTACTGTATATACATGTGTATGCCCGCCCAAGCGTATGACTTTCTTTACTATGCTGCTATGGGCTCTAGCCCCAGATCTTTTGTAGACCTAGCAACGCTGCTGCTCAGAAGTCCAATGGTGGGTCTCCATTAATGGTGGGACCTTTTTAGTGGTGAGGCCCTAATCATGGACCTCCTTTAATGGCGGGCCTTCTTTAATAAGCAGCTGTGCTTGTTGCTCTTTTAATAAACCTACTTTGGTTACAGCTCTGGAGGTGACGTGTATAGGATCCTCTGCCCTGCAGACCATCTGGTGGTTAACCTTTTGTCTTCTCCTCCTCAGGATGGGCCCATCCTCGGGGCAGTAGGTGCTTATGGTTGGTCAGGAGGGATATCACTTTACACCACCGGACAGCAGAATGGTGCCTTTATAAACACCACAAAGGATCAGACGGACATGAAGGACTCTTATATGGGTGAGAAGACCGATGATCTCCTCCAGCACAAAGCAGTCATTGTCGGGCAGAAAATTGCTAAGTACTGGAAGTTTTTTTATTTTTTTATTTGCATATTTAATTAGCAATATTATTTAAAATAAGGTCTTCTCCATCTTGGATATTGGGCCTCTCGTAATGACAGACCTGGGAACTCACCTCTGGGTTCCCATCACCCATCCCTGTGCTGGTAATACCTGTAGAGTAGTGGAGGAGGAGGGGGACACACATTTTGTGAGGGAGTATATAACACTTGTTCTGGGTTGTAGCTTCTCCTATTTGTATGGAAAATCAAGAAAAGCCATCTACTGGGAATATTTTAGTCCTTTCAGAAGTTCCTGAATATGCCCCTCTAATCACACGTCAATAGCAGACGCTGTACCATTGTATTTGTGCACATATAACATTAGTGAATCTATGTAGGTTATGCTATACAGAAGGTGACAAAGGACCTCATAGCAGTTGGGGCCCCAAGATACCAACATACCGGGAGGGTCCTGATCTACGGAAGAAGAAACAGCCTGTGGTGGGAAATGGCCACAGCCAATGGAGTGCAGGTGAGCCACGGGTTGTCAGAAGATAAGTGGTAATTGTCATGGGAGTATGGACCTCATTCATCATTGCACGTGGATGAAGAACTGTCTGTGCTCTTCAACGCAACCGATTAGTCTCCAGGGTTGTAAATTGTGTGTCTATTGTTCTGTCAAAATCCAAAAAGTAAGAATTCAACCCTTAGAAATTCATAAGGAGAGGTCAGTAATCTGGTAACAAGTGGGGGAAGGTTGGGGGGGGGGAAATGCTTGACAGACCTCCATGCAGGCCACACCCTGTGTTGTGTATATTATACAGTCACCCTCATCATATAGAATTATACGGAATATTCAGAAGTATTCCTGACATTTTTTTATCATTTCATAGTCACACAGTTGTTATGGTGGTGCACAGGGGCACACTGGAGGCACAGGGACACCATTGGGGACAGGGCATGCTAGGAGTCATTAGATGACACAAGGTGAACTTAAGGACGTGGGGGTCACACAGGGTGCACTTGGAATCAATAGAAGTCTAAAGGTGCACTGGGCGGAGGGGGGTAAGAGGTTTTCCTCTACTGGGTCCTCTCTGGCGTTTTTACTTTACTGGGTCTTTTCAAGAGGATTTACTCTACTGGGTTCTCTTAGGAGGTTTTACTCTTCTGGGTTCTCTCAGGAAGTTTTACTCTCTTGAGTCCTCTCGGGAGGCTATAGTCTGCTGGGTCCTTTTAGGAGGTTTTACTCTTCTGGGTCCTCTCAGGAGGTTTTACTCTATTGAGTCCTCTCAGGAGGTTTTACTCTATTGAGTCCTCTCAGGAGGTTTTACTCTTCTGGGTTCTCTCAGGAGGTTTTACTCTATTGAGTCCTCTCAGGAGGTTTTACTCTTCTGGGTCCTCTCAGGAGGTTTTACTCTATTGAGTCCTCTCAGGAGGTTTTACTCTATTGAGTCCTCTCAGGAGGTTTTACTCTTCTGGGTCCTTTTAGGGGGTTTTACTCTTCTGGGTCCTTTTAGGGGGTTTTACTCTATCGAGTCCTCTCAGGAGGCTATAGTCTTCTGGGTCCTTTTAGGAGGTTTTACTCTTCTGGGTCCTCTTAGGAGGTTTTACTCTTCTGGGTCCTCTCAGGAGGTTTTACTCTTCTGGGTCCTCTCAGGAGGTTTTACTCTTCTGGGTCCTCTTAGGAGGTTTTACTCTTCTGGGTCCTCTTAGGAGGTTTTACTCTTCTGGGTCCTCTCAGGAGGTTTTACTCTTCTGGGTCCTCTTAGGAGGATTTACTCTTCTGGGTCCTCTTAAGAGGTTTTACTCTTCTGGGTCCTCTTAGGAGGTTTTACTCTTCTGGGTCATCTTAGGAGGTTTTACTCTTCTGGGTTCTCTTAGGAGGTTTTACTCTTCTGGGTCCTCTCAGGAGGTTTTACTCTTCTGGGTCCTCTCAGGAGGTTTTACTCTTCTGGGTTCTCTCAGGAGGTTTTACTCTTCTGGGTCCTCTCAGGAGGTTTTATTCTTCTGGGTCCTCTCAGGAGGTTTTACTTTTCTGGGTCCTCTCAGGAGGTTTTACTCTTCTGGGTCCTCTCAGGAGGTTTTACTCTTCTGGGTCCTCTTAGGAGGATTTACTCTTCTGGGTCCTCTTAAGAGGTTTTACTCTTCTGGGTCCTCTTAGGAGGTTTTACTCTTCTGGGTCATCTTAGGAGGTTTTACTCTTCTGGGTTCTCTCAGGAGGTTTTATTCTTCTGGGTCCTCTCAGGAGGTTTTACTCTTCTGGGTCCTCTCAGGAGGTTTTATTCTTCTGGGTCCTCTCAGGAGGTTTTACTCTTCTGGGTCCTCTCAGGAGGTTTTACTCTTCTGGGTCCTTTTAGGAAGTTTTACTCTTCTGGGTCCTCTCAGGAGGTTTTACTCTTTTCAGTCCTCTCAGGAGGTTTTACTCTATTGAGTCCTCTCAGGAGGTTTTACTCTTCTGGGTCCTTTTAGGAAGTTTTACTCTTCTGGGTCCTTTTTAGGAGGTTTTACTCTTCTGGGTCCTCTCAGGAGGTTTTACTCTTTTGAGTCCTCTCAGGAGGTCCTCTCAGGAGGTTTTACTCTTCTGGGTCCTCTTAGGAGGTTTTATTCTTCTGGGTCCTCTTAGGAGGTTTTATTCTTCTGGGTCCTCTTAGGAGGTTTTATTCTTCTGGGTCCTCTTAGGAGGTTTTATTCTTCTGGGTCCTCTTTGTAGTGATCTAATATGTAGTTCGTAGATGGTATGTAGTTATTAATAAGTATTATTTCCGCAGCAACCCAATTCTCCAGAGAGGCGCACTTTATTAGCTTCCAAAACAGAACAGTCTTACAGATGACAAAATCCAACAGGGTATCATGGCAACGAATATTTTCTCTTAGACCTATGCCTTCATAATCACAGACCCTTCTCTGAGATATTTTTCTTAGACTGAATGACAGCCTGAATGTCTTCTCAAATACTGGTCTGACACTGGGGGGGGGGGGGGGGGGTCAACCAAATGTTTACCATGAATACCCCCTCAGGTCTAATTACCATCAATAAATACTTCCTTTGAAATGTTCATCTAGATTAAAAGGCCATTCCTCACACACACACAACTTGCATAAGATTTACACATCAAAAGGGTCTTCAGCTGTCCCTTTGATATGTTTAAATTCAGTTGGGTTTGACTCAACTGAATTCAATATGAAGGTCTGAATTTGAATTCTGAAGATCAATATGTTACTTTAATCATAAATTGGCTAACATATTACAACACTCTTAGGAGGTTTTACTCTTCTGGGTCCTCTCAGGAGGTTTTACTCTTCTGGGTCCTCTTAGGAGGTTTTACTCTTCTGGGTCCTCTCAGGAGGTTTTACTCTTCTGGGTCCTCTTAGGAGGTTTTACTCTTCTGGGTCCTCTCAGGAAGTTTTACTCTATTGAGTCCTCTCAGGAGGTATTACTCTTCTGGGTCCTCTCAGGAAGTTTTACTCTATTGAGTCCTCTCAGGAGGTATTACTCTTCTGGGTCCTCTCAGGAAGTTTTACTCTATTGAGTCCTCTCAGGAGGCTATAGTCTACTGGGTCCTTTTAGGAGGTTTTACTCTTCTGGGTCCTTTCAGGAGGTTTTACTCCTCTGGGTCCTCTCAGGAAAAGAACACCAACAAAGAAAGACTTCCATTTATCCTGATATCTCACGTCCCTCCGAATTTTCTGCTGAAAGTCCTCCTCCTTAATGGTCACCAGCTGATGTCTCCAGAAGACAGAAAGACAAAGTATAATGTTGGGGATGTACTTTTTGAAACTATGTCCCTGTCATTGGAGGGTTATAGAGACTCATGAACTTCATCCAAATGTCTATTCTTCTCTCATTGTGCTTTACATTTTTCTCCCAGATCGGGTCATACTTCGGCTCAGTTCTAAGTGTTCTCAATTCAAGTCCACCTGTCCTTGTGGTTGGGGCTCCAACGTTTTACTCTCCAGAAGTGCCAAGCGGACGGGTGTACCTGTGTCCTGTTCCCACCCAGGTGAGGTCTTTCTTACAGTATACACGAAGAATGTTAAGGAGATAAATTAATCAAAGTTGATGGAACCAGTGAGAACTGGCGGGAGGCGGGAGGCGGGGGGGTCAGGGGATCAAAGGTTTTTAGAACTCTTATTGTAGTTGTAGAATCGTACAGGTGATAGGACTGAATGGTGACAATCACCAGCAGTTATGTGTCTGGAAAGGTTAGAACCCCTGGCAGTCTTTTATCGATGTCCAATTTGGGGAGGTTCCCTCTATATTTTTCCCGGGAACCATTGTCACTGAAACTAAATGTGAGAGAAAGTCTAAAATTTGGAGTGGCCATCAGAACAGGAAGAGATGGGAAATCATCCAATAGAGACACATGTCCAGGTGACAACTGTCTAAGACGGGGCTTATCTTACTTTGTAGAGATTCCATTTCAGTTGCATCTACAGGACAGAAAGTGAAGGGAAATTTTCACCAATGGCACCAAAATTAAAAGCAGTTTTAACTATTCCTTACTACAGTATATATTCCAACAACAAAAAATGTTGCTTTAGTTATTGTTTAATGAGTGCTAACATTCTAAAAGTTGGCTATCTGGCCCCCCCCCCCCCTTCTTCACAGTTTCACCTTCCTGGCTTATCAGATGCTGAGTCCTCCTGTTCTGTCTGATAATTTTCCTATCTAACAACAATATATAACAGTTCCATTATCTCTAGATTCAGGTCAGGAATCCTCAAACTATCTCTTGCCCGGAAACCCTTCAGGGTGACCCCAGCCAAACGGTGGGACAATTCGGCTCTGCCATCTCCGTTCTACCTGACCTGACTGGAGATCAGCTGCCAGACCTGGCTGTCGGTGCCCCGTATGAGGACAATTATCAGGGAGCCGTCTACATCTTCCCAGGTCAGAAGAAGAGCTTCCGAACATCATATATACAGGTAAAATCATGTGAACTCTGCAGTCTACTGTCCCTGTTTCTGGGTGTCGTACATCACCTAATGTCCCTCTTGCTGGATGTCCTACATAATCAAATGTACCTGTCACTGAATGTTCTACGTGACCTACTATCCTTCTTGATGGGTGTTCTACAAGACCTAATGTCCCTGTGGAAGGGTGTCCTACATAATCTAATGTCCATGTGGAAGGGTGTCCTACATAATCTAATGTCCCTGTGGAAGGGTGTCCTACATAATCTAATGTCCATGTGGAAGGGTGTCCTACATAATCTAATGTCCATGTGGAAGGGTGTCCTACATAATCTAATGTCCCTGTGGAAGGGTGTCCTACATAATCTAATGTCCATGTGGAAGGGTGTCCTACATAATCTAATGTCCATGTGGAAGGGTGTCCTACATAATCTAATGTCCATGTGGAAGGGTGTCCTACATAATCTAATGTCCCTGTGGAAGGGTGTCCTACATAATCTAATGTCCATGTGGAAGGGTGTCCTACATAATCTAATGACCCTCTCGTTGGGTTTTTCTACATTGCGTAATGCCCCAGTAACTGTGTGTCCTACAAGACCCCTGTCTACGGGTGGTCTGCATGGTTCAATACTCATGCTGCCAAGTGATCTACATAGCCTAATGGTAATGTCCCTGATGTTGGCATGCTTTATTGTCTGATGTCCCTGTCATTGGGGGTTTTTACATGATAAATGTCCATGCTGCTGGGGATCCTACATGGTTTAATGTTCATGTCCTTGTGTGTCCTACATGACCCAATACTTTGTCTATATTGCTGTGTGTCCTATATCATCCAATATCCCAGTCACTAGGTGTCCTACATGACCTAATGAATGTCCTTGTCACTAGGTGTCCTACATGACCCAATGTTGCTGTCCTTGGGTGTCCTACATGACCCAATGTTGCTGTCATTGGGTGTCCTACATGATCCAATGTTGCTGTCCTTGGGTGTCCTACATGACCCAATGTTGCTGTCCTTGGGTGTCCTACATGACCCAATGTTGCTGTCCTTGGGTGTCCTATATGACCCAATGTTGCTGTCATTGGGTGTCCTACATGACCCAATGTTGCTGTCCTTGGGTGTCCTATATGACCCAATGTTGCTGTCATTGGGTGTCCTACATGACCCAATGTTGCTGTCCTTGGGTGTCCTATATGACCCAATGTTGCTGTCCTTGGGTGTCCTACATGACCCAATGTTGCTGTCCTTGGGTGTCCTACATGGCCCAATGTTGCTGTCCTTGGGTGTCCTACATGGCCCAATGTTGCTGTCCTTGGGTGTCCTACATGACCCAATGTTGCTGTCCTTGGGTGTCCTACATGACCCAATGTTGCTGTCCTTGGGTGTCCTACATGACCCAATGTTGCTGTCCTTGGGTGTCCTACATGACCCAATGTTGCTGTCCTTGGGTGTCCTACATGACCCAATGTTGCTGTCCTTGGGTGTCCTACATGACCCAATGTTGCTGTCCTTGGGTGTCCTACATGACCCAATGTTGCTGTCCTTGGGTGTCCTACATGGCCCAATGTTGCTGTCCTTGGGTGTCCTACATGGCCCAATGTTGCTGTCCTTGGGTGTCCTACATGACCCAATGTTGCTGTCCTTGGGTGTCCTACATGACCCAATGTTGCTGTCCTTGGGTGTCCTACATGACCCAATGTTGCTGTCCTTGGGTGTCCTACATGACCCAATGTTGCTGTCCTTGGGTGTCCTACATGACCCAATGTTGCTGTCCTTGGGTGTCCTACATGACCCAATGTTGCTGTCCTTGGGTGTCCTACATGACCCAATGTTGCTGTCCTTGGGTGTCCTACATGACCCAATGTTGCTGTCCTTGGGTGTCCTACATGGCCCAATGTTGCTGTCCTTGGGTGTCCTACATGGCCCAATGTTGCTGTCCTTGGGTGTCCTACATGGCCCAATGTTGCTGTCCTTGGGTGTCCTACATGACCCAATGTTGCTGTCCTTGGGTGTCCTACATGACCCAATGTTGCTGTCCTTGGGTGTCCTACATGACCCAATGTTGCTGTCCTTGGGTGTCCTACATGACCCAATGTTGCTGTCCTTGGGTGTCCTACATGACCCAATGTTGCTGTCCTTGGGTGTCCTACATGACCCAATGTTGCTGTCCTTGGGTGTCCTACATGACCCAATGTTGCTGTCCTTGGGTGTCCTACATGACCCAATGTTGCTGTCCTTGGGTGTCCTACATGACCCAATGTTGCTGTCCTTGGGTGTCCTACATGGCCCAATGTTGCTGTCCTTGGGTGTCCTACATGGCCCAATGTTGCTGTCCTTTGGTGTCCTACATCAGTGGTTCTCTGCCCTGTCCTCAGGTACCCCCAACAGGCCATGTTTTGGGAATTTATCTCAGATAAAATAGCTGTCCAAAATGCTAAGCCATTGACTGATTTAAAGCACCTGTGCAAGATAAAAGAAAATGCTGCAAATACGGCCTGTTGGGGGTACTTGAGGACAGGGCTGAGAACCACTGTCCTCCATGACCCGTTGTTGCTGTCATTGGGTGTCTCTATCACTATATCGTTTAATGTCTAATCCTATATTGTCTAGGCTCCCTGTCATTGTCATCCTATATTGTCTATTGTCCCTGGCAGTGGGTGTTATACATAGTAGATGCCTGCTGAGTATCCTTCTTCAGCCCTAATGGACTTCTTTCTGGGTACTTTACATGATCTAATGTTCTTGTCACTATTTTTGGTTGTCCTACATGGTCCAATGTTCCCTTTGCTGTTGGCTCTACATGGTCTAATGTTCCTGTCATTAACCACCTCAATACCGGGGGGCACTTACTCCCCCAATCTGCCCAGACCAATGTTCAGCTTTTAGCGCTGTTGCTGTTTAAATGACAATTGCGCGGTCATGCTACACTGTACCCAAACAGAATTTTTATCATTTTGTTCCCACAAATAGAGCTTTCTTTTGGTGGTATTTGATCACCTCTGCGTTTTTTATTTTTTACTAAACAAATAAAAAACCTAATAAAGACCTAAAATTTGGAAAAAAATAAGTTTTTCTTTTGTTTCTGTTATAAAATGTTGTAAATAAGTAAGTTTTCTCTTTCAATGACGGGCACGGATAAGGCTGCACTGATGGGTACTGATAAGGCGGCACCAATGAGGTGGCACTGACGGGCAGTGATGATGGGCACTGGTAGGCAGCACTGATGCGTGGCACTGATGGTCATTAATAGGCGGCACTGATGGGCATTCATGGGTGCCACTGGTGGGCACTGATGGTCACAGAGAGGCGACACTGATGGGCACTGAAAGGCTGCACTGATGGGTACTTATGGGTGGCACTGATAGGCTGCACTGCTGGGCACTGATATGTGGCACTGATGGGCACCGAAAGATGGCATTGATAGGCATCACTGATGGCACTGGCAGGCATTGGGGATGGGCACTGATTGGCACTGATTGGCATTTCCCTGGTGGTCAGGGTGGCATACCTGGTGGTTTAGGGTGGTGCCAATCCCTGGTGGTCCTGGTGGCATCCTGGTGGTCCTGGGTGGGCATCCGAGGGGGGGGGGGGGGTGTGCTGATAAACAATGAGCACAGACCCCCCCTTTCAGGAGAGCAGCCGATCGACTCTCCTCTACGTGCGTCTGTCAGACGGGAGTGAGGAAAAGCCGATCAACGGCTCTTCCTGTTTACATCATGATCAGCCGTGATTGGACACGGCTGATCACGTGGTAAAGAGCCTCTGTGTCTATGTAGAGGCTCTTTACTGAGATCGGTGTAGCGGTGTGTCTGACTGACACACCGTACCACCGATCGCCGCGATGCGCGCCCCCCACAGGCACGCGAGAGTGGTCGTTCTGGGAGGCCCCCATAGGACGTCCACCCAGAACGAGAGCCGCGCCGCCTAGCCGTCATATGACTGTCGGTGGGCGGCAAGCGGTTAAAGTTTATATATCATCTATTGTCCCTGTTGGTGGGTGTTATAGATAGTAGATGCCAATACTGCTGGGTGTCCTACATGGTTTAGTTTCCCTGTAGCTGGGTTTATTATACCCTTGTTTAGATTGGAGTAAATTCTCACTCTTTATATTCTGAAAATTGTAGCATGATGCATTGGCAGAATTTTCTGGATTCATTTTACCTTAACAAAAAATTCCGAGCTCTGGGAAGAAAAACTTGGCCAAGAAGGTTTATTTATCCAAGTGCTGCTTTTGGATTTTTCATCACAGCAAATCATCGTTAACAAGGTTCTGATGTGTTTTCCAGTTCTAACTCACCAAAATCAAATCTATAATGGATGTCATCCTTGCAGGTTTCTTTACTTTTCTGTGCCCCCCCCCCCCCCCATCTCTTCCTGATTTCTCTTTCTGTGTCTTCCTTCCACAGAGGGTCACTGGAAGCCTGGTCAGCAGCGGCATAAAGTTTTTCGGGAGGTCGTTAAGCGGGAATGTGGACATGACGGGGGATGGAATTCCAGATGTCACCATCGGGGGTGAAGGCCGAGTCCTTATAATGAAGTAAGAAGGAATTATGCTTAGGACCCCTTGTGACGGATCCTGTACTCAAGGTGTCCGCCGTAAATGCCTCCTAAGTCCTGGAACATGAGTCCAATGGATCTGGCTATAGGAGCCCCCAAGAACTAGACAACACCAGTCTTGGAGTACATCAGGAATTAACTTTTATTTGACATGTGACACAAATATATACAGCCGGATGACTAAGACCTAACCTAATTAGCATGAGCTAATTATCTACTCATTGACCCAGACTAGTTGACTGAGAGAAGACTTTTCAGGGTAAGACTTTAAGGCTCCTAGCTCATTTGAATGACTATTCAATAGACATTACCATATTACCAGACGGTAAAAAAGGCAATATAAAAGTCCAGGTGAAATAACCAAATCCTGTAAAGGAAAGGCACTTATCCTAATAAATATTGCAGCAGCGCTAAAATACAGTCTTTTTAGATAAAAAGAGTTCATAAATCATCATGATGTCCCGGAATATAGTCTATATTGGTGCAGTGAACAAAAACTTCTGGATATATAGTGATACACCTTCCACCGGATAAGCAATTTTTTCACCGCGTGCAGGTCACACTCCCCTTTGGGGATGCACTCACCAGAAATGAAATATATATCAGCATTTCAATAAAAGCCATAGGCCACTGTCATCTCCTCAGCACGTCCACCTTTTCCTCGTCTGCCAAATACCAGAGTGGATCCACTCCAACCCCGCATATGGATATGAAGAAAAAAATGTGCGGATAGCGTAGTACAGTTTAAACCCAGATAGCTTTATTAGACATCAAATATTCCCCCCTCATTAAAACTGCGTACCAGAAATATATGATAAACCAGCCCTCACAGGGTCGTGACCTCGCAGGAAGTGACGTATGCGCTCCAGGGTGCGCTCCAGCAGCAAAGCGAACCAGGAAGTGGAGGAAAAACCAATTCTATACACCGCTGTGGCGCCCGAGTTCCGGCGGACGGAGGGGCAAAACAGGCTGAGTGCACTCTTTACATTCTTAAGGCTGGTTTATCATATATTTCTGGTACGCAGTTTTAATGAGGGGGGAATATTTGATGTCTAATAAAGCTATCTGGGTTTAAACTGTACTACGCTATCCGCACATTTTTTTCTTCATATCCATATGCGGGGTTGGAGTGGATCCACTCTGGTATTTGGCAGACGAGGAAAAGGTGGACGTGCTGAGGAGATGACAGTGGCCTATGGCTTTTATTGAAATGCTGATATATATTTCATTTCTGGTGAGTGCATCCCAAAGGGGAGTGTGACCTGCACGCGGTGAAAAAATTGCTTATCCGGTGGAAGGTGTATCACTATATATCCAGAAGTTTTTGTTCACTGCACCAATATAGACTATATTCCGGGACATCATGATGATTTATGAACTCTTTTTATCTAAAAAGACTGTATTTTAGCGCTGCTGCAATATTTATTAGGATAAGTGCCTTTCCTTTACAGGATTTGGTTATTTCACCTGGACTTTTATATTGCCTTTTTTACCGTCTTGTATTGTATTTACAGTAGCTGCTTTAGTGATATCGGGTAGTCATTACCAGATATTTTTACGTGTTTTATCTTCCATATTTTAAGTGCGTTTAATCCAGGAGCGCGGAGTGATAGTCCCAGAGGGCGGCATATTTTTGTGGCACTATCCGTATATATTACCATATTACCATAAACATTAACACAGGGCTAATTAGTGTTCCATTGTGTGGAATACTCTTACAAGCCAGACCAGCCTCATCTACATTACACAAGACAACAGACAGGCTGGCTGGAGTAGCATCTGACAGTGTGTGTCCCATAATGCATGGGACAAAACACATTATATATACATATATACAGCATATATATATATACACAGTCTATGTGTCTTGGGGGGCCAGCATGGACCTAAATCCAAGTCAAACCAGCTCAGCGGTCCCCAGGCATACAGCTCACAAAGAGCACCGTTCCCCCAAATGCCAGGGCCCGTAATCACAAGGCAATAGGCTCGCATTCAGTCCCCTCCAACAGCCTCTGTCCCGGCTAGGTCTGTCACACCCCTCACACCAGGTATATTGGGACTGTGTTGGGTACCCTTGCCCAACATAGTCCTAACACAATACATGGCCTACATGGCTTAGACCCCGATCATGCCAGTTCACACCACTGCACTGAAAACTAAATGGTACGATGGAATCCACCGCATCGCACTGGGGCCAACAGAACTCAATGACATGTCTCTTTGTGATATTTCAGTAAAGTTTGCTAAAAAAAAAAAAAGAAAAAAGGTAAACATTGCTATTTACAGAGGTCAGAACATTAGCACTTGCCCTCCCTTTGCACACCAGTGGCTGTGGATAAGGCTGTCTTCTTTGGAGACGAGCAAGCTTAGGGAGTTCCTTAGGCTACTTTCACACTGGAGCGGTGGGGGTGCTGGCGGTAAAGCGGCGTTATATTTAGCCTTACCGGCGTTTTAGCGGCGCATTGCGGACGCTCGCGGGGTGTTTTTACCCCCCGCGATCGGCCGAAAAAGGTTCAATACCGCCCGCAAACCGCCGCAATCCCCCATTGTTTTCAATGGGACTGGGCGCTATAGGAGCGGTAAATGTACCGCTCCTATAGCAAGCCAAAGATGCGGCTTGCAGGACATTTTTGAGCGTCCTGCAAGCGCACCGCTTCAGTGTGAAAGCCCTCGGACTTTCACACTGAAGGAACAGCAACAGCTGTTTCGGGTCGGTTTGCAGGCGCTATTCTTAGCGCAATAGCGCTTGCAAACCGCCCCAGTGTGAAAGGGGTCTTAGGGTTACAATGACTAGTTAACTTGTGGCTAGGTGCAATGTGGTGCGTGAAGTGATGAAACAGAGTCCAGTTGTAGAAAGAAGAACTTGTATTGAAGAAAAAGGCTCAACTGAATAGACAACCCAGCAGGAGGGCATCACGCCAGGGAGCATTCAGATGCTCCGACAATGTCTGTCTCAGGGAGTGGAGTGCGGCCTGGCCGGTCCAGACCCAAAGGGGAGACTTTTGCAGAAGGAAGGATTATCCCTAGCCTGTTCCCACTCATCAGGAACCTCTCCCTACCGCTAGACACTTTCCCTGACAGACGGGGGGGGGGATCTGTCCCTAAACTGTATAGAATGCGTGCCAATGCCAGGAGCCATGGTCTTAAATAGACTCTGCTACAACTAAGATGTTCACCAGAGTCACGTGACCATCCAGCATCTAATCAGATCGTTGCCCCAGTGACTCAGGAAACCATAGAGGAACCATGTTCTTCATGACTTCCTGTCCCTCTGCATTGCTGCTGCTGTTGAGCGCCACCTGCAGTGGAGACAGCAGATGGCACCTGCCTACAAACACAGAGTTCAGAAGACTTTCTCACCAGTGCACCTGTTAGAATTTTTTGGATTAACCTTGAGGAGAAGGTCTTTCCCCTCAGGCTTAGGCCTGTCAGTGTAGATATCCTCCCAGGCCTGCTGCCTAAAGAAGGCTACACATGTTTAATTGTGAGGCGTGGGACAGGGTATGGAGCTGTCCTGCCTGGAATGGAAGAAGCTATATCAAACCTGGAGAACCAGGGAGAAGGATCTTGGCCAGAGGAGTTGTTCTGGATGAGAGGCTGGAGCCTTCCAGAGGACTGGTAACCCCCCATGGAGAATGAGAATGGAGCCTTCTACTCACCAGCCAAAGTCCTACTCAGTTACAGAGACCCTGGACTCGGCTTAAAACCTCTTATGCCGCATACACACGACCAGACTTTCCGGCAGGCTAGGTCCGACGGTCTGCCCAACGGACTTTCGGCAGAGTTCTGACGAACTTTCTGAACGAACGGACTTGGCCCCACACGAACAGACTAAGTCCGTTCGAAAGTCCGTTCGTTTTGAATGTGATGACGTAAACAGGACTAAACAAGGAAGTTCAATAATCAGTAGCCAATAGCTTCCCGTGCGTCGTATTTGGTCCATCGGACCAGCCTAAAGACGAAGGGTTTTCCCGATTTGAGTCTGTCGGAATTGAGTCCATCGGATAGATTTGAAACATGTTCTATTTCTAGGTCCGTCTGATTTTTTTTTCCCGAAAAACGAACGTATTACCCCACACACGATCGGATTGTCCGACGGACTAATCCAGTCGGACCTAGTCTGCCGGAAAGTCCGGTCGTGATTAACCACTTTCAGCCCCGGACCAATTTGCAGCCAAAGGACCAGGCCCCTTTTTGCGATCCGGCACTGCATCGCTTTAACTGACAATTGCGCGGTCGTGCGACGTGGCTCCCAAACAAAATTGGCGTCCTTTTTTTCCCACAAATAGAGCTTTCTTTTGGTGGTATTAGATCGCCCCTGCGGTTTTAATTTTTTGCGCTATAAACAAAAAAGAGCGACAATTTTGAAAAAAAACACATTCTTTTTTATTTTTTGCTATAATAAATATCCCCCAAAAATATATAGAAAAACGTTTTTTTTCCTCAGTTTAGGCTGATACGTATTCTTCTACATATTTTTGGTAAAAAAAAATCGCAATAAGCGATTATTGATTGGTTTGCGCAAAAGTTATAGCGTTTACAAGATAGGGGATAGTTTTATAGCATTTTTATTAATAATTTTTTTATTAGTAATGGCGGCGATCAGCGATTTTTATTGTGACTGCGACATTATGGCGGACACATCGGACATTTTTGACACATTTTTGGGACCATTGTCATTTATACAGCAATCAGTGCTATTTAAATGCATTGATTCCTGTATAAATGACACTGGCAGTGAAGGGGTTAACTACAAGGGGGCAGTGTAAGGGTTAAGTATCCCTAGGGGTGTGTTTCTTACTGTGGGGGGGCGTGGCTGTCAGCTAGTGAATGCTGATCTCTGCTCCAATCACAGGGAGCAGAGATCAGCGTCACTAGTTGCTAGGCAGAACGGGGAGATGCTGTTTATTTCCGCATCTCCCCGTTCAGCCTTCCTGTGAGATGATCGCGGGTGTCCCCGCGGCGATCAAATCCGCGGGCCCCGCGACCGGCCTCACAGGGGTCCCGACCTGCGCGAGCCGATGGCACGCCGGCATCTTAAAGGGGACGTATATATACGCCCTTATGCCTGTCCGTGCCATTCTGCCGACGTATATCGACGTGCACCGGTCGGGAAGCGGTTAAGCGCCATTATTCTTTAAAGCTGGGAGTGGAGAGTGGAGCCTGGGCACAACTGTGCTCTTGGTATCTGATGCCCTTAACCCTCTCTCCTCTCTGTATCGATGGCCGCCAAATAAATACAACTTTTTGTCAAAAGTTATTGGCGCCCAAGGTCTTACATCTCCCGTTATTTGCCATGTGCTCAGCCTCTGGGTGAAATATTGCCCCCCCCCCCTTCCATGTCTCTGAGGGTCCTTAATATGTCCCTGGAGGTCAGGGGGTGCTACAGATTCACAGAATGGATGAAACAGAAGCAGGGAGATCCTTGCATGGCAGGTCTTTAGATACAACTTCTACTCCAGCAAGGAGAACAGTGATCAGTACAGCAATGTCATCACCAAATTTTGAAAGAGGAGCAGTCAGAGGATGCAGTGCCTTAGATGATCTCACACTGCACATATACTGCTATAGAACAGGAGAGCCTAGGCACAGGACATTTCAGGAGGAATTCCAGGAAGAATGGGGGATTTTCAGAGTAATAATAACATTCCTAGATGTCCAATATAAGTCAGCAAATCTTCACTGTTTCCATTCAGATCCACTCTAAATGTTTGTGATGTCACACATTCCAGTAATATTGTTATAAGACACATTGTCATCAGTTCCTCCTTCTGACTCCCCTTGTAGATCTCGTCCGGTGATCGGTGTGTCCGTGTCCATGACATTCGATCCTCCAAAAATTTCACTTTCTTCCTATGAATGTTCAGTCCCGGGAAGAAAGGAAGCTGCGACAATTGTGACCTTGTGCTTCACCCATGAAATGAAGAGCACCCAAGCCAAAGGTAAGTGTTACTGGTATAGGTGGGGATTGAAGGGGGAGAACGTGATGCAGATATTAGAGCACCCTCTAGTGGTGATCTGTAGGTCAGACAGTATAGTCAGCATCTTAGTCAGAACACTTGTGGCATTAAAATGATTACAGGATATTTAAAAAGTATACTGTTTTTTTGTTAATAGTTTTTTCCAAGCACTGTCTACTGTATAAACTTTCTCTGAGGTAAGAAGAACAGTAAATCCAAATCACAGAGTACATAATGGGCAAACATGGCTGCCGATGTGTAGGTACTGTAACCCCGGAGTAGTGACGTGTTTCCTCACACAGGAGATACAGCCTTTTATATTGGTACAGGTTAGCAGAAAAGAAATGTCCAAAAAAATTTATTTTAGCTTTTATACACTTTTTCAAAGGCTCTCTGTGTCCCAGCCCAGAGTATTGCCCCAGACCCCACAAACCAGCATGGCAACCAGCCCTCATTGCTGTTCTCCTGGAGTTCAGGAACAATGGGTCAGGACATAGCCTCTTCCCAGTCTGTCTGGGTGCCCATCATAGCTTTGGCCAGTTCTTAAGAAGGTGTCTTGGAGAGGGTTTAGGGTGACCCAGTTCTTGGCCTGACCCCTCTATATATAGTCAGTTGTGATACCTCACAAGAAGGTGTCTTGGAGAGAGTGTGGGATGACCCAGTTCTTGGTCTGACTCCTCTATGGGGTTAGTTGTGATACCTCACAAGAAGGTGTCATGGGGAGGATGTGGGGTGACCAATCTCTTGGCTTGACCCCTCTATGGGGTCAGTTGGGATATCTCATAAAAAGGTGTCTTGGAGAGGGTGTGGGATGACCCAGTTCTTGGCCTGACCCCTCTATATATAGTCAGTTGTGATATCTCACAAGAAGGTGTCTTGGAGAGGGTGTAGAATGGCCCAGTTCTTGGCCTGCCCCCTCTATGGGGCTAGTTATGATACCTCACAAGAAGGTGTCTTGGAGAGAGTGTGGGATGACCCAGTTCTTGGTCTGACTCCTCTATGGGGTTAGTTGTGATACCTCACAAGAAGGTGTCATGGAGAGGATGTGGGGTGACCAATCTCTTGGCTTGACCCCTCTATGGGGTCAGTTGGGATATCTCATAAAAAAGGTGTCTTGGAGAGGGTTTAGGGTGACATAGTTCTTGGCCTGACCCTTCTATGGGGTTAGTTGTTATACCTCACAAGAAGGTGTTTTGAAGAGGGTGTGGGATGACCCAGTTCTTGGCCTGACCCCTCTTTGGGGTTAGTTGTTATACCTCACAAGAAGGTGTCTTGGAGAGGGTTTGGGATGACCCAGTTCTTGGCCTGACCCCTCTATGGGGTTAGTTGTGATACCTCACAAGAAGGTGCCATGGAGAGGGTGTGGGGTGACCCAGTTCTTGGCCTGACCACTTCTATAGGTTTAGTTGTGATACCAAACAAGACGGTACCTTGGAGAGGGGTTAGAATGGCCCAGTTCTTGGCCTGACCCCTCTATGGGGCTAGTTATGATACCTCACAAGAAGGTGTCTTGGAGAGAGAGTGGGATGACCCAGTTCTTGGTCTGACTCCTCTATGGGGTCAGTTGGGATATTTCATAAAAAGGTGTCTTGGAGAGGGTGTGGGGTGACCCAGTTCTTGGCTTGACCCCTCTATGGGGTTAGTTGCGATACCTCACAAGAAGGTGTCTTGGAGAGGGTGTGGGGTGACCCAGTTCTTGGCCTGAACCCTCTATGGGGTTAGTTGCGATACCTCACAAGAAGGTGTCTTGGAGAGGGTGTGGGGTGACCCAGTTCTTGGCCTGAACCCTCTATGGGGTTAGTTGTTATACCTCACAAGAAGGTGTCTTGGAGAGGGTGTGGGGTGACCCAGTTCTTGGCCTGAACCCTCTATGGGGTTAGTTGTTATACCTCACAAGAAGGTGTCTTGGAGAGGGTGTGGGGTGACCCAGTTCTTGGCCTGTCCCCTCTATGGGGTTAGTTGAGATACCAAACAAGGAGGTACCTTGGAGCGGGTGTGGGGTGACCCAGTTTCTAGCTTGACCTCTCAATGTTGTCAGTTGTAATACCTCTTCAGACAGGTCATGGATGGATGCATATTGACTATCATCGTTGACATTGTCTCTTTTTCCTCCAGGTGGAATTTCGGCACAGGTTAACTACACCCTCCTGCTGGACTCAGCATTCACTGTAACCCGAGCTGTCTTCTCCCGCCAACCTGACACCAGAACAACGAGTCGGTCCATAGAGCTTAGCAAGGGGAAATGTGCCCAGCACACCATCTTCCTACCTGTTAGTACCAAAATAACACCTGCAGAGTGTAAAACTCCAACTGTCTATGTCTGCCTGTCCTGGTGACAATCCCCATTTCTTGTACGGGTGTTGTAGGGACATAAAGCTAGGGGGAAACCTCTCGCATTGGGGTAACTGACAGAACTAATACCCGAAATGCTATACCCTAATAACCTAATGCTAAAAGAATGTTTTGGGTGGAGTTAGGATTTAATACAATGAGCCTCCATGAAGGTCTCACTGACTCTGGAGGTCCAGAATCCAAAACTTCATCCAGGTCCAAAATCTTATTGCTGCCAATGTTACACTATAGATTTGGGCTGACCAAGACTGAACCAGATACATACAATGGCGGAGTGGTAACAGCAATGTGAAGTTTTACATTCTGGACTGCAGAGGTGACTCGGGATTCTGGCCCTCCAGAGCGCTCTAATTTGGAGATATTCATGACAGATTGGAGTCATCCTTGCTCCCTTCATGCGGGTGGTATGTTGGGTAGAGTGGTGTTGTAGGCAGTAAGCCCACAGGGTCTCGATTGGCAAAGAACGATGTATTGAGACAGTAGGTGGTCAACAATACAAACAGGCCCAGCAGGGAGGCTCACCCATCCGGTGCCACTTACAGCTGTGCAGCGGAGAGACTCAGGGATGCCGACAGCATCTGCCACGAGAAGCGGGGGTATGGTCTAAGCTGGTCTGACCCAAAGGAGAAGCTTCCTGAGAAGGTCGAAGTGGTCCCTGTTCTGTCCCTACTCCACAGGAATCTTTCTCTATCGCTGGTACTGTCCCTGACAGATGTGGGAACCTTTCCCTACCCTAGCTTCTTACATAAAGGGCATCAAACCCAGTATCCGAGACTTAAATAGACTCTGCTTGACCTGAGATAGCCACCAGGGTCGCATGGGTCATGTGCCAGGAAAGTCTCACTCTCTGATCATAGGAGATCCGTGTCTAGACAGGAAATGAGTGATGTGCTCCGATAACACGACTTATTTGTTCCCTCTCCTCTCTGTGTCTCAGGATTGTGTGGAGGACTCTCTGACTCCTCTCCGGCTGTCTCTCAGTTACTCTCTTCTGGGAGATCCTGTGCTGAGTGAAGACACGAGGACCAGCTATGCTGAAGAGGTATGAGGGGCGTACACCCACCATTGTGCATTGTCTTACACTCAGGGATGGGGAGCAGGGGAGGGCTGGGCTGGGGGGCAGAGTGGCAATTGCCCCCCAGGCCGCCCTAACTTACGTTGAAAATGGCTGGCGCCCGCTGCTATTTTTACAGCTGCGGCGGGCGGCCACTGTTGCATTCCGGGAGTTGTAGTCCACACTCAAGCTCCCAAGCAGCGCAGAGGAAACTACCACCCTCAGAGACCAGGGTGCCCGTGACTGGCTCGGGCTGTGGGGCTGGGTGCTGGCTTGCGCTGGCCGTGGCGTGCAACCTGAGCTGCCAAGTAAGAGACCCTGACACCCCCAGCTGACCCCCACACCCCATCCCCCTATACACCCCATTTACCCTGCCCCAGTGATCAGGCTGCATTGGATGGGCACTGGTGAGACTGCATTTATGGACACTGGTGAGGTTGCATTGATGGGCACTGATGAGGTGGCACTGATGAGTCGGCATTGATGGGCACTGGTGAGACTGCGTTGAAAAACCAGCTGGGCATGGATGGTGAGCTGATTCGGTAATTCAATGGGCCACTTGACTGGACTTCCCCCCCAGGCCTAAGGCTGCCAGCCCACCCCTGATGGGGAGGCTGGAATAATGTTTCATGTCAGACAAGTCCACTAATGAGGGTAAGTGTGCACAGCGGAGACCTGTAGATGACCTGTCAATGACCAAGAGATGGCGAAGTTTCAAGGCTGGTTCTCACACTCGTTGTGGTGGAGACCTACCATCCCTTTTATTTATTTAACCGCTCCCTCTGATCATGGAGTCTGGTATTTTATCATTTTAATAAATTAAAAATTAGACGTGTTTTGGGATATAGCTTTTGTTGTAAATACAACAAAAATTAAATAGAAGAGGGAACTGATAGTTAACTTTGACCATTCATCATCCAGCCTCCCTGGCAGAGCCGTCTTAATGCATGGGCACCCTTGGGCACTGCCCGGGGGCCCCGGGTGCATGGGGGGGCCCAATGCTAATCTTGCATTACATCATACTTGCCAACTATCCCGGTTCTGCTGGGATAATCATGCTTTTTACTAAGCTTTCTTGGGATGGCCAGCGTCCCGGAAACCTGTACTTTGCCCCCCCTGATTCCAGTATCTTGCCCTCCTGATCCCCACCCTCTACTTTGCCCTTCTGTCTCCCCCCTGTACAGGGCCCTTTGCTTTAAAATTAGTCTTTGATTTATGGCATGTTTTCTTATTGTTTAAAGCGGAAGTAAACCCATCGATTTAACAGTCTAAAAAAAAAAGGCATGCCGTGAATGCTAACTGCACATTGGCTGTGCTCTCAACCAAACAGTCAAACCATCCAATGGCTGGTGTCATAACGGATCACATGTGCAGCACCGTGGCAGTTGAAGATTAAACAGAGGCAAAGATGGCAGCTTCCTTGGCTGAAAACGACAGGGGGGTTTACTTCCACTTTAAAATAGATTTTATTGAAAGTGATAATAAATATATGTTTAACTCTATTGACTATTTATACTTTAATTTTTGAGAGTAGAGACGTAAATTTGGGCCATGCTGGTAGGGGCCCCAGTGCATTACTTTGCCCAGGGGCCCATGATGCTATTAAGATGGCTCTGCTCCCATCGTTTATAAATCATCTGTTATAGTCTTGGAACCAAAACCAGTTTCAGATTCCTCAACAAAAAACAAACAAACAAGGTAGACGACCCATTGACACATCACCCAAATTTCCGGCTTCATTCGAACACTGCATTTTGAGCGTATGACGAGTTCCCAACCAAGCTGGAGGAAATTTCTTAGGTCAGGAGCAGATAATGAACGTCCTGGGATAGGATCCAGTGCAGGAGGTATCTCTGGGTCTCAGTACCTCCAACCTAGTCACAGAAAACATCCAATAGTGATGAGACAAATGATGTTTTTGAGAAGACGATAAATATCAACCCCAAAATAGAAGATAATACTAAAGACTCTGATAGAGAGGTCACCTACTGTATATACTTTTCACCAGTGGCATTGCTAGGGGGTGGCTTTTGGGGCTATAGCCCCGAATCTGGGGTCCATAGCCCCAAGTCTCGACAGTGGTCCCCAAGGGGAGGGGAGGCTCTCTGGGGACCCTGATGTAAGTGGGGGCTCTCTGGGGACCCTGATGTAAGTGGGGGCTCTCTGGGGACCCTGATGTAAGTGGGGGCTCTCTGGGGACCCTGATGCAAGGGGGAGGCTCTCTGGGACCCTGATTTTAAGGGGGAGTCTCTCTGGGGACCCTGATGCAAAGGGGAGGTTCTCTGGAGACCCTGATGTAAGGGGGGGGGCTCTCTGGGGATCCTGATGTAAGGGGGGGCTCTCTGGGGACCCTGATGTAAGTGGGGGAGTCTCTGGGGACCCTGATGCAAGGGGGAGGCTCTCTGGGGACTCTGATGTAAGTGGGGGCTCTCTGGGGACCGTGATGCAAGGGGGAGGCTCTCTGGGACCCTGATTTTAAGGGGGAGGCTCTCTGGGGAACCTGATTTTAAGGGGGAGGCTCTCTGGGGAACCTGATTTTAAGGGGGCGGCTCTCTGGGGAACCTGATTTTAAGGGGGAGGCTCTCTGGAGAACCTGATTTTAAGGGGGAGGCTCTCTGGGGACCCTGATTTTAAGGGGGAGGCTCTCTGGGGAACCTGATTTTAAGGGGGAGGCTCTCTGGGGACCCTGATTTTAAGGGGAGGCTCTCTGGGGAACCTGATTTTAAGGGGGAGGCTTTCTGGGGAACCTGATTTTAAGGGGGAGGCTCTCTGGGGAACCTGATTTAAGGGGGAGGCTCTCTGGGGACCCTGATGCAAAGGGGGGCTCTCTGGAGACGCTGATGCAAAGGAGAGGCTCTCTGGGGATCCTGATGTAAAGGGGAGGCTCTCTGGAGACCCTGATGCAAGGGGGAGGCTCTCTGGGGATCCTGATGTAAGGGGGAGGCTCTCTGGAGACCCTGATGCAAAGGGGGAGGCTTTCTGGGGATCCTGATGTAAGGGGAGCTCTCTGGGGACATATATACACACACACACGTATATTACTGTATATAGATGTGTATGCCCGCCCAAGCGTATGACTTTCTTTACTATGCTGCCATGGGCTTTAGCCACAGATCTTTTGTAGACCCAGCAACGCCCCTGCTTTTCACTATGTAAGCTGATGGTGTCCTCATAGGCTTATCGGATAGAGGCTTCCATATCTTCGCAGGTCCCATTTCAGAAGAATTGTGGCAGGGATGAGGTGTGTGAAGATGACCTGAGGCTGGCCATCAACTTCACTGGGTAAGATGGACCCCCCCTCAGTCCAGTCTGCCCCATGCTGGTCCTCCCATTGCTGACAGGTCTCTTATCTCCCTCGGACAGGGTCACCCAGCTGGTGGTTGGGACGTTGCTTGACATCAATGTGACGGTCTCTGTGAAGAGTTTACAAGATGATTCATACAACACCCGCGTTCTCATCCCCTTCCCCATTGGCTTGTCGTATCGTTTGGTGGATCTTATTGAGGTAATTGTGGGCCCTCTAGGAGAAGATCTCGGTATGGTGGCTGCGTCTAAATCTTACTTTCTATGTCTTGTAGAGTAACAAGAAAGTGAGCGTTCTGTGCACTACCCTGGAGGGTCAGAGAGTGGTCAGCTGTGCGGTGAACAGACCTCTCCTGAGACCCAATACCACGGTGAGAGTGCAGGAGAGACTGCTGAAGACTGTATGAGAGAAGCACACGGGACATCCGTCCAATCACCTCATCCCGACATTAGAGATGGGCACAAATATTTGTTTCGGACTCGTTCCCTAATTTGATCATTTTATTTTGTCATATTCGCTATGTGAATGATTTGTTTTCGGAATTTTTTTTCATATATTTATTATTTTCAAATCAATTTGAAATTTAAAAGTCAAAAGATTCAAATTTAATTTATTGTTTATATTCATTCTATTTTATTCTATTCTAATCTATTCTACTCTATTCTATTTATCTCTATCTCTATTTTATCTCTTTTTATTCTGTTCTATCCTTTTCTATTTGATTCCATAAAGGAGCCAAAGTAGGAATCATCATATTTCACTTTAATACCTTAGGGTCTCTTCTCTCATGTGTTAGATGTTACACGGGGTCTCACTCTCTTCTCTCATGTGTTAGATGTTATAGGGGGGGTCTCTTCTCTCATGTGTTAGATGTTATAGGGGGGGTCTCTTCTCTCATGTGTTAGATGTTATAGGGGGGGTCTCTTCTCTCATGTGTTAGATATTAAAGATGACATGAGTTTTTTTTATGATTTTGTTGAGGTTTGGGGGTTTTGTCAACACATGGATCCAAGTACACTGAACGGTGCTGTGATAAAGTGATAACCTTCCTTTTCTAAGAGCCATTGACATCTCTCTTCTAGGTGGTCTTCTTGGTGGGCTTCCATGTTTCCTCAACAGCAGACCTAAAAGACTCTTTGCTGATGGAAGCCAATATAACCAGGTATCTAACCACAGACATGTCTATCTCTTTGTGTGCCGGGTTTTCTGGTCTCAGTGTTGGGGTGCCTTGTCCCTGTGTGTTGGGTTTCCTGGTCTGTGTGTGCTGGGTTTCCTGGTCTGTGTGTCGGGTTTCCTGGTCTGTGTGTCGGGTTTCCTGGTCTGTGTGTCGGGTTTCCTGGTCTCTGTGTCGGGATTCCTGGTCTCTGTGTCGGGATTCCTGGTCTCTGTGTCGAGTTTCCTGGTCTCTGTGTTGGGTTTCCTGGTCTCTGTGTGTCGGGTTTCCTGGTCTCTGTGTCGGGATTCCTGGTCTCTGTGTCGGGATTCCTGGTCTCTGTGTCGAGTTTCCTGGTCTCTGTGTTGGGTTTCCTGGTCTCTGTGTTGGGTTTCCTGGTCTCTGTGTTGGGTTTCCTGGTCTCTGTGTCGGGTTTCCTGGTCTGTGTGTCGGGTTTCCTGGTCTCTGGGTCGGGATTCCTGGTCTCTGTGTCGGGATTCCTGGTCTCTGTGTCGAGTTTCCTGGTCTCTGTGTTGGGTTTCCTGGTCTCTGTGTTGGGTTTCCTGGTCTCTGTGTTGGGTTTCCTGGTCTCTGTGTACCGGGTTTCCTGGTCTCTGTGTGCCCGGTTTCCTGGTCTCTGTGTGCCAAGTTTCCTGGTCTCTGTGCATCAGCTTTCCTGGTCTCTGTGTGCTGAGTTTCCTGGTCTCTGTGCTGGGTTTCTTGGTCTCTGTGCTGGGTTTCTTGGTCTCTGTGCTGGGTTTCCTGGTCTCTGTGCTGGGTTTCTGGGTCTCTGTGCTGGGTTTTCTGGTCTCTCTGCTGGTTTTCCAGGTCTCTGTGCTGGGTTTCCAGGTCTCTGTGCTGGGTTTTTCTGGTTTCTGTGTTGGATTTGTCTGGTTTCTGTATTGGGTTTTCCAGGTCTCTGGGTTGGGTTTCCAGGTCTCTGTGCTGTGTTTCCTGGTCTCTGTGCTGGGTTTCCAGGTCTCTGTGCTGGGTTTCCAGGTCTCTGTGTTGGATTTGTCTGGTTTCTGTGCTGGGTTTCCAGGTCTCTGTGTGCTGGGTTTCCTGATCTCTGTGCTGGGTTTCCAGGTCTCTGTGTGTTGGGTTTCCAGGTCTCTCTATGCTGGGTTTCCAGGTCTCTGTGCTGGGTTTCCAGGTCTCTGTGCTGGGTTTCCAGGTCTCTGGGCTGGGTTTCCAGGTCTCTGTGCTGGGTTTCCAGGTCTCTGTATGCTGGGTTTCCAGGTCTCTGTGCTGGGTTTCCAGGTCTCTGTGCTGGGTTTCCAGGTCTCTGTGTGCTGGGTTTCCAGGTCTCTGGGCTGGGTTTCCAGGTCGCTGTGCTGGGTTTCCAGGTCTCTGTGCTGGGTTTCCAGGTCTCTGGGCTGGGTTTCCAGGTCTCTGTGCTGGGTTTCCAGGTCTCTCTATGCTGGGTTTCCTGGTCTCTGGGCTGGGTTTCCAGGTCTCTGTGTGCTGGGTTTCCAGGTCTCTGTGTGCTGAGTTTCCGGGTCTCTGGGCTGGGTTTCCAGGTCTCTGGGCTGGGTTTCCAGGTCTCTGTGTTTAATTTGTTATTTTCTCTGCAGTGATAACAAAGATTCTGCCAACAATCGAAGGACGTCCTCAGCTAAAATAGACGTGTTGTATGCTGTCTTTGTCACAGTCACCAGGTGAGTGCATCCAACCTGGCCCTTCATACAGAGATGGATCTAGAGATCACACCTCTCTACGCTCACTTTTGTAGGATGACACCCTATATACAGGCTCCTCACATTCCTCGGACTCTAGAAGAAAGTGTTCCGTCCATCAAACTAGGGAATGTTGAGATGGACTGAGGTTGTTTGAGTTGCAGAAGCTTCTGATTCCTCTCGATAAACTTCACAACCCACCCCACCCCACCCCAAATCTATTCCTCAATTTATCTGCCGAGGTCCTCGTTAGGCCAGAAAAGGAGATACCAAAACTAACCACATTTTGTTCATTTTTGATGTTGTGTTGGTCTTGGCCTACAAGTGTCTTATGGTGAAGCCAGCCCTGCTTGACCAGAAGAACCACTTTTCTCTGGACACATACGGTTATGGACACTCTTGGGATCTTCTGCATTCTTTACTGACAGACTGTAGCTGTGTGGATATATCTTCTAGCTCTACTGTCCTCCCACCACCACAGCTTGTGATGGACCCTCATTAACTCCTCAGTGATTCCTTGTTTGTGTTTCAGCCTTGAAGAGTCCAGCAAGTACCATAATTTCACATCTGAGGACTCCACCATACGGCACATCTACAGGGTAAGATCCGTTCAATTTAGCAATGGAGTTCTATGTGATGTTTGAGTGTAAACGCTGATAAAGCCTCACGTGGATGAAACGCGTTAGTGGGCCTCTCCTATAGATGGGGAACAAATCTGAAGCCCTTTCTTATGTCTACTGCATTCACAGTGTGCTGAATTTGTGTGCATTTTCTTTACTTCTTTATAGATTTATACACTTCAGGATTTTTATTCACCTATAGAATTTACAGTACCTATTCTTTTTTTATACAAAGGATCAGTCCACCCATAATTAATATTTAGCTATAGGTAGATTATGGTGGGCGGAGTCAGCCTCTGGTTGTCTTGAATTCACCTCCCTGAATAATTCCCAAATGTTGTTCCTGTCCACATGGGAGTTTTGGGGGCTCCTGCCAACCTCTGTGTGTTCCCACCCTTGTGGTGACCTGCCTGCACTGCACATTCCCTCCACCCATGGGATTGTTCTCTCTCCCTTCAATGTGTTCCTGCTACCATGGAGTGCCCCTGTCCTCATGTGTACCCCCCCTGTGCCTGGAGTGTCCTCATCCCCTCTGTGTGTTCCCTCCATCTATGGAGCCTCCTCACCTCCCTTCATGTCTTCTTACACTCATAGGCAGACTATACTTGCTCTGCAGATTCCTTCCACCCAATGAGTTTTTCCCCTCTCTTCCATGTGTTCCCATCCCTATGTGGTGCCATTACCCTCTCTCTATGTGTTCCCACCCCAATGGGGTGTTTCTCAACCCCTCTACATGTCTCTATACCCATAGTGTGCCCACTGCCTTCCATGTGTTTCCACTCCTATGGAGTGTAACTCCTCCCTCTATGTGGTCCCACCCAGGGGATGGTCTCTGCTATCTTCTATGTGTTCCCACCCATTGAGTGCCCCTCCACCTCCCATCTGTGTTCCCACCCAGTAGAGTGTCCCTATTCCCTTCTATGTGTGTCTGCCCGATGGAGTGTGATTTCTAATTTCTTTGTGTTCCCATACAAATGGGGTACGTCTCTTCCCCTCTTCATGTTTCCACCTCCATAGTGTGCCCGCTCCCTTCTGTGTGTTCCCTCTCCCTATAGAGTATCTCCTTCCCTCTGTATGTCCCTACTCCCCTCTATGTGTTCCCACCCCATGGAGTGTCCCTCCTCCCATCTGTGTTTCCACCACTACATTGTTTCCCCACCCACCCTTCTGTGCCCCCACCATGAGGTGTTCCTGTCCACCATTGTATCCCCCCAACATGAGGTGCTCCTGTCTACCTTTGTGTGCCCCCCTACCATGAGGTGTTCCTGTCCACCATTGTATCCCCCCAACATGAGGTGTTCCTGTCTACCTTTGTGTTCCCCCACCATGAGGTGTGTCTGCCCACCTATGTGTGCCCCCACCATGAGGTGTTTCTGTCCACCATTGTATCCCCCCACCATGAGGTGTTCCTGTCTACCTTTGTGTGCCCCCACCATGAGGTGTTCCTGTCCACCATTGTATCCCCCCACCATGAGGTGTTCCTGTCTACCTTTGTGTTCCCCCACCATGAGGTGTTCCTGTCCACCATTGTATCCCCCCACCATGAGGTGTTCCTGTCTACCTTTGTGTTCCCCAGGGGCGTACCTAGTGCATTTGGCACCCGGGGCGGATCCTATATCTGGCACCCCCCCCCCACCTTAAAACGTAAAAACACCCCACTGTGCTCCCTGCATACCTCTGCATCCTTAAATATCTCTTTGTCACTACTGTGTACATTACACAGCACCCTGCACCTCTAGACCCCTTTACATTACACAGCACCCCTTTACATTACACAGCACCCTGCACCTCTAGACCCCTTTACATTACACAGCACCCCTTTACATTACACAGCACCCTGCACCTCTAGACCCCTTTACATTACACAGCACCCTTTACATTACACAGCACCCTGCACCTCTAGACCCCTTTACATTACACAGCACCCCTTTACATTACACAGCACCCTGCACCTCTGGAGCCCTTTACATTACACAGCACCCTGCACCTCTAGACCCCTTTACATTACACAGCACCTCTGGACCCCTTTACATTACAAAGCACCTCTGGACCCCTTTACATTACACAGCACCATGCACCTCTAGACCCCTTTACATTACACAGCACCCTGCACCTCTGGAGCCCTTTACATTACACAGCACCCTGCATCTCTAGACCCCTTTACATTACACAGCACCTCTGGACCCCTTTACATTACAAAGCACCTCTGGACCCCTTTACATTACAAAGCACCTCTGGACCCCTTTACATTACAAAGCACCTCTAGACCCCTTTACATTACACAGCACCCTGCACCTCTAGACCCCTTTACATTACACAGCACCCTGCATCTCTAGACACCTGTATGTTACACAGACACCCCCCCAGCAGCTCTGGACCCCCTGCATGTTACACAGACCCGCCTACAATACAGACCCCCCCTACAATACAGACCCCCACCCCTGCACAACCCCCCTACAGTGCAGACCCCCCCTTCAGTACAGACCCCCCTACAGTGGAGACGCCCCCTACAATGCAGAGCCCCCCTACTACAATTCAGACCCCCCTTCAGTACAGAGTGACCCCCCCCCTTCAGTACAAACCCCCCCTTCAGTACAGACCCCCCACTACAATGCAGACCCCCCCTTCAGTACAAACCCCCCCTTCAGTACAGACCCCCCCCCCCCCCCACTACAATGCAGACCCCCGTGCAGTACAGAGTGACCCCATCCTTCAGTACAGAATGACCCCCCCCCCTTCAGTACAACCCCCCCCCCCCCTTTAGTACAGACCCCCCCTACAACCCATAATGTACCTACCTCCTCCCTCAGGTCAGGAGTGTCAGCGCGGGACACACAGCACTACAAGGAGGAGGGGGAGGCGGAGCCGGCGGCATCACTCTGCTCGGCTGAGATCAGAGCCACGGAGAGCCGCGGAGCGCGCCGAACACCCTCCCCCTCCTCTCACCTCACCTGCGCAGCCTGTCACTCACCGCGCCGCTGCGCCGCTGATGTGTTATATCAGCGCTCGGCGGCGGCGCGCTGTCACCGCTTCCATCGCGGAGGGGGGCGCCGGCCTGGCACCCCCCCCAGTGTGTGGCACCCGGTGCGGCCCGCCCCCCCCGCACCCCCCTTAGTACGCCACTGGTGTTCCCCCACCATGAGGTGTGTCTGCCCACCTATGTGTGCCCCCACCATGAGGTGTGTCTGCCCACCTATGTGTGCCCCCACCATGAGGTGTTTCTGCCCACCTTTGTGCCCCCTTACCATGAGGTGTTCCTGCCCACCTTTGTGTGCCCCCACCATGCAGTGTTCCTGCCCACCTTTGTGAGCCCCCCCATAAGATGTTCCTGCTCACCTTTGTCTGCTTCCACCATGAGGTGTTCCTACTTACATTTGTGTGCCCCCACTATGAAGTGTTCCTGCCCATCTTTGTGTGCCCCCACCATGAGGTCTTCCTGCCCCCTTTTGTCTGCCCCCACATGAGGTGTTTCTGCCCACCTTTGTGTGTTCCCATCATGTGGTATTCCTGCCCACCTTTGTCTGCCCCCACCATAAAGAGTTCCTGCCCACCTTGTGATTACTCCCATAAGATGTTCCTGCTCACCTGTGTCTGCCCCCACCATGTGGTGTCCCTGCCCACCTTTGTGTTTTCCATTTCTCTTGTTATAGTCTCCATAATATAAAATAAATTTGGATCCTGATGTGTGTTATCCCATTGTGTCTCTCACAGGTCAATAATCTGGGTCAGCGCAGCCTTCCCCTCACCGCCAGCTTCCTCCTCCCAACGCGGCTGGGGGAGGCCTCCGTCTGGGAGAAGATTAGCATCAGCAGTTCCGAGGTAACACACCCCATGTGGCTCTGACCTGGTGCCCTCCACTGTGTCCTCCATACCGAATCTGCCCTGAAACCTGGCTGGGCACAGACCAGCCTCCAGTAAATATCTGATTGGCATTTCTATCATCAAAGATCATTTCCGACAACTTTTGTCCCTCTCATTTTCTTCAGAAGGTTTAGAACACAAACCACAGAGATGATATAATGGTGTGGATCCCTCCGCTCCCTGATCTAGATGGGAATTGTGGGCTCAGAGCTCAGGATGAATGGGGCACAGAGCTCAGGATGAATGGGGCACAGAGCTCAGGATGAATGGGGCACAGAGCTCAGGATGAATGGGGCACAGAGCTCAGGATGAATGGGGCACAGAGCTCAGGATGAATGGGGCTCAGAGCTCAGGATGAATGGGGCACAGAGCTCAGGATGAATGGGGCACAGAGCTCAGGATGAATGGGGCACAGAGCTCAGGATGAATGGGGCACAGAGCTCAGGATGAATGGGGCACAGAGCTCAGGATGAATGGGGCTCAGAGCTCAGGATGAATGGGGCTCAGAGCTCAGGATGAATGGGGCACAGAGCTCAGGATGAATGGGGCACAGAGCTCAGGATGAATGGGGCACAGAGCTCAGGATGAATGGGGCACAGAGCTCAGGATGAATGGGGCACAGAGCTCAGGATGAATGGGGCACAGAGCTCAGGATGAATGGGGCACAGAGCTCAGGATGAATGGGGCTCAGAGCTCAGGATGAATGGGGCACAGAGCTCAGGATGAATGGGGCACAGAGCTCAGGATGAATGGGGCTCAGAGCTCAGGATGAATGGGGCTCAGAGCTCAGGATGAATGGGGCACAGAGCTCAGGATGAATGGGGCACAGAGCTCAGGATGAATGGGGCACAGAGCTCAGGATGAATGGCGCACAGAGCTCAGGATGAATGGGGCACAGAGCTCAGGATGAATGGGGCTCAGAGCTCAGGATGAATGGGGCTCAGAGCTCAGGATGAATGGCGCACAGAGCTCAGGATGAATGGGGCACAGAGCTCAGGATGAATGGGGCACAGAGCTCAGGATGAATGGGGCACAGAGCTCAGGATGAATGGGGCACAGAGCTCAGGATGAATGGGGCTCAGAGCTCAGGATGAATGGCGCACAGAGCTCAGGATGAATGGGGCACAGAGCTCAGGATGAATGGGGCACAGAGCTCAGGATGAATGGGGCACAGAGCTCAGGATGAATGGGGCACAGAGCTCAGGATGAATGGGGCACAGAGCTCAGGATGAATGGGGCACAGAGCTCAGGATGAATGGGGCTCAGAGCTCAGGATGAATGGGGCACAGAGCTCAGGATGAATGGGGCACAGAGCTCAGGATGAATGGGGCACAGAGCTCAGGATGAATGGCGCACAGAGCTCAGGATGAATGGGGCACAGAGCTCAGGATTAATGGGGCACAGAGCTCAGGATGAATGGCGCACAGAGCTCAGGATGAATGGGGCACAGAGCTCAGGATGAATGGGGCACAGAGCTCAGGATGAATGGCGCACAGAGCTCAGGATGAATGGGGCACAGAGCTCAGGATGAATGGGGCACAGAGCTCAGGATGAATGGGGCACAGAGCTCAGGATGAATGGGGCTCAGAGCTCAGGATGAATGGGGCACAGAGCTCAGGATGAATGGGGCTCAGAGCTCAGGATGAATGGGGCACAGAGCTCAGGATGAATGGGGCACAGAGCTCAGGATGAATGGGGCACAGAGCTCAGGATGAATGGGGCACAGAGCTCAGGATGAATGGGGCACAGAGCTCAGGATGAATGGGGCACAGAGCTCAGGATGAATGGGGCACAGAGCTCAGGATGAATGGCGCACAGAGCTCAGGATGAATGGGGCACAGAGCTCAGGATGAATGGGGCACAGAGCTCAGGATGAATGGGGCACAGAGCTCAGGATGAATGGGGCACAGAGCTCAGGATGAATGGGGCACAGAGCCTTCTCCATGGACTGATGTCCCTTCCCGGAGATCTGAGAACACTCAATGTAATAGGATGAAATCACAGATCTTCAACCATCTCACCGTTTCCTCTCACATCTTTCACCCCAGCCAGAGGTCACCAACTGTACCATGAAGGCAGCAACAGAAGGAGCCAAGAATGCCGGGGAACTCATAAACAAGAGTCCAATCTTTGTAAGTGTCCAAGATCTGATCTGCCTGGGGTCTCTATATATAATGACATAGGGTGCCCGGGGTCTCTATATATAATGACATAGGGTGCCCGGGGTCTCTATATATAATGACATAGGGTGCCCGGGGTCTCTATATATAATGACATAGGGTGCCCGGGGTCTCTATATATAATGACATAGGGTGCCCGGGGTCTCTATATATAATGACATAGGGTGCCCGGGGTCTCTATATATAATGACATAGGGTGCCCGGGGTCTCTCTATATATAATGACATGGGGTGCCCGGGGTCTCTATATATAATGACATAGGGTGCCCGGGGTCTCTCTATATATAATGACATAGGGTGCCCGGGGTCTCTATATATAATGACATAGGGTGCCCGGGGTCTCTATATATAATGACATAGGGTGCCCGGGGTCTCTATATATAATGACATAGGGTGCCCGGGGTCTCTATATATAATGACATGGGTGCCCGGGGTCTCTATATATAATGACATAGGGTGCCCGGGGTCTCTCTATATATAATGACATGGGGTGCCCGGGGTCTCTATATATAATGACATAGGGTGCCCGGGGTCTCTCTATATATAATGACATAGGGTGCCCGGGGTCTCTATATATAATGACATAGGGTGCCCGGGGTCTCTATATATAATGACATAGGGTGCCCGGGGTCTCTATATATAATGACATAGGGTGCCCGGGGTCTCTATATATAATGACATAGGGTGCCCGGGGTCTCTATATATAATGACATAGGGTGCCCGGGGTCTCTCTATATATAATGACATGGGGTGCCCGGGGTCTCTATATATAATGACATAGGGTGCCCGGGGTCTCTCTATATATAATGACATAGGGTGCACGGGGTCTCTATATATAATGACATAGGGTGCCCGGGGTCTCTATATATAATGACATAGGGTGCCCGGGGTCTCTATATATAATGACATAGGGTGCCCGGGGTCTCTCTCTATATATATATATATATATATATATATATATATATATATATAATGACATAGGGTGCCCGGGGTCTCTATATATAATGACATAGGGTTCCCGGGGTCTCTCTATATATAATGACATAGGGTGCCCGGGGTCTCTATATATAATGACATAGGGTGCCCGGGGTCTCTCTATATATAATGACATAGGGTTCCCGGGGTCTCTATATATAATGACATAGGGTGCCCGGGGTCTCTATATATAATGACATAGGGTGCCCGGGTCTCTCTATATATAATGACATAGGGTGCCCGGGGTCTTTATATATAATGACATAGGGTGCCCAGGGTCTCTCTCAATATAATGACATAGGGTGCTCGGGGTCTCTATATATAATGACATAGGGTGCCGGTGTCTCTATATATAATGACATAGGGTGCCTGGGGTCTTTATATATAATGACATAGGGTGCCCGGGTTCTTTATATATAATGACATAGGGATCCGGTGTCTCTATATATAATGACATAGGGTGCCTGGGGTCTCTATATATAATGACATAGGGAGCCCGGGGTCTCTATATATAATGATATAGGGTGCCCGGGGTATCTCTATATATAATGACATAGGGTGCCCGGGGTCTCTCTATATATATATATATATAATGACATAGGGTGCCTGGGGTCTCTATATATAATGACATAGGGTGCCCGGGGTCTCTATATATAATGATATAGGGTGCCCGGGGTATCTCTATATATAATGACATAGGGTGCCCGGGGTCTCTCTATATATATATATATATAATGACATAGGGTGCCTGGGGTCTCTATATATAATGACATAGGGTGCCCGGGGTCTCTATATATAATGACATAGGGTGCCCGGGGTATCTCTATATATAATGACATAGGGTGCCCGGGGTCTCTCTATATATATATATATATAATGACATAGGGTGCCTGGGGTCTCTATATATAATGACATAGGGTGCCGGGGTCTCTATATATATAATGACATAGGGTGCTCGGGGTCTCTATATATAATGACATAGGGTGCCGGGGTATCTCTATATATAATGACATAGGGTGCCCGGGGTCTCTCTATATATAATGACATGGGGTGCCCGGGGTCTCTCTATATATAATGACATGGGGTGCCCGGGGTCTCTCTATATATAATGACATAGGGTGCCGGGGTCTCTATATATATAATGACATAGGGTGCCCGGGGTCTCTCTATATATAATGACATGGGGTGCCGGGGTCTCTCTATATATAATGACATGGGGTGCCCGGGGTCTCTATATATAATGACATAGGGTGCCCGGGGTCTCTCTATATATAATGACATGGGGTGCCCGGGGTCTCTCTATATATAATGACATGGGGTGCCCGGGGTCTCTCTATATATAATGACATAGGGTGCCGGGGTCTCTATATATATAATGACATAGGGTGCCCGGGGTCTCTCTATATATAATGACATGGGGTGCCCGGGGTCTCTCTATATATAATGACATGGGGTGCCCGGGGTCTCTATATATAATGACATAGGGTGCCCGGGGTCTCTCTATATATAATGACATGGGGTGCCCGGGGTCTCTCTATATATAATGACATGGGGTGCCCGGGTCTCTCTATATATAATGACATAGGGTGCCCGGGGTCTCTCTCAATATATAATGACAAAGGGTGCCCGGGGTCTCTCTATATATAATGACATAGGGTGCCCGGGGTCTCACTGTATAATGACATGGGGTTTCCGGGTTTCTATCCTCAGAACTGCTCGGTTGGTTGGTGTGTCACAGCGGAGTGTCAGATCCGGAATCTGGAGGCTCAGAGTTCACTGATCTTCACTATCAATGGAACTGTGACTAAAAACTGGACAACACAGGTAGGTACACTTTCCACACACAGGTAGGTACACTTTCCACACACAGGTAGGTACACTGTCCACACACAGGTAGGTACACTGTCCACAAACAGGTAGGTACACTTTTCACACACAGGTAGGTACACTGTCCACACACAGGTAGGTACACTGTCCACACACAGGTAGGTACACTGTCCACACACAGGTAGGTACACTTTTCACACACAGGTAGGTACACTGTCCACACACAGGTAGGTACACTGTCCACACACAGGTAGGTACACTGTCCACACACAGGTAGGTACACTGTCCACAAACAGGTAGGTACACTGTCCACAAACAGGTAGGTACACTTTCCACACACAGGTAGGTACACTGTCCACACACTCATGTGTACACTCAATCAGGAAATCTCTATAGACAGGTAGGTACACTGAGATAGACATGCTGTGAATACAGGTAGGTACAATCCATTCACAAAGGCAAGTACACTCTGCACACAGGTAAGTACACAGTATGCACAGGTATATACACCTTTTTCCTTCTTTTGCAGACGGAGCAGAAGAAAATCTCCCTACAGAGCTGGGCAGAGATTGTATACAATACCCGGACCTACCATCAGAGCCAAAACTTCACCCGAACCCAGGTACCATCCATTCATCCAGCTACCCATCCACTTATCCCTCCACCCAATCACTACTGGTTCTCTTTAGATGATCCCCATTTTCTCCTCGACATGCTCAGAACTGTGTCTGTAATCTCTGTTATCTCCCGCAGGCTCAGACGGTGCTGGAAATTCCCAACACGTACAATTATGTCCCCATTATAATCGGGAGCAGTGTGGGGGGGCTGGTCCTGCTGGCCCTGATAACGGCTGGATTGTACAAGGTAAGTAGTTGCACACGGGGAGCAGACATAGGACAATCAGTAGAAGGTCTGCCCAGCAGGGACTGTGTGTGGGCAATGGACGGTGTCAGAGTTGTATGTGGGCGATGGACGGTGTCGGAGTTGTGTGTGGGGGATGGACGGTGTCGGTGGTTGTATGTGGGCGATGGACGGTGTCGGAGTTGTATGTGGGCGATGGACGGTGTCGGAGTTGTATGTGGGCGATGGACGGTATCAGAGTTGTATGTGGGCGATGGACGGTGTCGGAGTTGTATGTGGGCGATGGACGGTGTCGGAGTTGTATGTGGGCGATGGACGGTGTCGGAGTTGTATGTGGGCGATGGACGGTGTCGGAGTTGTATGTGGGCGATGGACGGTGTCGGAGTTGTATGTGGGCGATGGACAGTGTCGGAGTTGTATGTGGGCGATGGACGGTGTCTGAGTTGTATGTGGGCGATGGACTGTGTCTGAGTTGTATGTGGGCGATGGACGGTGTCGGAGTTGTATGTGGGGGATGGACGGTGTCTGAGTTGTATGTGGGGGATGGACTGTGTCGGAGTTGTATGTGGGCGATGGACGGTGTCGGAGTTGTATGTGGGCGATGGACGGTGTCGGAGTTGTATGTGGGCGATGGACGGTGTCTGAGTTGTATGTGGGCGATGGACGGTGTCGGAGTTGTATGTGGGGGATGGACGGTGTCGGAGTTGTATGTGGGGGATGGACTGTGTCGGAGTTGTATGTGGGCGATGGACGGTGTCGGAGTTGTATGTGGGCGATGGACGGTGTCGGAGTTGTATGTGGGCGATGGACGGTGTCGGAGTTGTATGTGGGCGATGGACTGTGTCGGAGTTGTATGTGGGCGATGGACGGTGTCGGAGTTGTATGTGGGCGATGGACGGTGTCGGAGTTGTATGTGGGCGATGGACGGTGTCGGAGTTGTATGTGGGCGATGGACGGTGTCGGAGTTGTATGTGGGCGATGGACGGTGTCGGAGTTGTATGTGGGCGATGGACGGTGTCGGAGTTGTATGTGGGCGATGGACGGTGTCGGAGTTGTATGTGGGGGATGGACGGTGTCGGAGTTGTATGTGGGCGATGGACGGTGTCGGAGTTGTATGTGGGCGATGGACGGTGTCGGAGTTGTATGTGGGCGATGGACGGTGTCGGAGTTGTATGTGGGCGATGGACGGTGTCGGAGTTGTATGTGGGCGATGGACGGTGTCGGAGTTGTATGTGGGCGATGGACGGTGTCGGAGTTGTATGTGGGTGATGGACCGTGTCGGAGTTGTATGTGGGTGATGGACGTGTCGGAGTTGTATGTGGGCGATGGACGGTGTCGGAGTTGTATGTGGGCGATGGACGGTGTCGGAGTTGTATGTGGGCGATGGACGGTGTCGGAGTTGTATGTGGGCGATGGACGGTGTCGGAGTTGTATGTGGGCGATGGACGGTGTCGGAGTTGTATGTGGGCGATGGACGGTGTCGGAGTTGTATGTGGGCGATGGACGGTGTCGGAGTTGTATGTGGGCGATGGACGTGTCGGAGTTGTATGTGGGCGATGGACGGTGTCGGAGTTGTATGTGGGCGATGGACGGTGTCGGAGTTGTATGTGGGCGATGGACGGTGTCGGAGTTGTATGTGGGCGATGGACGGTGTCGGAGTTGTATGTGGGCGATGGACGGTGTCGGAGTTGTATGTGGGCGATGGACGGTGTCGGAGTTGTATGTGGGCGATGGACGGTGTCGGAGTTGTATGTGGGCGATGGACGGTGTCGGAGTTGTATGTGGGCGATGGACGGTGTCGGAGTTGTATGTGGGCGATGGACGGTGTCGGAGTTGTATGTGGGCGATGGACGGTGTCGGAGTTGTATGTGGGCGATGGACGGTGTCGGAGTTGTATGTGGGCGATGGACGGTGTCGGAGTTGTATGTGGGCGATGGACGGTGTCGGAGTTGTATGTGGGCGATGGACGGTGTCGGAGCTGTATGTGGGCGATGGACGGTGTCGGAGTTGTATGTGGGCGATGGACGGTGTCGGAGTTGTATGTGGGCGATGGACGGTGTCGGAGTTGTATGTGGGCGATGGACGGTGTCGGAGTTGTATGTGGGCGATGGACGGTGTCGGAGTTGTATGTGGGCGATGGTCGGTGTCGGAGTTGTATGTGGGCGATGGACGGTGTCGGAGTTGTATGTGGGCGATGGACGGTGTCGGAGTTGTATGTGGGCGATGGACGGTGTCGGAGTTGTATGTGGGCGATGGACGGTGTCGGAGTTGTATGTGGGCGATGGACGGTGTCGGAGTTGTATGTGGGCGATGGACGGTGTCGGAGTTGTATGTGGGCGATGGACGGTGTCGGAGTTGTATGTGGGCGATGGACGGTGTCGGAGTTGTATGTGGGCGATGGACGGTGTCGGAGTTGTATGTGAGCGATGGACGGTGTCGGAGTTGTATGTGGGCGATGGACGGTGTCGGAGTTGTATGTGGGCGATGGACGGTGTCGGAGTTGTATGTGGGCGATGGACGGTGTCGGAGTTGTATGTGGGCGATGGACGGTGTCGGAGTTGTATGTGGGCGATGGACGGTGTCGGAGTTGTATGTGGGCGATGGACGGTGTCGGAGTTGTATGAGGGCGATGGACGGTGTCGGAGTTGTATGTGGGCGATGGACGGTGTCGGAGTTGTATGTGAGCGATGGACGGTGTCGGAGTTGTATGTGGGCGATGGACGGTGTCGGAGTTGTATGTGGGCGATGGACGGTGTCGGAGTTGTATGTGGGCGATGGACGGTGTCAGAGTTGTATGAGGGTGATGGGCGGTGTTGGAGTTGTATGTGGGCGATGGACGGTGTCGGAGTTGTGTGTGGGCGATGGACGGTGTCGGAGTTGTGTGTGGGCGATGGACGGTGTCGGAGTTGTATGTGGGCGATGGACGGTGTCGGAGTTGTATGTGGGCGATGGGCGGTGTCGGAGTTGTATGTGGGCGATGGACGGTGTCGGAGTTGTATGTGGGCGATGGACGTTGTCGGAGTTGTATGTGAGGGATGGACGGTGTCGGAGTGGTATGTGGGCGATGGACGGTGATGGAGTTGTATGTGGGCGATGGACGGTGTCGGAGTTGTATGTGGGCGATGGACGGTGTCGGAGTTGTATGTGGGCGATGGACGGTGTCGGAGTTGTATGTGGGCGATGGACGGTGTCGGAGTTGTATGTGGGCGATGGACGGTGTCGGAGTTGTATGTGGGCGATGGACGGTGTCGGAGTTGTATGTGGGCGATGGACGGTGTCGGAGTTGTATGTGGGCGATGGACGTGTCGGAGTTGTATGTGAGGGATGGACGGTGTCTGAGTTGTATGTGGGCGATGGACGTTGTCGGAGTTGTATGTGAGGGATGGACGGTGTCGGAGTGGTATGTGGGCGATGGACGGTGTCGGAGTTGTATGTGGGCGATGGACGGTGTCGGAGTTGTATGTGGGCGATGGACGTTGTCGGAGTTGTATGTGAGGGATGGACGGTGTCGGAGTGGTATGTGGGCGATGTACGGTGATGGAGTTGTATGTGGGCGATGGACGTGTCGGAGTTGTATGTGGGCGATGGACGGTGTCGGAGTTGTATGTGGGCGATGGACGGTGTCGGAGTTGTATGTGAGTGATGGACGGTGTCGGAGTTGGATGTGGGCGATGGACGGTGTCGGAGTTGTATGTGGGCGATGGACGGTGTCGGAGTTGTATGTGGGCGATGGACGGTGTTGGAGTTGTATGTGGGCGATGGACGGTGTCGGAGTTGTATGTGGGCGATGGACAGTGTCAGAGTTGTATGAGGGTGATGGACGGTGTCGGAGTTGTATGTGGGTGAACACTAGCCCTACTACTAACACGAACTGTGACGGAAACCACCCAGCACCCCCACTTGGGTGCTTCCATCAGAATACAGCTTCCTCCAGTCTGTCACACAGAATATATATATACTACGCAATCAGGTGACCTTAAAACATTAAGGTACTTAAACAACTAGCCACCTAGATGACTCAGTGCCCACCCAGACTATTCAGCACCAATCCCACCGCCCTAAATACAAAAAGTACAATACACATTACTATAAGCATAAACATCCCACAATGGTTGGATAACAAGGTACAGTGGTCACAATATCAATCACCTCTGCAAGAGATGATCAGACAGACCGAAACAATAGGTGACTTAATTAGTACAATTAACAATGAGTGAAAGACACGTAGGAGGCACAATATGGAGAGACCTACTTACACTAAACACATGATAGTAGGAGACCCCATAAAGGTGGCTTGAGCTGATGATATTAACTTCTGCTATGAGTCTCACAGTATTAAGCATTCATTGTTGGTAAAGGGGCATCTAGGCCCTAAACATGGACCCCGGGCCTAGATTCCCCGAGTCTGTGTGTTTTGGGGAGACATGAACTTGAATCAGAAACAAGACCCCCCCAAGGGTCCCCTAGGCATACATCTCCCAAAGAGTAGTGTTTCCTTAAAAGCCAGGGCCTATAGCCAATGGGCAAAAGGCCACCCTGCAGTTCCCTTCAAAAGTCCCTGTCTTGGTTGGGTCTGTCACATTTCTTCTCCCATCCAAAGTCAACTAACAAGGTCCCAGACCTCCACCTGGTCTGCACATGCGTTAGTCGAGCAGAGTGAACTCACATAGTCGGTCCACATGATTTACATTCTTGGCTGCAGGGAATAGTTGTCATCAGTAGGTGTGGAACAGAGGTTGTGGAATCTCTGTCCAGCTGCCAGTGCTTCAGCTGGGTAGTCTTTACTGTTCCAGGGCTTGATCTGTTGCTGGGGAGAGGGGCCAACTTCCCCAGCTCCCTAAAACCGTGCAGACACTGTAGGTGCTTGGCAGAGGCAGTGGTGCTCTGCCCTGTTTCCAGCGCTTTATCTGGGAGTAGGAGCTTCACTTTATCAGCTTGTCACTAGGGAGAGGGGCCACATGCCCCAGTTCCCTGGAAATCCAGAATTGTTGCCGGTGCTGAGCAGAGGTTGGTAGCACTCTGCCCTGATGCCAGCGCTTCTGCTGGGGACCTCACATCATCTGCTCTGGCTAACTGTTAGGGAGGGAGGCCTGCATTCTCTACACCCAGACTGTGGATCTGCCATTGGGCAGATGACCCGGCTGCTCCATCTCCCGTACCCTTATCCCCCAGATCCTTGCTGGGGAGGAAAGACAGTTTCCTCCTCCATGGCTGACTGTTGGGGAGGGAGGACAGCTTCTTCCACTCCCAGACTGTGGATCTGCTGCTGGGGAGATGAGCCGGTTGCTCCATCTTCTGGATTCCTGCTGTGGAGCGAAGATGACTCCTGAGTCACTACACTGCCATTAAGGAGGGAGGATGACCACTTCCTCTCCCTTCTCCCTCTAGATCCTGACCACCACCTTCTCACCCTGGGCCTCCAGAACTGCTGTGGGTGCAGGGCAGAGGTCTTGGACCCTCTGTCTGGTTGCCGGTGCTTCAGCTGGAGAAGTTTGTTGTAACTTCACAGATGCTGCTAGCATGAAATCCCCTGTCCCTGTGAGTGGCGGGGGAGAAAGGCTGGCTGCCTCTTCTCTCAGGAAGGCTAAAGCTGCTATTGGTGCGGGGCAGAGCTTAGTGATGTTCTGCCCTGATACCAGCTCTTCTGCTGGGAAGTAAACTGGAAAGTTGATGGCCTTGCACAAATCCTTCAGGGCCACCGATTGTATACAGAGGTAAACAGTGCCATGCCGCCATGCCAGCTCTTCTGCTGGAGGCTCACCAGGTTGTTCTCCTCAGCAGAAAATTCTATTAAATCCCCAGTCTCTGGAGCTGGTTACTGGGGATAGAGGTTCACCATCTTTTCTCCCTGGAGCCACTGAAGGTGCTGGGCAGAGGTTGGCAACGTTCTGCGCCAATGCCAGCCTGTTGAAAGTTTAGTAAATGTAACATCCTCAGATGAAAAGTCAATTAAATCCATATTTTCTGTGATCTGTGGCTGGGGAGCGAGGACGGCTTCCTCTCCTCCCTGATCCTTGAACTGCTGCTAGGGAGACAAGCTGGCTGCTCCATCTCCCGCACCCTTTATCCGGCTGCTGGACAGACGCATTCCTCCATCCAAGCTCGTCCTGTGCAGAAACAGGTTCATCAAGGTATGTCAAAACCTGCTGCTTCTGCCACAAGAGCCCCGCTTCCATAGCTACAAGTGGAGATGGGCAAAGCAGACTGTTACTCTGTCCCATTGCTGACACTTTAGCTGGGATTTCAGGACTGTTGGCTGGTACTTCTGAGTCTAGCAGCCGTCTCTAGGCGATCTCCAGGTCCCATTCCTGAACGGCCGGGAACTCCATATCTTCCGGGGCCCAGCGCACTTCCAAGTTCAGCATCTGTTCTCAGTATTCCATGATTTCCTCCAACTGCCACTCCAGATTGCTCCCAAAGTCAGGGTCCCCTGACAGCTTCCCGTACAACAGCCCCAGGCCGCCGTAGCCAAAGCCTTCTGTTGGGCTGTCGTCTGCTGTCCAAGAGCACGCTTTGAATAAATGCCATGAAGGACTCTATAGCTATCGTCCTAACTGCATCTTCACCTGGACCAGCCTACTTAGCTCAGTTGTCTGTTCCATGTGCGGTCGTTCTCCCAAAAACAGCACCCACAATCCATACTGCGACCAGTACCTTTCCTGAGTGGAGAAGTGAATTTTCCCTGGGCAGCTTTTTCCTGCTCTCTGTCCAGCTCTTCCTTCCAGAGTTGCTGGCGGACATAGTCATACCATCCCAGCAGCACCTGCATTGGCACTGGTCTTCTGTGCTTCAGCTGCATCTCTTGCACTCTCCTTACGAATTCCTCTTCCATGGCGGCTGGTATTTGTACCTCTCCTCTTCTACTAACCGGACCTCAGAGCCCGGTGGTGGTTTGGGTGTCCCAGACTTCAGGAAGCATCCCATCGTTTGCCACCAAATGTGATTGAACCATACAGCACCCTGATTGGATGTTTCTGTCAGTATACAGCTTCCTCCAGTCTGGATATATGAACCAGATATTATATCTCAGCATACAAGACTTGCCGACAACAGCTTGTATGAGAACTAGAACTGTTTATTGAAAACTCACACAGAATTAATATACTACACAATCAGGTGAGGCTGATCACATTATCGTATGCAAAGGCAACTGTGTACAGGAATATATTTAACGTATCTAAGGGATGGCCAACATAAAAACAGTAAACATTAAGAAACTTAAACAACTAGCCACCTAGATGACTATTTGGCACCAAGCCCCCCACCCCAAATACAAAGTACAATACACATTACTAGAAGCAGAAACATCCCACAATGGTTGGTTAACAAGGTACAGTGGTCACAATATGAATCACCTCTTCAAGAGATGATCAGACAGACCAAAACAATAGGTGACTTAATTAGCACAATTAACAACGGGTGAAAGGACACTTAGGAGGCACGCTATGGGAGACACCTACTTACACTGAACACATGATAGTAGGTGACCCCAGACAGGTGGCTTGAGCTGATGATATTAACATCTGTTATGAGTCTCACAGTATGAAGCAGTCATTGTTGGTAATGGGGCATCTAGACCCTAAACATGGATCCAGGGCCTAGATTCCCTACTGCTAATCCTAACATTGACCCTGACACTAATCCTAACCTTAACCCTAATTCTAATCCTAACACTGACTATAATGTTAACCCTAACACTGACCCTGCTGCTAACACTAATACTGACCCTAGTTCTTACCCTAACGCCGACCCTAGTTCTTACCCTAATGCCGACCTTAGTTCTTACCCTAACACCGACCCTAGTTCTTACCCTAACACCGACCCTAGTTCTTACCCTAACACTGACCCTAATGCTAACCCTAACACTGACCCTGCTGCTAATACTGACCCTAGTTCTTACCCTAACACCGACCCTAGTTCTTACCCTAACACGACCTTAGTTCTTACCCTAACACTGACCCTAATGCTAACCCTAACACTGACCCTGCTTCTAATACTGACCCTAGTTCTTACCCTAACACCGACCCTAGTTCTTACCCTAACACGACCTTAGTTCTTACCCTAACACCGACCCTAGTTCTTACCCTAACACCGACCCTAGTTCTTACCCTAACACTGACCCTAATGCTAACCCTAACACTGACCCTGCTGCTAATACTGACCCTAGTTCTTACCCTAACACCGAACCTAGTTCTTACCCTAACACGACCTTAGTTCTTACCCTAACACTGACCCTAATGCTAACCCTAACACTGACCCTGCTGCTAATACTGACCCTAGTTCTTACCCTAACACCGACCTTAGTTCTTACCCTAACACTGACCCTAATGCTAACCCTAACACTGACCCTGCTGCTAATACTGACCCTAGTTCTTACCCTAACACCGACCCTAGTTCTTACCCTAACACGACCTTAGTTCTTACCCTAACACCGACCCTAGTTCTTACCCTAACACCGACCCTAGTTCTTACCCTAACACTGACCCTAATGCTAACCCTAACACTGACCCTGCTGCTAATACTGACCCTAGTTCTTACCCTAACACCGACCCTAGTTCTTACCCTAACACGACCTTAGTTCTTACCCTAACACTGACCCTAATGCTAACCCTAACACTGACCCTGCTGCTAATACTGACCCTAGTTCTTACCCTAACGCCGACCCTAGTTCTTACCCTAACACCGACCCTAGTTCTTACCCTAACACGACCTAAGTTCTTACCCTAACACTGACCCTAGTTCTTACCCTAACACCGACCCTAGTTCTTACCCTAACACTGACCCTAGTTCTTACCCTAACGCCGACCCTAGTTCTTACCCTAACACCGACCTTAGTTCTTACCCTAACACTGACCCTAATGCTAACCCTAACACTGACCCTGCTGCTAATACTGACCCTAGTTCTTACCCTAACACCGACCCTAGTTTATACCCTAACACCGACCCTAGTTCTTACCCCAACACCGACCCTAGTTCTTACCCTAACACCGACCCTAGTTCTTACCCTAACACCGACCCTAGTTCTTACCCTAACATCGACCCTAGTTCTTACCCTAACGCCGACCCTAGTTCTTACCCTAACACCGACCCTAGTTCTTACCCTAACGCCGACCTTAGTTCTTACCCTAAAACCAACCTTAGTTCTTACCCTAACACCGACCCTAGTTCTTACCCTAACGCCGACCTTAGTTCTTACCCTAACACCGACCTTAGTTCTTACCCTAACACCGACCTTAGTTCTTACCCTAACACCGACCTTAGTTCTTACCCTAACATTGACCCTAATGCTAACCCTAACACTGACCCTGCTGCTAATACTGACCCTAGTTCTTACCCTAACATTGACCCTAATGCTAACCCTAACACTGACCCTGCTGCTAATACTGACCCTAGTTCTTACCCTAACACTGACCCTAATGATGATGCTGCATGAGAAGTGGGCCAATGGGGGTCCAACTCTTCCATATTCTATCCAAAACTTAAAAAGGTTTTGGCTGGCGTTGCATTGTACGGTATTGCTTCAGAGTAGCCAATCACAATCAAGTGTAGGTGGAGCTTATGAAAATGAAACCACTGCCCCCCCATGGTTAGGGTAGCAGAGATCAATGGTGATCTGCAGAAACCAATATATACCTGATTTCCCTTTGCTGTGGTCAGATAAATAAGAGATGGGTTGTGATTGGTGGCTGTGAATACTCCATCATTATGACATCATAGATGGAAATGTGATGATTGTAGAACGCCGCCCCCAATGTTGTTTTATTTGGCTAATGATGATTTGATCTTTACCGCCATATTGTTTGCTGTCCCTCCAGCTCGGCTTCTTCAAGCGGCAGTATAAGAACATGTTGGAGAATCCAACGGACGAGGCGCCTCTGGAGCCCCAAAACGTCGGAGAGACAAACTGAGAAGAGCGCGGGGGCAGACTGCGCTGTGGGCGGGGTTTCACTGTAATGCTTTGTATGCTTTGCGGCTTGTTAATAACCCAACTGATCCTTTGCTTTGTCTGGTGATTGGTCAGTGCCTTCTGGTGGGGGGAGCGTTCGTTTCAACGTGTCCCCCCCTCATCGTCTGCCCATTTATCACAACGTCCAATGAAGAAAGCCGACACAGACATGTGATGGGTGAAGAAAAAACGTATACAATACAGGTCTCCAGTCCTGGAAATACAGAACGTAGCCACACCCCCATACAGTGAAAAGACTTTATACTCATTGGGTGGTGGGAGGACCATAATGGAAGGTTCTGCCCACCCCAGGTACAAATCAGCGAATGGCATATCTGAACTGATATATGGAAATGCTCAGCACAGAAATGTTATATTTGTCCCCAAATGTGAATTGGATGGCAGCGATGGCCGTTGTGCGCTCCATAATATTATTGTTAGGTTATTGTATGTCCTCATTGTGTCAGAGAAAAGAAGGGGATCTAGGGATCGGGGAAATGGGACATAGAGGTCGGAGGATCGAGAGATCAGGGAAATGGGACATAGAGATCAGGGAAAGAGAGCGGGAAAGGGGGATCAGGGGAGTGGGAGATTGAGGGAGCGGGAAAGGGGGATCAGGGGAGTGGGAGATTGAGGGAGCGGGAAAGGGGGATCAGGGGAGTGGGAAATTAAGGGAGCGGGAATGGGGGATCAGGGGAGTGGTAGATTGAGGGAGCGGCAAAGGGGGAGCGGGGGAGTAGGAGATTGAGGGAGCGGGAAAGGGGGAGTGGGAGATTGAGGGAGCGGGAAAGGGGGAGTGGGAGATTGAGGGAGCAGGAAAGGGGGATCAGGGGAGTGGTAGATTGAGGGAGCGGCAAAGGGGATCAGGGGAGTGGGAGATTGAAGGAGTGGGAAAGGGGGATCAGGGGAGTGGGAGATTGAGGGTGCGGCAAAGGGGATCAGGGGAGTGGGAGATTGAGGGAGCGGCAAAGGGGATCAGGGGAGTGGGAGATTGAAGGAGTGGGAAAGGGGGATCAGGGGAGTGGGAGATTGAGGGTGCGGCAAAGGGGATCAGGGGAGTGGGAAATTGAGGGAGCGGGAAAGGGGGATCAGGGGAGTGGGAGATTGAGAGTGCGGCAAAGGGGATCAGGGGAGTGGGAGATTGAAGGAGTGGTAAAGGGGGATCAGGGGAGTGGGAGATTGAGGGAGCGGCAAAGGGGGAGCGGGGGAGTTCGAGATTTAGGGAGCGGGAAAGGGGGAGCGGGGGGTGGGAGATTGAGGGAGCGGGAAAGGGGGATCAGGGGAGTGGGAGATTGAGGGAGCGGCAAAGGGGGATCAGGGGAGTGGGAGATTGAGGGATCGGCAAAGGGGATCAGGGGAGTGGGAGATTGAGGGAGCGGGAAAGGGGATCAGGGGAGTGGTAGATTGAGGGAGCGGCAAAGGGGGAGCGGGGGAGTGGGAGATTTAGGGAGCGGGAAAGGGGGAGCGGGGGAGTGGGAGATTGAGGGAGCGGGAAAGGGGGATCAGGGGAGTGGGAGATTGAGGGAGCAGGAAAGGGGGATCAGGGGAGTGGGAGATTGAGGGAGCGGGAAAGGGGGATCAGGGGAGTGGGAAATTGAGGGAGCGGGAAAGGGTGAGTGGGGTATTGAGGGAGTGGGAAAGGGGGATCAGGAGAGTGGTAGATTGAGGGAGCGGCAAAGGGGGAGCGGGGGAGTAGGAGATTGAGGGAGCGGGAAAGGGGGAGTGGGAGATTGAGGGAGCGGGAAAGGGGGAGCGGGGGAGTGGGAGATTGAGGGAGCGGGAAAGGGGGAGCGGGGGAGTGGGAGATTGAGGGAGCGGGAAAGGGGGAGTGGGAGATTGAGGGAGCGGGAAAGGGGGATCAGGGGAGTGGTAGATTGAGGGAGCGGCAAAGGGGGATCAGGGGAGTGGAAGATTGAGGGAGCGGCAAAGGGGATCAGGGGAGTGGGAGATTGAAGGAGTGTGAAAGGGGGATCAGGGGAGTGGGAGATTGAGGGTGCGGCAAAGGGGATCAGGGGAGTGGGAAATTGAGGGAGCGGGAAAGGGGATCAGGGGAGTGGGAGATTGAGGGAGCGGCAAAGGGGATCAGGGGAGTGGGAAATTGAGGGAGTGGGAAAGGGGGATCAGGGGAGTGGTAGATTGAGGGTGCGGCAAAGTGGATCAGGGGAGTGGGAGATTGAAGGAGTGGGAAAGGGGGATCAGGGGAGTGGGAGATTGAGGGAGTGGGAAAGGGGGATCAGGGGAGTGGTAGATTGAGGGTGCGGCAAAGTGGATCAGGGGAGTGGGAGATTGAGGGAGCGGCAAAGGGGATCAGGGGAGTGGGAGATTGAAGGAGTGGGAAAGGGGGATCAGAGAGTGGGAGATTGAGGGAGCGGCAAAGGGGATCAGGGGAGTGGTAGATTGAGGGAGCGGCAAAGGGGGATCAGGGGAGTAGGAGATTGAGGGAGCGGGAAAGGGGGATCAGGGGAGTGGGAGATTGAGGGAGCGGGAAAGGGGGATCAGGGGAGTGGGAGATTGAGGGAGTGGGAAAGGGGGATCAGGGGAGTGGTAGATTGAAGGAGTAAGACAGAGAAATCATAGGATCGGGAGACTGAAGGGGTGGGTCAGGAATGGGAAATCGGGGGAAAGGGAGGGGAGATTGGAATGAAGTGATCAGGGGGTTGAGGGATCAGAGGCAAAGGATTGAGATAAGAAGATGGGGAATTGGAGGTTTAATAGCAGGAAAATGGGGTATTGGATGAGGGAGATTGGAGGATTTGGGGAATCAGAAGAAGGGGATTGTAGGATTAAGGGCCTAACATTGGGGGAACATAGGAGGGGGATTCAAGCATTGGAGGCTGGGGAGCAGGGGCGAGGATCGGGGATCAGACAAGACTTATCCAATACAACCCAGTTGCATTATATAGGGGGATTAGACCTTATAGTCATTGGTTGGTGGCCTCCCTTTAGACATGCATGTTGGCCACTGGATGGTGAAGACCCTATCTGTACCTTCTGCTGATGCTTTTGCTTGAGCATGCAGGTCTAAAAGTCTTCCGGGGTTGTGTTCTCTGATATAATGCTCAGGAATAAAATGATTGATGGCAGGGAAAGCCAATAGCTGTGATGAGAGGATCAACACCACCACACCAACGTGGCACTGTCAGCACCACCCAGTAAGGATGAGCTCAGGCGTGTTCGCATGGTCCACGTGCAGAGCCCGCCAGGAAGTTGGCGCAGCGCTGCGCTAATCACAGGCAGTGAGACATTGCCCGATCTTTGCAGCCGCACATCGGGACAATGTCTCACTGCCTGTGATTAGCGCAGCGTTGCACCGACTTCCTGGCGGGCTCTGCACGTGGACCATGCGAACACGCCTGAGCTCATCCTTACCACCCAGGTCAACAAAACTCAAGGGGACGGGTGGAAAACTGTCGGGGAACAACGACTTCATCCTATCATCTGGAATTACTGTTCAGGTATTGCGGCCATTGAGGTTAAATATAAAATACTGCATTTGGCCACTAGGGGGACATAGTATCACAAGAATTTCCTAGAATACTTAGCTCCATCTAGTGGTCAAATGCAATATTTATTGAAAATCAATGATTTACATTTGAACAGTACATTTGCACGGAACGAATGTATTTGCACTTCCACGGGGCAAAAGAATATTCTGCAAATTCTTTATAAATTGACCCCTTTATGATATTTGGGGGCACCAGTATGGGAGTATACAGCAGCTGCTCTTATTATAGACACGTGGCTCTTTTAGCTCTAAGCTCTGCATCGCTCTTCATCTATATTATTGTGTGTTATAGAATATTATCCCCATCTACACCGATGATGGAACAAGTAGTTGGGGAGTCCCACTTTCAGGGTCATATCAATGTTTAATGTTAATGCAAAGTGACATTGTTACTTTCTGTCTTATCCTTTTACTTTGTATCCAAATTCTATTTTGTAATAAAATGATATATGTTTTTTTTTTAAACAATGTATTATCTTCTTTTTTTCAATTGCTTTTAAAATCCCACAATTTGAGGTTAATTCTTATATATTAGTTCAAGGGGTGATGGCAATTACACATCTAGCCATACGAATCTTTCATTTCTCATGTAATATCATTGTGTGTTATAGAATATTATTTTTATGTTATGTAATATTGTGTGTTATAGAATATAATTTCCCGTTATAGAATATTATTTCATGTTACGTATTATTGTGTGTTATAGAATATTATTTTTATGTTATGTAATATTGTGTGTTATAGAATATAATTTCCCGTTATAGAATATTATTTCATGTTACGTATTATTGTGTGTTATAGAATATTATTTCATGTTATAGAATATTATTTCATGTTATGTAATATTGTGTGTTATAGAATATTATTTCCTGTTATGTAATATTATTGTGTGTTATAGAATTTTCAGGATATTATGTTTCCTCTTTGTCTGAGAAAAGTTTATTTCTATTCCTCAAGCTGCTCTCAGCTTCCTTCTGCTAAACCCTCCCCCCCCCCCCATATATACTGGATGTACATGTGTTATATTGTCCGTGCTGAGCCATGCGCTCACGCCATACAGAGGCTCCCCCTTCAGGCCACACGGCTGACAGCGGGAAAATGCTGCCAGAAACTTTCAGCTTTTTTTTTCTTGTCACAAATCGTTGTCACCATTAAATGGAATCTTTGGGTATATACAGTAGGGATGTTTACTTCAACTTTTATACAGGTCTGTTGGTTTAGAGGGATCAGGGGACCATGAAATCAGGGGTAATGGATTGGAGGCGGGGGGGATTGAGGAATCGGGGGACCATGAAATCAGGGGTAATTGGAGACTGGGGGGGGGGGATTGAGGAATCGAGGGACCATGAAATCAGCGGTAAGGGATAAGGGGATTAATGGCAGGGGGATCAGGAGACTGAGGGATTGCAGGACCATGAATTGGGGGTAAGGGAATTGGAGGCGGGGGGGTTTGTGGTATTGAGGGATTGGAAGATCATGAAATCAGGGGTAAGGGATGGGGGATTGGAGGCGGGGGGAATTTAGGGGATTGAGGGATCGGGAGATCATGAAATCAGGGGTAAGGGATGGGGGATTGGAGGCGGGGGGTTTGGGGGATTGAAGGATCGGGAGACCATGAAACCAGGGGTAAGGGATGGGGGATTGGAGGCGGGGGGTTCGGGGGATTGAGGGATCGGGAGATCATGAAATCAGGGGTAAGGGATGGGGGATTGGAGGCGGGGGGGTTTGGGGGATTGAAGGATCGGGAGACCATGAAATCAGGGGTAAGGGATGGGTGATTGGAGGGGGGGTTTGGGGGATTGAGGGATCGGGAGATCATGAAATCAGGGGTAAGGGATGAGGGATTGGAGGCGGGGGGTTTGGGGGATTGAAGGATCGGGAGACCATGAAATCAGGGGTAAGGGATGGGGGATTGGAGGCGGGGGGTTCGGGGGATTGAGGGATCGGGAGATCATGAAATCAGGGGTAAGGGATGGGGGATTGGAGGCGGGGGGTTTGGTGGATTGAAGGATCGGGAGACCATGAAATCAGGGGTAAGGGATGGGGGATTGGAGGCGAGGGGGTTCGGGGGATTGAGGGATCGGGAGATCATGAAATCAGGGGTAAGGGATGAGGGATTGAAGGCGGGGGGTTTGGGGGATTGAAGGATCGGGAGACCATGAAATCAGGAGTAAGGGATGGGGGATTGGAGGCGGGGGGTTTGGGGGATTGAAGGATCGGGAGACCATGAAATCAGGGGTAAGGGATGGGGGATTGGAGGCGGGGGGTTTGGGGGATTGAAGGATCGGGAGACCATGAAATCAGGGGTAAGGGATGGGTGATTGGAGGCAAGGGGATTGAGGGATCGGGAGATCATGAAATCAGGGGTAAGGGATGAGGGATTGGAGGCGGGGGGGTTTGGGGGATTGAAGGATCGGGAGACCATGAAATCAGGGGTAAGGGATGGGGGATTGGAGGCGGGGGGTTCGGGGGATTGAGGGATCGGGAGACCATGAAATCAGGGGTAAGGGATTGGGGGATTGATGGCAGGGGGATTAGGAGACTGGAGGTGGATTGGAGGTGGTGGGGTTGGGGAATTAAATGATTGGGGGATTGTGAAAACAGTGGTATGGGATGGAGCTTTCGAGGCGAGGGTTCGGGAGATTGAGGGATTTGGAGACCATGAAATCGAGGGTAAGGGATTGGAGGTGGGGGGTTTTGGGGATTTAGGGATCGGTGACTGTCACGGAACTGCTTCCCGCACTCCACTTGAGTGCTTCCGTCAGTACACTACTTCCTCCTGTCTGGAACTTCAGATATTACAGCCACATATTGCAACCAAGAATCAGGCGAGACTCGCTCAGTTACAAAACTAGAACATGGAATGTTTAGTTGACAAACTTACACAGCATAGAAGGACATTCCCCCTCCTCATCATATTACCTCAACAATACAAACTGTAACAGAAACATAATTACAACAACCGACATACTATAAACATTACAATAATTAACCACCTGGATGTCTCATTGCAGGTCAGACTTGCCGGCTCCAAGCTCAGAAGGTACAATACACGTTATCAGAAGTATAAACACAGAACCCCTTCAGACAATAGCAGGAGACCCCAGTATCAGGCGGTCCGTCTCTTACACAGTTCCGGAGGCTGATGTGATCGGCTCTTTCAATTAACATGTATAGTTCAGAATCAAACAAACCAGGAATAGTCTTTATATATTTCCTGGGAGATATTGTGGATAAATATTACTGTCCCATTTGAAGTACTCCAAACCACATTCTCAGTGTCCATTAAGTAGCTGTCCATCCTTTTCTCGGTCACCCTATGCCTCTAATAGACACAGACAGGGCTTTTTTTCAGGGGGAACGTGGGGGAACGCAGTTCTGGCACCTCCAGCACCAAATGTATGTAATAGCAAGGGGTGTGCTGGAGGGTCTATTGATGCTGTCTGCTGGGGCATTTATGGTCACTGGCGGGGATCTGTTTTTGTGTGAGGGTCTATTATTGCTTGTGGGGATCTGTTGTTGCTGGGGGGGGGTATTTTATGGTGCTTGTAGGGATCTACTGTTGAGGGAGAGGTCTTTTGTTGCTGGCTGCTGGAGGGTCTATTAATGCTGACCGCTGGGAGATCTGTTGATGTTGCTGGGGGGGGGGGGTCTAATGTTGCTGTGGTGGATCTTTTAGAGACTCACACAATATTAAAGAAACAGTTCAAATATGCTTACTGTATTATCTAAACACAAGATATAGGTATTGTGACAGATCCTGTACTCAAGGTGTCCGCTGTAAATGCTTCCTAAGTCCTGGAACATGAGTCCAATGGATCTGGCTATAGGAACCCCCAAGAACTAGACAACACCAGTCTTGGAGTACATCAGGAATAACTTTTATTTGACATGTCACACAAATATATACAGCCGGATGACTAAGACCTAACCTAATTAGCATGAGCTAATTATCTACTCATTGACCCAGACTAGTTGACTGAGAGAAGACTTTTCAGGGTAAGACTTTAAGGCTCCTAGCTCATTGAATGACTATTCAATAGACATTACCATATTACCATAAACATCAACACAGGGTTAATTAGCACAACAACATTGTGGAATATTCTTACAAGCCAGACTAAACTCATTTACACAACAGACAGGCTGGCTGGAGTTGATGACATTAGCATCTGACAGCTTGTGTCCCAACAGTGTCATTCAGTCTATTGCTAATATGGCAAATACATATCCAGAGTCTATGTGTCTTGGGGGGCCAGCATGGACCTTAATCCAAGTAAAACCAGCTCAGCGGTCCCCAGGCATGCAGCTCACAAACAGCACCGTTCCCCCAAATGCCAGGGCCCATAATCCCAAGGCAAGAGGCTCTCATTCCGCCCCCTCCAATAGCCTCTGTCCCGGCTAGGTCTGTCACATTTCTCCCCTTTCGGCAGGAGACTAACACAGGAGGAGACCCCAGACGGGTTGACTCCGAAGTTAGTCAGTGGTTCCAGTCCTCTAATGCTGGGATCCACACAGTACCCCAAACAAATAGTTCCAAACGGAGTATTCCTCACCCAGCCAACCTCTGCCTCTCTCAGAGAACATATCCGCCGCTGGGGAGAGGCCCAGACTGGTCCTTCTCCCTGGAGTCTTTTCAGCCGCTGGAGAGAAGACAGGGGGACTGTGCTAACTCCATCAGGCTGTTGGGGATGTGGGCCGACCGCCCAGCATCCCTGGGGTATACAAGTGGAGACTGAAGTCCCATCCACCGATATCAGCTCAAGCTGCAGTTGTGAATTGCAGATTGCATTCTCTCCTTGGGTCCTGAGCTGCTGCTCGGGAGTGACCACCACCTCCTCACCCTGGGCCTCCAGAATTGCTGTAGGTGTGGGGCAGAGGTCTTGGACCCTCTGTTCAGTTACCAGATCTTCAGCTGGAGAAGTTTGTTGTAACTCCATAGGTGCTGCTGGCAGAAAATCACATGTCCCTGTCAGTGTTGGGAGAGAAAGGCCGACTACCTCTTCACTCAAGAAGGCCGAAGCCACTGTTGGTGCTGGGCAGAAGTTAGCAGAGTTCTGCCCAATTGTCAGCACTTCAGGTTTGGGGACGACAATCTCTGGAGTTTCCACTGTGGATTCTCTGGCTGCTGAACGTGTTCTAGCAGTTTCCTGTATGCCCTTTCCAGATGCTGTTCCTTCCTTAAAGCGGTTCTGCACCCATTTCATTTAGTAAATCTCTTTGCCTTCCAAATCAGGCAAAGAGTACTAAATGAAATGTTTTTTTTTTTTTTTTTTTTTTTTACTTACCTTGTAATTGAAGACTTCCGGTCTTCTCTCTCTGCGGCGGCGGGCGGGGTCTCTGCGTCGATCGTCGTCGCGGCGCACTGTCTCCTGGGATCTGGTGTCATTGATCCCAGGAGTCAGTGCGGGCATCTTCCGAAATCTCGCGAGATTTCGGCCACATCTTACCGAAATCTCGCGAGATTTCGGCCACATCTGCCGAAATCTCGTGAGATGTCGGCAGATGTGCCGTTACTGCGCACGCGCGAGTAACGGCGGTGCATGCTGGGCCATCTAAAGTTCCTGTGGGTGTTTCACATGCCCACAGGCAAGATGGCCCCCAGCACTAAAGAAGAAGACGAGGAACTTCATCGGACGAAAACCGGCGGCGATCGAGATGGAAGATGGAACAGGTGAGACCCCTGCAAGACCGAGCATAGCCTCTCTGTATTCTCGCAGGTCCTCAAGGGTAGGTTCCCCTTCATCGCCAAAACACAAAACGATCTGTAAGGCTCTCCCACAGCAATCCAGGGCCTCCAAAGTCATATCCCTCCGGGGAGCATTCTGTTGTCTCCCCTAAATATCCCTGCTCTGCGTGCCATTGCAGAGCCCGATAACGATTGTCCAGCTCTATCTCCTGCTGGACAAGCCTGTCCAACTCAGTCACCCATTACTCCTGGGGCTGCTCTCCCAGGAATGCCATCCGCAATGCCCGTTGGTCACTGGCCCATTGCTCTTGGGTTGGAAAGAACTTGCCCTGTTTTATACCAGCGAGCTGGAGGGCTCCAATCCAGAGCGCCACCCGAATCTGCTGCCTGAGCTCCAGGTATTCCTCCTCAGACACAGTCCTGGTGTATGCCGAAAGGATGATCCGCAGCAGCCCCGGGAACTCTGATGCCAGGTCCATATCTCCGCTGGGGTGACGGAAGTCTACTATCCTGATCTTGGATCCCGGTGGAGGTTAGGATGTCCCAGACTGCAGGAAGCACAATCCCACTGCTTGCCAACAATGTGACGGATCCTGTACTCAAGGTGTCCGCCGTAAATGCTTCCTAAGTCCTGGAACATGAGTCCAATGGATCTGGCTATAGGAGCCCCCAAGAACTAGACAACACCAGTCTTGGAGTACATCAGGAATAACTTTTATTTGAGATGTCACACAAATATATACAGCCGGATGACTAAGACCTAACCTAATTAGCATGAGCTAATTATCTAATCATTGACCCAGACTAGTTGACTGAGAGAAGACTTTTCAGGGTAAGACTTTAAGGCTCCTAGCTCATTGAATGACTATTCAATAGACATTACCATATTACCATAAACATCAACACAGGGTTAATTAGCACAACAACATTGTGGAATATTCTTACAAGCCAGACTAAACTCATTTACACAACAGACAGGTGGCTGGAGTTGATGACATTAGCATCTGACAGCTTGTGTCCCAACAGTGTCATTCAGTCTATTGCTGATATGGCATATACATATCCAGAGTCTATGTGTCTTGGGGGGCCAGCATGGACCTTAATCCAAGTAAAACCAGCTCAGCGGTCCCCAGGCATACAGATCACAAACAGCACCGTTCCCCCAAATGCCAGGGCCCATAATCCCAAGGCAAGAGGCTCTCATTCCGCCCCCTCCAATAGCCTCTGTCCCGGCTAGGTCTGTCACAGGTATATCTGTCCAGCTTCCCACTGTATAGGCCACAAATCGTCAGCAAACACCCCTGTCACACAGACCTCCTGCTGGCGGAGTCAAAACGCCATCCAGAGAGGCTGATATAGGCCACGCCCACCCCTTTTATATCCTCTCCCAGCGGTCTGTTCTGTGCACTCAGCATTCTGAACTACACATCCCATGATGCTTTGCTCTACGTCCTCCCACAGGAAGAGAGGAAATTCACACATAGAGTCCAGCAAACACTAGAGGGAGCCAACTCCACATTAACAACACAGAAAATGTCTCTAACTTATAAGCATAATAGCTGACCTTGGCTACATATGGATGAATGCCAGGGGCGGACTGACCATTTGGCCACTCTGGCACTTCCCGAGGGCCCCGGGCCACTAGCGGGCCCCATCAGGGTTGCCAGCCTCAGTAAAACCAGGGACAGTATGTAAAAATCTGTGTTTTTTTTACATCTGTCTCTGAAATGTCCCTTACCGACATCCTTTTGGTCTAAAAATCCAGAGATTATAGCTGCCCCACCTCTCCAGTACCTTCTCAGCCAATAGAAACATATCTGTGTATACTGTGTGTGTGTATACTGTGTATGTGTATACTGTGTGGCCCCATAATCTCCTATTGCCCGTTGGCCCCATAATCTCCTATAGCCCGGGGGCCACATGAGTTGTCAGTCCGCCCCTGATGAATGCTTTTAGTTTACCGTATATACTTGAGTATAAGCCGAGTTTTTTGTGCTGAAAATGCCCCCCTCGGCTTATACTCGAGTCAAGAATTTTTCTGCAGCAGAGAATTACATTTTCCGAACTGACTTTAGGGCCTCGTATCTTGGGGCCACTTGGTGCTAGGAACCCCAAATTTTGTGTGCAAACCCAGTGGAACTAGCACTACAACATAGTCCCTTACTAGCACCAAGTGGCCCAGAGATATGGGGCCCCAAAGTCGGTTCGGAAAATGTCATTCTCTGCTGCAGAAAAGTGCTTGACATTTTCCGAAAACCGACTTTGGGGCCCCTGTATCTCGGGACCACTTAGTGTTAGGAACCCCAAGTTTGGTTTTAGGTTTCTGGACTGAAATGACATTGCTGCAGATGGACACAGTTGACCGACCTTGGGGTCCCGTATCTCGGGGCCACTTAGTGCTAGGAACCCCAAGTTTGGTGTGCAAACCCAGTGGAACTTTGGGTTATGTTTGGATATGTTGTATTACTGGTTCCACTGGGTTTGCACACCAAACTTGGGGTTCCTAGCACTAAGTGGCCCAGAGATACGGGGCCCCAAAGTCAGTCAACTGTGTCCATCTGCAGCAATGTGATTTCGGTCCAGAAACCCCAAATTTTGGCTGCAGCTAGGGGGCATCTAGGAACCCTTACCTACCAAGTTTGAAGTTCGGGGGACCTATGGCTGCAAATGGGCACAGTTAGGCTGCAAATGGGCACAGTGAGGCTGCAAATGGGCACAGTGAGGCTGCAAATGGGCACAGTTAGGTTGCAAATGGGCACAGTGAGGCTGCAAATGGGCATTGTTGACCGTCTTTTCCACTTACAGCAGCTGCGCATTTCTCACCCTAGGCTTATACTCGAGTCAATACGTTTTCCCAGTTTTTTGCGGTAAAATTAGGTGCCTCGGCTTATATTCGGGTCGGCTTATGCTCGAGTATATACGGTACTTGTTTATTTTCTATCGGTTGAACCCAACGGACTTGTGTTCCCCCTGACCATTCATCTTGATAAGATGGCAAAACAGGAACAAATCTGGATCCCATGGATGGAACACTTCTATGGAGACTTTGGCTGGTCCTCTGATACAGGGAACCAGCCTAAAATGTCGTCCACATGGGGGATACCAGTTGTCATGGATCCATCTCCTGGTCTCCTACCTGATCCTTGTCCACCCCCCCCCCTCCCCCCGCTATGATGTCCCCTGCTTGGCTTCTTCCTCCTCTTTCTTCTCTAATTTCCTCTAAGCTAAGGTTACCAGATTTTTAAACGCCCTAATTTTAAGCCACACCCACAAAACCATGCCGCCATTTGTTAAACTGAAAAAAGTTGGTCAGAGGGGGGAATGTCGAGGCTCAAATTTTACACTACCCGGCAGCTCCTGGGGGGGGGGGGGGGGGACAAATCCCATTTCCCATGGACAGACCACTCACAGCAAAGACAAATGGCAATCTTATTCTCACATCCCTGGTCACTGCCATTTATTTCTAGACCTCCGCCATCTTCTTTTACTTACCAACCAAAGCTGGCCATACATTCCATTCTAGAAGCTTTCATTCGATTTTCTAATGATTAGGGAGGTCAAATCCAAGATGGTTTTCATCTAGTCATGAGAAAATTGGAAGGAGCGGGATGGAAACTTCCTCGACTGAACCCAATTCCAACCATGAATGGTGGTTTTCGGGAATACTGGTCCATACTGTAATGAAACCCGATTAACAGGTCTGGGATTCCATACAAGCGGCAAATTTGAATGACCATCGAACACAATTCGTTGACTCATTATTGTCAAGATTTAAAGTGGTATTAGACTCAGTTCTACCATTTGTACCTACAGGCAAGCCTATAGTAAAACTTACCTGTAGGCAGGGGCGGACTGACAACTCATGGGGCCCCCGGGCAATAGGAGATTATGGGGCCCCCAGGCAATCAGAGATTATGGGGCCACACAGTATACACACACAGTATACAATCACACAGTATACACAGACATGTTTCTATTGGCTGAGAAGGTACTGGAGAGGTGGGGTAGCTATAATCTCGGGATTTTTAGACCAAAAGGATGTCGGTAAGGGACATTTCAGAAACAGATGTAAAAAAAAAAAAAACACAGATTTTTACATACTGTCCCTGGTTTTAGTGAGGCTGGCAACCCTGATGGGGCCCCCTAGTGGCCCGGGGCCCTCGGGAAGGTCCCGAGTGGCCGAATGGTCAGTCCGCCCCTGCCTGTAGGTACTGTGAATATCTCCTAAAACTTGCACAGTTGAGGGTGATATTCAGAGTGCCTGCAGCCAGTGACGTCCCCGGCGAACGCGCTCTGAAGGTCCGGCATACAGTGCGGCTTCCCCGCGCATGCACGGGAGTGACGTCATCGCGCCCCCGGCCACTCATGTAGCCAGAGGACACGAACACGGAAGGAGGACCAGGGGAAGATGTTAGCCCTCTCGGCAGTGGCGGCGCTGGAAGGCTTCATTCTAAAGGCACGTCTCTCGTAATAATAATGCTAGTATGGGATGCACCCCACACATTATGACTTTGCCTTGCAGGGAATTTTTTACTATCGCTTTAATGCTTTGATGAACGATTTGTCAGAATTTCCGTACAACGCTTGAACGAATTTCTAGTGGTGTATGACCAGCTTTACCAGAGAGATCACTGAAACCGTGAGCTACAAACCTAAACTACACCACAGAGATGGCTGAGCTTCTCACAACCCCCGACCTCCAGAAAGAGTCCTCCGAGGAGCCCCTGATTCTCATTATGGAAGGGCCCCGGAACACGCGCTCCCACTTTCTGTGCTCTTGGAGTTTATGTAACTTTTTATTTTTTTTATACTTTTTACCCTGTAATAAAAAGTTATAATTATTATTATAATTCTAAAATGTACTGAAACAGAAAAGAAAAGTAAAATAAAATATCATCGGAAGTCCTCGCCTTGTGTTATATGGAGGGGGTCGGTCCGTTCTTCACCCCTCCAGGTGTGAACGCAGAACGTGAGGTGTCTACAGATCGAAGTATGAGCGCCGCTTCCCACGATGCCTTTCTCGAGCGCAGAGCTGACGCTCAGAAACCAAACCGCAATACTCAGAGCACCTCAACGAGGGGAAACCACCAACCACAGAACCCAACCACAGCCCTATTACAGAACATAGTCTGATTATACACACAGCTCAGTATAACTTGTGTAGTATATATGGGCTCCCTGTATACAAGGCTCTGCACAGTCACCCCCCCTCCCCCGGTGTGGTACCTGAGCCCCCTGTGCAGTACCTGAGCCCCCTGTGCGGTACCTGAGCCCCCTGTGCAGTACCTGAGCCCCCTGTGCAGTACCTGAGCCCCCTGTGCGGTACCTGAGCCCCCTGTGCAGTGCCTGAGCCCCCTGTGCAGTGCCTGAGCCCCCTGTGCGGTACCTGAGCCCCCTGTGCGGTACCTGAGCCCCCTGTGCGGTACCTGAGCCCCCTGTGCGGTACCTGAGCCCCCTGTGCAGTACCTGAGCCCCCTGTGCAGTACCTGAGCCCCCTGTGCAGTACCTGAGCCCCCTGTGCAGTACCTGAGCCCCCTGTGCAGTATGCAGTCAGTGGATGGAGAAGAGGGAAGGTGGGGGAAGTTGACTTTCTGCTGATTTCCTTCTCTGGGACGGTTCAGTTTCCTGCAGTGTCTGTGATATCAGTACAGTGATCCTCATACTGCCAGACCCTGATACAGACGGTGGTTGGGCGATGTCAGTTCTCCTGCGATGGGTCATCTGCGTTCTGGGTGAGTAACCCTAACCCTACTGGGTGTGCTGCTGAGGGGGAACCACGGGAGGGTTAGCAGGAGAATTAATCAGAGGAGTTTTATATCATTTATTGTGAAGGATCAGTTCACCCAAAACTAAACCTGTCTATGACCTCTTATCCTAACCCCTCCCCCCCAACCTTAATCCTCCAACCCTAATACTATTACCCTAAACCTAACCCTCAACCCTAATTCTATCCCCCTTACCCCAACCCTAATTCCAAACCCCCAACCCTAATCCTCCAACCCTTATACTAAACCCCCAACCCTAATTCTAAACCCTCAACCCTAATTCTAAACCCCCAACCCTAATACTATCACCTTAAACCTAACCCTCAACCCTAATTCTAAACCCCCAACCCTAATACTATCACCTTAAACCTAACCCTCAACCCTAATTCTATCCCCCTTACCCCAACCCTAATTCCAAACCCCCAACCCTAATCCTCCAACCCTTATACTAAACCCCCAACCCTAATTCTAAACCCCCAACCCTAATTCTAAACCCCCAACCCTAATCCTCCAACACTATTACTAAACCCCCAACCCTAATTCTAAACCCCCAACCCTAATCCTCCAACCCTTATACTAAACCCCCAACCCTAATCCTTTCACCCCAAACCTAATCCCCAACCCTAATCCTATCCTCCTAATACTAAACCCCAACTCCAATCCTTTCACCCTAAACCTAGCCCTCAACCCTATTTCTAATCCCCCCAACCCTAATCCTCCAACCATATTACTAAACCCCGAACCCTAATCCTATCACCCCAAACCTACCCCTCAACCCTAATTCTATCCTCCTAATACTAAACCCCCAACCCTAATCCTATCACCCCAAACCTACCCCTCAACCCTAATTCTACCCCCCTAACCCTAATCCTCCAACCCTATTACTAAACCCCAACCCCAATCCTTTCACCCCCAAACCTAATCCCCAACCCTATTTCTAACCCCCCAACCCTAATCTTATCCTCCTAATACTAAACCCCAAGTCCAATTCTTTCACCCTAAACCTAGCCCTCAGCCCTATTTCTAACCCCCCAACCCTAATCCTCCAACCCTATTACTAAACCCCCAAACCTAATCCTATCACCCCAAACCTAGCCCTCAACCCTAATCCTATCCTTCTAATTCCAAACCCCCAACCCTAATCCTATCACCCCAAACCTAGGCCCTCAACCCTAATTCTACCCCCCTAACCCCAACCCTAATTCTACCCCTCCAACCCTAATCCTCCAACCCTATTACTAAACCCCAACCCCAATCCTTTCACCCCCAAACCTAGCCCTCAACCCTATTTCTAACCCCCCAACCCTAATCCTCCAACCCTATTTCTAAACCCCAACCCCAATCCTATCACCCCAAACCTAGCCCTCAACCCTAATCCTATCTTCCTAATACTAAACCCCCAACCCTAATATGTATCACCCAGACACACTGACCTCCCCCAAGAACAATGACATCATCCAGACACACCGACATCCCCCAAGAACAATGACATCATCCAGACACACTGACCTCCCCCAAGAACAATGACATCATCCAGACACACCGACATCCCCCAAGAACAATGACATCATCCAGACACACCGACATCCCCCCAGGAACAATGACATCATCCAGACACACTGACCTCCCCCAAGAACAATGACATCATCCAGACACACCGACATCCCCCCAGGAACAATGACATCATCCAGACACACTGACCTCCCCCAAGAACAATGACATCATCCAGACACACCGACATCCCCCCAGGAACAATGACATCATCCAGACACACCGACATCCCCCCAGGAACAATGACATCACCCGGAGCTGCCGAGGTCTAGTTATCAGGTCCAACCAACACCTTCTGTTTGGCAGACAAAAGATCCGAATACATTGCATCACATCCGCTTTCTCTGAGACATTTACTCCTTATGTCCTCCAGACACCAACATCCCTCAGACATATGACAGGACCTCTTCCATGATCAGTCTGTTCTTCCTCATGCGTGTGCTGTTCTCTTTATCATTGCCCCCCCCCCCCCCCCCCCCTTAGGACCTCTGTGCTGGGCCCCTGGCTCTCATCCAGCTTGCACATTCATGCCCTGGCCTGACAATCTGGATTGAAACTACTGTATTTTTGTTTGTTTCTTATTGAACAGCCTTCTCCTATGCCGGGACCTTTTTTGTTGATGTGGAGCATCCTATTATCTTCGAGAACAAGGACCAGAGCTTTGGTCATCAGGTGGTGCAGCTAGATGGATGGTGAGTGAGTGACAGGTCCTCTTTAAGTTTCCCACAATTGGTGATTCCATTCTCTCAGACAACCATATATGCATTCAGAGATTTGATGATAAATGTAAGGTGGGGGTATATAAGGAGGCACTCTGGAGATACTGGAGAAGAACTCCTATTACAGAAGAGCAAAGTGATATCCGTGTGTTGTGTCTTTTCAGGGTGATAGTCAGCGCTCCGCTCCACCGAGGGACAGGACAGTTGTATCGATGCAACCCGAATACTACCCAGTGCTTCCCCATCTCTGGTAACATTGTATTTAGATTTCTCTGTAGAAGCTCTATATTAGGAGACCTATTTATAAAGACCCATAAAATCAATACATTTAGTGTCACTGTGGGTCATTTGTTTTGGTATGGAGTGGAAGGAGCTTCATTGGACCTGTAATTATGTCCTTCTGACCTGCCATCATCCATTTGAAGGACAGTTGTTGTCTGTTGAACCTGTAGATGGCCTCCCTGTGACCTACAGTAGTCCTGCTTCTGTTGTGCATTTGACCTCCCTCTTACCCACAGCTGATCTTCTGACATGTAGTTAATCATCCTCTGACCCCCAGTTGACCTTCTTCTGCCATGGTTTTGACCTGTAAATTTTCCTCCTTGATGTGCAGTCGACCTCCCTCTGACCCACAGCTGCCCCATTTCTAATCCTATTCATCTAGAGCTGATCTCCTGTCCTCCTTCTGATGTGTAGTTGTACTCCTTCTGACCAGCAGGCAGATGTATTTTTTCTGGCCTGCAGATGTTCTCCTCCTGATGTCCAATTTTCTACCTTCTGATGGTCAGTGGACCTCCTTCTGACCAGCAGTTATCCTGCTTCTAAGCTTCAGTTGTTCTCATTTTGATGTGTAGTTGTCCTCCTTCTGATGTGTAGTTGTCCTCCTTCTGATGTGTAGTTGTCCTCCTTCTGATGTGTAGTTGTCCCTCTTCTGATGTGTAGTTGTCCTCCTTCTGATGTGTAGTTGTCCTCCTTCTGATGTGTAGTTGTCCTCCTTCGGATGTGTAGTTGTCCTCCTTCTGATGTGTAGTTGTCCTCCTCCTGATGTGTAGTTGTCCTCCTTCTGATGTGTAGTTGTCCTCCTTCTGATGTGTAGTTTACCCCCTTCTGATGTGTAGTTGTCCTCCTTCTGATGTGTAGTTGTCCTCCTTCTGATGTGTAGTTGTCCCTCTTCTGATGTGTAGTTGTCCTCCTTCTGATGTGTAGTTGTCCTCCTTCTGATGTGTAGTTGTCCCCCTTCTGATGTGTAGTTGTCCCTCTTCTGATGTGTAGTTGTCCTCCTTCTGATGTGTAGTTGTCCCTCTTCTGATGTGTAGTTGTCCTCCTCCTGATGCGTAGTTGTCCTCCTCCTGATGTGTAGTTGTCCCCCTTCTGATGTGTAGTTGTCCTCCTTCTGATGTGTAGTTGTCCCCCTTCTGATGCGTAGTTGTCCTCCTCCTGATGCCTAGTTGTCCTCCTCCTGATGCGTAGTTGTCCTCCTCCTGATGCGTAGTTGTCCTCCTCCTGATGCGTAGTTGTCCTCCTCCTGATGCGTAGTTGTCCTCCTCCTGATGCGTAGTTGTCCCCCTTCTGATGCGTAGTTGTCCTCCTCCTGATGCGTAGTTGTCCTCCTCCTGATGCGTAGCTGTCCTCCTCCTGATGTGTAGTTGTCCTCCTTCTGATGTGTAGTTGTCCTCCTCCTGATGCGTAGTTGTCCTCCTCCTGATGCGTAGTTGTCCCCCTTCTGATGCGTAGTTGTCCTCCTCCTGATGCGTAGTTGTCCTCCTCCTGATGCGTAGTTGTCCTCCTCCTGATGTGTAGTTGTCCTCCTTCTGATGTGTAGTTGTCCTCCTTCTGATATGTAGTTGTCCCCCTTCTGATGCGTAGTTGTCCTCCTCCTGATGCGTAGTTGTCCTCCTCCTGATGTGTAGTTGTCCCCCTTCTGATGTGTAGTTGTCCTCCTTCTGATGTGTAGTTGTCCCCCTTCTGATGCGTAGTTGTCCTCCTCCTGATGCGTAGTTGTCCTCCTCCTGATGCGTAGTTGTCCCCCTTCTGATGTGTAGTTGTCCTCCTCCTGATTCGTAGTTGTCCTCCTCCTGATGCGTAGTTGTCCTCCTCCTGATGTGTAGTTGTCCTCCTTCTGATGTGTAGTTGTCCTCCTCCTGATGCGTAGTTGTCCTCCTCCTGATGCGTAGTTGTCCCCCTTCTGATGCGTAGTTGTCCTCCTCCTGATGCGTAGTTGTCCTCCTCCTGATGCATAGTTGTCCTCCTCCTGATGTGTAGTTGTCCTCCTTCTGATGTGTAGTTGTCCTCCTTCTGATGTGTAGTTGTCCCCCTTCTGATGTGTAGTTGTCCCCCTTCTGATGTGTAGTTGTCCTCCTTCTGATATGTAGTTGTCCCCCTTCTGATGCGTAGTTGTCCTCCTCCTGATGCGTAGTTGTCCCCCTTCTGATGCGTAGTTGTCCTCCTCCTGATGCGTAGTTGTCCTCCTCCTGATGCGTAGTTGTCCTCCTCCTGATGCGTAGTTGTCCTCCTCCTGATGCGTAGTTGTCCTCCTCCTGATGTGTAGTTGTCCTCCTTCTGATGTGTAGTTGTCCTCCTCCTGATGCGTAGTTGTCCTCCTCCTGATTCGTAGTTGTCCCCCTTCTGATGCGTAGTTGTCCTCCTCCTGATGCGTAGTTGTCCTCCTCCTGATGTGTAGTTGTCCTCCTCCTGATGCGTAGTTGTCCTCCTTCTGATATGCAGTTTTCCTACCTCTCATGCCGCCTACACACTGCCGGACTTTTCGACGGACTAGGTCTGACGGAACGAATCCGCAGGACAATTCGATCGTGTGTGGGCTTCATCGGACCTTTGCTGTCTAAAAATCAGACGGACTTTAGATTTAAAACATGTTTCAAATCTTTCCGACGGACTCGAGTCCGGGTCCAAAAATCCGCTCGTCTGTGTGCTGGTCCGGTGGACCAAAACCGACGCTAGGGCAGCTACTGGCTACGAACTTCCATATTCTAGTCCGGTCGTACGTCATCGCGTTCTAATCCGTCGGACTTTGGTGTTCTTGTGTGTGGCCAAGTCCGTTCGTTTGGAAAGTCCGAGTGTCCTAGTCCGTCGATAAGTCCGGTCGTGTGTATGCGGCATTACACACTATCTATGTGTCAAAAAAGAGGGGGAAGGGGATGGGGACTTTGAAGAAAAATCATAAAGAATAAAATAAAATAAAACAAGTATAAAAAACCCGCTCTCTACCATACTTACAAGGTTGACTATATAATAAAAAGTGTGGCACTGTAGATCGGGGACCCCCAAAGGGGGGGCATCTCCAAGGGGAGCTGAGGAGGTGTGAGGGGTCAGCAGCAAGAGACTCATCCAGGGGAGACGGATTTCATAAAAGTACCGTATATACTCGAGTATAAGCCGAGTTTTTCAGCACATTTTTTTGTGCTGACAGTGCCCCCCTCGGCTTATACTCCAGTCAAGCACTTTTCTGCAGCAGAGAATGACATTTTCCGACCCGACTTTGGGGCCCCGTATCTCAATGAGGTTCCTAGCACCAAGTGGCCCCGAGATACGGGGGCCCCAAAGTCGGTTCAGAAAATATAATTCTCTGCTGCGGAAAAGTGCTTGACATTTTCCCACCCGATTTTGCAGCCCCGTATCTTCTCGGGGACACTTGGTGCTAGGAACCCCATATTTGGTATTCAAACCCAGTGGAACACAACACTACAACATATATCCAAAGATGGGGTTCCTGGCCCCGAGTGACCCCGAGATACGGGGCCCCAAAGTCGGTCAACTGTGTCCATCTGCAGCAATGTCATTTCGGGACCATTTGGGTCCAGAGACCGCAAATTTGGGCTGCAGCTAGGGGGGCATTTAGGAACCCTTAACTACCGAGTTTGAATTTCGGGGGACCTATGGCTGCAAATGGGCACAGTGAGGCATACAAATGGGAACAGTGAGGCATACAAATGGGAACAGTGAGGCATACAAATGGGAACAGTGAGGCATACAAATGGGAACAGTGAGGCATACAAATGGGAACAGTGAGGCTGCAAATGGGCACAGTGAGGCATACAAATGGGCACAGTGAGGCATACAAATGGGAACAGTGAGGCATACAAATGGGCACAGTGAGGCATACAAATGGGCACAGTGAGGCATACAAATGGGAACAGTGAGGCATACAAATGGGCACAGTGAGGCTGCAAATGGGAACAGTCAGGCATACAAATGGGAACAGTGAGGCATACAAATGGGCACAGTGAGGCATACAAATGGGAACAGTGAGGCTGCAAATGGGAACAGTGAGGCATACAAATGGGCACAGTGAGGCATACAAATGGGCACAGTGAGGCATACAAATGGGCACAGTGAGGCATACAAATGGGAACAGTGAGGCATACAAATGGGCACAGTGAGGCATACAAATGGGCACAGTGAGGCATACAAATGGGCACAGTGAGGCATACAAATGGGCACAGTGAGGCATACAAATGGGCATTGTTGACCTTCTTTTCCACTTACAGTAGCACCCCATTTCTCACCCTAGGCTTATACTCGTGTCAATACGTTTTCCCAGTTGTTTGTGGTAAAATTAGGTGCCACGGCTTATATTCGGGTCGGCTTATACTCGAGTATATACGGTACTTTTTTGAAATCCGTCTCCCCTGGATGAGTTTCTTGCTGCTGACCCCTCACACCTCCTCAGCTCCTCTTGGAGATGCCCCCCCTTTGGGGGTCCCCGATCTACAGTGCCACACTTTTATTATATAGTCCACCTTGTAAGTATGGTAGAGAGCGGGGTTTTTATACTTGGTTTTATTTTATTTTATTCTTTATGATTTTTCTTTGGGTAGGATCAGCCCATACAGCAACTCCTATTATATATTATATTGAAGTCACGCGCATGCTCCTGAAGAGTGGATCAATCCTCGCAATGCACAGGGCTATTATATTCCGTGTCCCTAGGATTTGATTGATATCTGTCAGTATGTATCATTTTTGACATTAATCATTTATAATCATGTGGCACCCGGTGTATATTGTATGTATAGATATAGATTTTTATATGAATTGTATTGGATATACCCGCACTCAGGATTATGTGTTTGTATGTTCATTTATATAATAAACTGAATTCTTTATACCTGCGTGCTTCATTCAAAGTCCCAGTCCCCTCCCCCTCTTTTTTTGGCATATAGATGGGGATCGAGGGAACTGTCCTCACCAGGTCATCACCTCTTATATAAAGTCCCAACTCTTCTCCTTTTCCTTATATCTATCTATGAACACTCAGCGCACATCTGTATATTGACATCTCCATCTGCTTTGAGTCTCACAATGTGAAGCCGTCACTATTGGTAATGAGGCAGCTAGGCCCCGTACAGGGACCCCGGGGCCCAGAGTCCGTGTGTCTTGGGGGAGACATGGTCCTGAAGCCAAAGTAACATTACTCCAAGGGTCCCCCGGGCATACACCTCACAATCAGTATTGTTCCCTTAAAATCCAGGACCCCATAGCCCCATAGTCAGTAGGCAAGAGGCCAGCCTGTAGTCCTCTCCGACAGCCCCTTCCCCGGGTGAGCCTGGCACACTCTACATATGGAGTCACCTCTCTTTGTATTACAGGAATGGAAGACGGGGTGAACATGTCCCTCGGACTGGCTGTAGCTGCTTGGGATAATCCACCTCGATTAATTGTGAGTCCCCTCTGTACTCATTATCTGTAGTGTATAACTATACTTATAGCTGCCCACAGGGTCTTTGGGTGGCCCCCGTGGATAGATTACTGGGGCCCCTGTGGGTAGATTACTGGGGCCCCCGTGGGTAGATTACTGGGGCCCCCGTGGGTAGATTACTGGGGCCCCTGTGGATAGATTACTGGGGCCCCCGTGGGTAGATTACTGGGGCCCCCGTAGGTAGATTACTGGGGCCCCCGTAGGTAGATTACTGGGGCCCCCGTGGGTAGATTACTGGGGCCCCCGTAGGTAGATTACTGGGGCCCCCTGTAGGTAGATTACTGGGGCCCCCGTGGGTAGATTACTGGGGCCCCCGTGGGTAGATTACTGGGCCCCCGTGGGTAGATTACTGGGGCCCCGTGGGTAGATTACTGGGGCCCCCGTAGGTAGATTACTGGGGCCCCCGTGGGTAGATTACTGGGGCCCCTGTGGGTAGATTACTGGGCCCCCGTGGGTAGATTACTGGGGCCCCGTGGGTAGATTACTGGGGCCCCGTGGGTAGATTACTGGGGCCCCGTGGGTAGATTACTGGGGCCCCCGTAGGTAGATTACTGGGGCCCCCGTGGGTAGATTACTGGAGCCCCCGTAGGTAGATTACTGGGACCCCCGTGGGTAGATTACTGGGGCCCCGTGGGTAGATTACTGGGGCCCCCGTAGGTAGATTACTGGGGCCCCCGTGGGTAGATTACTGGGGCCCCTGTGGGTAGATTACTGGGCCCCCGTGGGTAGATTACTGGGGCCCCGTGGGTAGATTACTGGGGCCCCCGTAGGTAGATTACTGGGGCCCCCGTGGGTAGATTACTGGGGCCCCCGTAGGTAGATTACTGGACCCCCGTGGGTAGATTACTGGGGCCCCCGTAGGTAGATTACTGGACCCCCGTGGGTAGATTACTGGGGCCCCCGTAGGTAGATAACTGGGGCCCCCGTGGGTAGATTACTGGGGCCCCCGTGGGTAGATTACTGGGCCCCCGTGGGTGGATTATTGAGACAAAGCACACCTAGAAAACGTATGTGCATGTTTAGCTACTGATGACTTCCGCTCCCTTCTCTAAAGCCCGGGACACACCACGATTGTGTCAGCTCTGTCAGAATCGCTGTACTAGAGCCCCGTACACATTGGCTGAATGTCGGGGGACATCGGCCGGTTCAAAAAAAAAAAAAGAAAAACGTCTGACATTCGGCCCGTGTCTATGCCACCCTGTCGGACATGCATGCTGGAAAACCAACAGCCGGTTGACTCCTGATTAGCACTCTCAGCCAATGGTGGAGAGCGCTGATCGGAGTATTCTGGGGGAGGGGGTGGGGCTGCCAGTAGCAAGCCCAAACAGGGAGGTTTCCAGGAAGGATGGCATGTCCCTATCCTTTCCCTACTGCTATTACTGTCCATGACAGACGGGTGACCGGTCCCTAACATTGCCCACTTGCGAAATGTGCGCCAAGCCCAAGATGGCTGCCATGCACCAGCATCCAGTTGGAAAGCTCCCCCGGCGACCCAGGAAACCGTAGAGGAACCAAGTTCCTCTTGACTTCTTTTCCCCCTGCAACGCTGCTGTAGTTTGGTGCCACCTGCAGGTGGAGAAAGTAAACGGCACCTGCCTACAAGCAGCCCAGAATCTTTGGGGCACCCCTGAGGTCCACATGGGCAGACACACGGAAGATGCAAGAGTGGATAGGGACTAGGGAGGTTGGAAGGAGTGGATTCCCAGGACTTTTTTACAAACGCCAAGGGCAAGGATGGAGTGAGGCTGTAAGGGAGGACAGCCTTTGTGAGGCTCAGAGAGGGCAGTTATAAGCTTAGACTTGGATTTTAAAGCCTTCTTTTTTTGAGTTCTTTAGAAGTCGTGGAAGGATTGGCCAGACCTGGCAATCCTGGGTTATGGAAAGCGATCTCCATGTGTATAGGGTCATTAAAGTGACCCGGGTGAAAGAACACGAGACCCAAAATTCAACTACTGGTCAAATAAAAAATGTCTATTGGCTGAGAGCCAAATAGAATCTGTCCAGGTCTATATGACAGCTGCTGGGGTCCCATAACCCATCTGACCCACATCTATCATAAATGGGCCCCTAAGTGAAAAGACGACCCTTGTGCAGCTGCATGGCATTGTCTTATTGCGAGATATCCAACCTGTGAATGAGCTCCAATTATTCCCATTGTTGTTCTTTATTATCTGCCTGGTATTACTTGTGGTAGACGGGTCCTTCCTCTAACTTCCTCTTTCATTTGCTACAGAAAGTTGCTTGGCTCCTGCAGTTTCATTAGTAAAACAAGACTTTCTTCCTCTAGAGATGGGGGGGGGGGCAACTGCCATAGTTTCAATGGATCTCCTACACCCCAGCCCAATTCCATAAGTTAAAACTTAAATCTAAGGTCCTAAAGGCTGAGGAGCAATGGTGGACTTCCATCTGGTGGGGGACCTTGACAGAAGTCAAACATTTTTGATCCATGGATCACTGGAGTCATGGAATGTCACCTGGCCTTGCCCAACATTTGTAACCCCAACATCTGTTTCCTGTGCTTGCTGGAGGATCTGCCACCATATAACTACTAAAAAAAAAAAAATCCTAGACTTCTCTTCATCTATGTTGATGGGGACAAGGGCCTCTTCCCAACAACCCTGGCCGGTGGTTGTCGGGGTCTGTGGGTGGGGCGCTTATCTGAATCTGGAAGCCCCTTTAACAAGGGGGCCCCCGGATCCCGCCCACCCTATGTGAATGGGCAGGGGGTACATTGTACACCTAACCATTCACCAAAAAGAGTGTTGAAAAGTGAAAATCACAATAGACAGTTTTTGACAATTCCTTTATTAAATAAGAAGTACAACCATTGTCAATCACGCCGCCCGACGGACCCGAACAATAGAAAAAAGCTCCGCCTTCATGGGAGGCCTACCGGCGACTGCTGTCTTTTCGCTTTAACAGCTCTTATATAGGCAAAGGCGGTACCGCCTGTTGACGTAACCGGATGACTCTGTCCCCTCTGACATCACATGACCTCAGAAGGGGGCGGGATCCCTCGGTTACGTCACCGGGTGGCACAGCCCTTGCCTATATAACAGCTGTCAAAGCCAAAAGACAGCAGCTGCCCAGAGGCCTCCCATGGAGGTGGAGCTTATTTTAATTTTTTCTATTTTTCGGGTCCGTCGGGTGGCGTGATTGAAGATGGATGTACATCGCAGGACACTTTTTTTTTTTAATAAAGAAATTGTCAATAACTGTCAGTTTTTACTTTTTTGACACTTTTTTTTTGGTGAATGGGTAGGGGTAAAATGTACTCGATACCCATTCATATAGGGGAGGGGGCGGGATCTGGGGGCCTCCTTGTTAATATTATATACTAACTATATTATATACTAATAATATTATATATACTACACTGACTGCACTATATACTCCAAACTGTATTATATATATATACTACACTGACTGTACTATATACTCCAAACTGTATTATATATATATATACTACACGGACTGCACTATATACTCTGAACTGTATTATATATACTACAGTGACTGCACTATATACTCCAAACTGTATTATATATACACTACACGGACTGCACTATATTATATATACTACACTGACTGCACTACCCTGTTTCCCCGAAAATAAGACCTAGCGTGATTGTCGGTGATGGCTGCAATATAAGCCCTACCCCCCAAATAAGCCCTAGTTAAAGTCCTTGTAGGTCTTATTTTCAGGGTAGGGGTTATTTTCGGGGAAACAGGGTAGGGCTTATTTGGGGTGTAGGGCTTATATTGCAGCCATCACCGACAATCACGCTAGGTCTTATTTTCGGGGAAACAGGGTATATACTCTGCACTGTATTATATATACTACACTGACTGCACTATATACTCTGAACTGTATTATATATACTACACTGACTGCACTATATACTCTGCACTGTATTATATATACTACACTGACTGCACTATATACTCTGAACTGTATTATATATACTACACTGACTGCACTATATACTCCAAACTGTATTATATATACTACACTAACTGCACTATATACTCTGCACTGTATTATATATACTACACTGACTGCACTATATACTCTGAACTGTATTATATATACTACACGGACTGCACTATATACTCTGAACTGTATTATATATACACACACAACACTGACTGCACTATATACTCTGCACTGTATTATATATACTACACTACCTGACTAATCCCCATCATTCACTACACACGGCCGCCGTGTAAACAGCCTTATGTAGTGTGGGGCGTGGACTTAGCCCCTGAGCCATGCCTTTGGCCAATCATAATAGCTCTCACAGCACATCGCGCTGTGATTGGCCAACGCATGCAGGTCAGGTGCATGCTTTGGCCAATCAGCAGCCGTCAACACGCTGTGATCTCGCAGTGCATTATGGGGGCGCTCCGCAGCAGAACAAACTAACAGCGGATGTCCGACTCGAACATCCAGCCCATCCCTACTCTGATCCCTACAAATGTCTTTCTTTGTAATACATTAACGTTGACACGTGACGTCCGATCTTCTTACCGGAAAGGGTGTCCAGACTTTCTCTTCTTTTTATTTCATGGATTATTATTATTATAGAGGGATTTATATAGAGGGACAGGAGAGCCTCGTACGCGGGAGCTTACACTCTAAATATTGTCGTTTCCTTTTTTTTGTTTAACATGATTGCAAAATTCAGTAAAAGTGTAACACCTCAAAAACAACAACAACTTCTCGTATGAAGAGTTCCTCGGAATTCTGGGGGCGCCGGGCCGTCTCCACATCGGAGTCATGTGTTGTAGCACCCCCCCCCCCCCCCCCCCAGGGACAGGATCACTTTCATTGCACCCACGGCCCTTATGTAACAGGAAGAGCCCCCAGAAAGAGGAAGTGAATCTCTCCTCATAGAAATAAACTCTGAAAATAAAATGTCCACATTTTATACAAATGAAGAGTATTAAAGGGGAACTCCAACTTTGCTGGCAAAAACACATCCGCTCCTCGATACATTGTAACAGTTTATTGTCCATTCCATCTTCCAGGTATGTGGGCCGACCCTGCAGAGAACTTGTGGAAACAACATCTACGTCAACGGACACTGCCACCTGCTGGACGGGAACCTGAGAAGAAACTACACCGTGCCCATGTCTCTGCCAGGTAAGACTGGCTGTGTGAGAAACTGCAGATAGAAGCTGCCCACGTCCCTCAATCCAAACACTATTTCCAGATCCTATTCATTGTTACTGTACAAGATGACCACTGACCACCAATGTAAGGAACATTCTTCTCACTGACCACCAATGTAAGGAACATTCTTCTCACTGACCACCAATGTAAGGGACATTCTTCCCACTGATCACCAATGTAAGGAACATTCTTCTCACTGACCACCAATGTAAGGAACATTCTTCCCACTGATCACCAATGTAAGGAACATTCTTCTCACTGATCACCAATGTAAGGGACATTCTTCCCACTGATCACCAATGTAAGGAACATTCTTCTCACTGACCACCAATGTAAGGAACATTCTTCCCACTGATCACCAATGTAAGGAACATTCTTCTCACTGATCACCAATGTAAGGAACATTCTTCTCACTGATCACCAATGTAAGGAACATTCTTCTCACTGATCACCAATGTAAGGAACATTCTTCCCACTGATCACCAATGTAAGGAACATTCTTCCCACTGACCACCAATGTAAGGAACATTCTTCCCACTGACCACCAATGTAAGGAACATTCTTCCCACTGACCACCAATGTAAGGAACATTCTTCCCACTGACCACCAATGTAAGGAACATTCTTCTCACTGATCACCAATGTAAGGAACATTCTTCTCACTGATCACCAATGTAAGGAACATTCTTCTCACTGATCACCAATGTAAGGAACATTCTTCTCACTGATCACCAATGTAAGGAACATTCTTCTCACTGATCACCAATGTAAGGAACATTCTTCCCACTGATCACCAATGTAAGGAACATTCTTCTCACTGATCACCAATGTAAGGGACATTCTTCTCACTGATCACCAATGTAAGGAACATTCTTCTCACTGATCACCAATGTAAGGAACATTCCTCCCACTGATCACCAATGTAAGGAACATTCTTCTCACTGATCACCAATGTAAGGAACATTCTTCTCACTGATCACCAATGTAAGGAACATTCTTCTCACTGATCACCAATGTAAGGAACATTCTTCTCACTGATCACCAATGTAAGGAACATTCTTCCCACTGATCACCAATGTAAGGAACATTCTTCTCACTGATCACCAATGTAAGGAACATTCTTCTCACTGATCACCAATGTAAGGAACATTCTTCTCACTGATCACCAATGTAAGGAACATTCTTCTCACTGACCACCAATGTAAGGAACATTCTTCCCACTGATCACCAATGTAAGGAACATTCTTCCCACTGATCACCAATGTAAGGAACATTCTTCTCACTGATCACCAATGTAAGGAACATTCTTCTCACTGATCACCAATGTAAGGAGCATTCTTCTCATTGATCACCAATGTAAGGAACATTCTTCTCACTGATCACCAATGTAAGGAACATTCTTCCCACTGATCACCAATGTAAGGAACATTCTTCCCACTGATCACCAATGTAAGGAACATTCTTCTCACTGATCACCAATGTAAGGAACATTCTTCTCACTGATCACTAGGGATGAGCCGAACACCCCCAGGTTCGGTTCGAACCAGAACCTTCGAACGGACCGAAAGTTCGCGCGAATTTTCGAACCCTATACGTTATAATGGACGCGAACGTTCGAAATCAAAAGTGCTAATTACAACGGCCAATATGCATGTTAATGTCATAAAACAGGTTTGTGGACCCGGGTCCTGCCCCAGGGGACATATATCAATGCAAAAAGAACTTTTAAAAACTAACGTTTTTTCGGGAGCAGTCATTTTAATGATGCATAAAGCGAAAAAAAAAAGTGAAATTTTCCTTTAAATATGGTACCTGGGGGGTGTCTAAAGTATGCCTGTGAAGTGGCATGTGTTTCCCGTGTTTAGAACTGTCCTTGCACAAAATGACATTTGTAAAGGAAAAAAAGAAGCCATTTAAAACCACTTGCGGCTTTAGGTTTGTTCTTAAGTAGAATCTGAACAGGTACATTATGAAGTGTAGCTCCATCCCAAAAAAATCTATTTTTAAGCTTTTTGGAGAACATAGGGAGGGGTTATCACCCCTGTAACATTTGCTGTCTTTGCACATCTGTTCAGAACATGTCACCTCACTTTCCGTCCCAATGACAAATGTTTTTGGAAAAGTGGGGTTTTAATTGAAACAAGGATTGGTGATAAAGTATCAGTAGAGAGGAGATACCTTTTTCCCAAATTAAATCTAACAGGATAGAATTTCCCTTCCTAGGGGTAGATTTCCTCTCACTTCCTGTTTTCTCTTTCCATTTGCAAGTAGGAGTCGTTTGTAAGTTGGATGTTTGAAAGTAGGGGCCTGGCGTATATACTCTGCAGAAATTTGCCCTATTAGATGTTGGTGTAGCCACAAGACTGGTGGGCACAGGAATGGGCCCTGCTATGAGTTAATAGATCAAGATTTGTAATTGCATGCACCTGTTGAACAGGGCAGAAAAATTGGGGGTGGTGGTGGTGGTGGACGGTGTTGCCACAAGACTGTAAGCTCTCACAGTTACTCTTGGTGGGCGCAGGAATGGGCCCTGCTGTGAGTTATTAGATCAAGATTTGTAATTGCAAGCACCTGATGAACAGGGCAGAAAAATTGGGCCTTTGGCGGTGGTGGTGGACGGTGTTGCCACAAGACTGTAGGCCCTCATAGTTACTCTTGGTGGGCGCAGGAATGGGCCCTGCTGTGAGTTATTAGATCAAGATTTGTAATTGCAAGCACCTGATGAACAGGGCAGAAAAATTGGGCCTTTGGCGGTGGTGGTGGACGGTGTTGCCACAAGACTGTAGGCCCTCACAGTTACTCTTGGTGGGCGCAGGAATGGGCCCTGTTGTGAGTTATTAGATCAAGATTTGTAATTGCAAGCACCTGATGAACAGGGCAGAAAAATTGGGCCTTTGGCGGTGGTGGTGGACGGTGTTGCCACAAAACTGCAGGCCCTCATAGTTACTCTTGGTGGGCGCAGGAATGGGCCCTGCTGTGAACTATTAGATCAAGATTTGTAATTACCCGCCCCTGTTAAACAGGGCTGAAAAATTGTGCCTTAGGCACTGGTGCTGGTGCCACAACACTGCAACCCCTCACAGAGACTGTACTTGGAGCACAGCAGTCACACGTGTTGCAAAGCATTTTTTTAAAAATTGGAAGTACCCGCCCCTGTTAAACAGGGGCTGAAAAATTGTGCCTTAGGCACTGGTGCTGGTGCCACAACACTGCAACCCGGCCCTCACAGATACTGTACTTGGAGCACAGCAGTCACACGTGTTGCGAAGCATTTTTTTAAAAAATTGTAAGTACCCGCCCCTGTTAAACAGGGGCTGAAAAATTGTGCCTTAGGCACTGGTGCTGGTGCCACAACACTGCAACCCGGCCCTCACAGATACTGTACTTGGAGCACAGCAGTCACACGTGTTGCGAAGCATTTTTTTAAAAAATTGTAAGTACCCGCCCCTGTTAAACAGGGGCTGAAAAATTGTGCCTTAGGCACTGGTGCTGGTGCCACAACACTGCAACCCGGCCCTCACAGATACTGTACTTGGAGCACAGCAGTCACACGTGTTGCGAAGCATTTTTTTTAAAAAATTGTAAGTACCCGCCCCTGTTAAACAGGGGCTGAAAAATTGTGCCTTAGGCACTGGTGCTGGTGCCACAACACTGCAACCCCTCACAGAGACTGTACTTGGAGCACAGCAGTCACACGTGTTGCGAAGCATTTTTTAAAAAAATTGGAAGTACACGCCCCTGTTAAACAGGGGCTGAAAAATTGTGCCTTAGGCACTGGTGTGGTGGCATGGATCATTGAGGAGGAGGAAGAGGATAGTCAGTGAACATAAGAGGACAGTCACTCAGCATCAGCATAGGCAGTCTTGAAGGGATGTGACATTAAAAATTATTCGGTTATATCCGCCTCAGGTGCCTGGTAGCTGGTGGTGATCCAAGACTGATTCATTTTGATGAATGTCAGTCGATCAACCGAGGCGGTGGACAGGCGCACCCTATGATCAGTCACAAATCCTCCAGCAGCACTGAATGTGCGTTCGGAAAGAACGCTGGAGGCAGGACAGGCCAGTAGCTCAATTGCATACTGTGCAAGCTCTGGCCAGTGATCCATCCTCAGGACCCAGTAAGCCAGAGGATTTTCGGTGGGAAAGGTGTCCAAGTCTGACCTTGCCCCAAGGTATTCCTGCACCATGTATATCAGACGCTGGCGATGGTTGCTGGAACCGATCATACCTTGGGGCTGCGGACTAAAAAATTGTCTGAACGCATCGGTCAGACGTCCACCTTCCCCACCGCTCCTTCTGCCACTGACCGAAGCCTCAGCAACTCGTCGCCCAGGACCAGGAGTTTGTAGCCTCCCAGTTTCTGGGAACGCGTTGCACAGACCTTTCTGCAAGGCCTCCCTGAGATGTCTCATCCTCTGCTCCCTCTGCGACGGCAAGATAAGGTCCGCAACCTTACCCTTGTACCGCGGATCAAGGAGAGTGGCCAGCCAGTAATGGTCCCTCTCCTTGATCCGAAGAACACGAGGATCCTTCCGCAGGCTTTGCAGGATCAGGGAGGCCATGCAGCGTAGGTTAGCTGAGGCATTCGGTCCGGAGTCTTCTGGGTCACTGAGGATGACATGATCGCCAGCCACCTCCTCCCAGCCACGTACAAGTCCACTGGTTTGTTGGGACTGTACATCATCCCTAAAAGACTGCTGCTGCTGATGCTGAGTGCCAGGCTCCACCTCCATGCTCACACAATCCTCCTCCTCCTCCTCCTCCTCATCCTCTTCCTGTGTGATGGGTGGGACAGAAGGAACACTGTCCGGATAAAGGGGGCCTTGAGAGGCAAGGAAGTCCTCCTCTTCCTGCCTCTGTTCTGCCTCAAGTGCCCTGTCCATTATCCCACGCAGCGTATGCTCCAACAGGTGGACAAGAGGGACAGTGTCACTGATGCATGCACTGTCACTGCTCACCATCCTCGTGGCCTCCTCAAATGGTGAGAGGACAGTGCATGCATCCCTGATCATGCTCCACTGACGTGGGGAAAAAAAACCAAGCTCCCCTGACCCTGTCCTGGTGCCGTAGTCGCAAAGGTACTCATTGATGGCCCTCTGCTGCGTGTGCAGTCGCTGCAGCATGGCCAACGTTGAGTTCCACCTGGTGGGCATGTCACATATTAGGCGGTTCTTGGGCAGGTTCAGCTCCTTTTGCAGCTCAGTCAGCCGAGCACTGGCATTATAAGATCGGCGGAAATGCACACAGACTTTCCTGGCCTGCCTCAGGACATCCTGTAAGCCTGGGAACCTGCCCAAGAACCGCTGCACCACCAGGTTGAGGACGTGAGCCATGCAGGGCACATGGGTGAGCTGCCCCTGTCGCAGGGCGGAGAGGAGGTTGGTGCCATTGTCAGAAACGACCATTCCTGGCTTAAGCTGACGTGGCGTCAACCACCTCTCGGCCTGCCCCTGCAGAGCTGCCAGAACCTCTGGCCCAGTGTGGCTCCTGTCCCCCAAACACACCAGCGCAAGCACGGCATGGCATCTTTTTGCCTGCGTACTTGCGTAGCCCCTTGTACGCCTACGGAGCACCGCTGGTTCCAAGGACAGAGCACTGGAGGAAGAAGAAGAGGAGGGGGTGGAGGAGAGAGGTGTGTCACAACCAGTAGCAGTAGTCGCGTTTTAGAGGCGTGGTGGCGGAACAACCTCCAACACTACTGCACCTTGTCCTGCATCCCTCCCAGCTGCCAATAGAGTGACCCAATGGGCCGTGAAAGAAAGGTACCGTCCCTGTCCATGCCTGCTGGACCATGAGTCAGCGGTAATATGCACCTTACCGCTGACCGCCCTGTCCAGCGAGGCATGGACATTGCCCTCCACATGCCGGTAGAGAGACGGAATCGCCTTCCGCGAGAAAAAGTGGCGTTTGGGAACCTGCCACTGAGGAACCGCACATTGAACAAACTCACGGAAGGGGGCCGAGTCTACCAACTGAAAAGGCAGCAGTTGAAGTGCTAGCAATTTAGCAAGGCTAGCATTCAACCGCTGGGCATGTGGATGGCTGGGAGTGTACTTCTTTCTACGGTCCAGCAGCTGGGGCAGGGAAATTTGCCTGCTGCAATCGGACGTCGGTGTACTGCAAGTACTTGGTTGTGACACACCTAATTCTACACCTTCAGTCCTCTCAGAGCAGCTTTCAGAGAGGACTGAAGGTGTAGTGGGGATGGAGATCCCAGCTGAGGAGGAGCAAGGAGAGGTCCGCTTAGTTCTTTGGTGTGGGTCTTTTATGTGTGCCTGCCAACGAGCTGCATGGCAGGTCGCCATATGTCTGGTCATGCTTGTCGTGCCCAAGCTGCTGATGTTTTGGCCACGCGAGATACGCTTGAGACAAATATTGCAAATAGCAGTGGTGCGATCTGCTGCACTCGTCTCAAAAAAGGCCCACACCAAAGAACTTTTCTGATAACGTGCAGAGGCAGCGCCCTGCACAGGCGGAGCTCTGCGGTGTTGTACAGTTGCTGTGCTGGCCTCTACCTGGCCTCCAGGGGGCATCCTGCCTCGTTGGACATGTGACGCCGCATCCTCCTCCTCCTCGTCCTCCTCCTCATCCTCTCTCCCTTGAGGCACCCACGTGGAGTCAGTGACCTCATCATCCCCTCCCTCTTCACCACTAGAGCAAACCTGGCAGTAAGCTGCAGCTGGTGGAACAGTACTGCCAGATTCCTCAAGCTGGGTATCGTCATCCGAGCCTTCGAATCGTTGGGCATCCTCCTGGAGCATGTACCCAACACTGTGCTCAAAGAGTTCGGGGGACTCCTCAGGAGGACATGGTGGGTCTAGGGAAGGGGTGGCTGATGATGCTCTGTCAGTACCCTGAGCCTGGGTGAGAGAGGATGAGGAGGATGAGGAGGGCTTGGTCATCCATTCTACCAAGCCTTCAGCATGATGCGGCTCCACATGTCCAGCTGCCGAAAACAAAGACGCGCGTGTCCCATGGCCACGTGCTGATGACGATGCACGACCACGTCCACGTCCACGGCCACGTCCACTAGAAACAGAGCCTGCCTGCCCTGTGTTCTTGGCTCTGCACGCTCTGCCTCCCCTTGGCGGTCTTCCAGCCATTGTAGTCGGTAGTCCTGTGGGTGCTGCTGAGAAGAATATATAGGAGCTCTGTGTGATGCCACTAACACACTAGAAGTCCTATGGGTGCTTCTGCAAAGAAAATAGAGGAGCTCTGTGTGATGCCACTAACACACTAGAAGTCCTGTGGGTGCTGCTGAGAAGAATATATAGGAGCTCTGTGTGATGCCACTAACACACTAGAAGTCCTATGGGTGCTTCTGCAAAGAAAATAGAGGAGCTCTGTGTGATGCCACTAACACACTAGAAGTCCTGTGGGTGCTTATGCAAAGAAAATAGAGGAGCTCTGTGTGATGCCACTAACACACTAGAAGTCCTGTGGGTGCTTCTGCAAAGAAAATAGAGGACTGTGTGATGCCACTAACACACTAGAAGTCCTGTGGGTGCTTCTGCAAAGAAAATAGAGGAGCTCTGTGTGATGCCACTAACACACTAGAAGTCCTGTGGGTGCTTCTGCAAAGAAAATAGAGGAGCTCTGTGTGATGCCACTAACACACTAGAAGTCCTGTGGGTGCTGCTGAGAAGAATATATAGGAGCTCTGTGTGATGCCACTAACACACTAGAAGTCCTATGGGTGCTTCTGCAAAGAAAATAGAGGAGCTCTGTGTGATGCCACTAACACACTAGAAGTCCTATGGGTGCTTCTGCAAAGAAAATAGAGGAGCTCTGTGTGATGCCACTAACACACTAGAAGTCCTGTGGGTGCTTATGCAAAGAAAATAGAGGAGCTCTGTGTGATGCCACTAACACACTAGAAGTCCTGTGGGTGCTTCTGCAAAGAAAATAGAGGAGCTCTGTGTGATGCCACTAACACACTAGAAGTCCTGTGGGTGCTTCTGCAAAGAAAATAGAGGAGCTCTGTGTGATGGGACTAACACACTTCAAGTCCTATAGGTGCTTCTGGAACAAAATATAGCTCTGTGTGTGTGATGGGACTAACACACTTCAAGTCCTATAGGTGCTTCTGGGAACAAAATATAGCTCTGTGTGTGTGATGGGACTAACACACTTCAAGTCCTATAGGTGCTTCTGGAACAAAATATAGCTCTGTGTGTGTGATGGGACTAACACACTACAAGTCCTATAGGTGCTTCTGGGAACAAAATATAGCTCTGTGTGTGTGATGGGACTAACACACTACAAGTCCTATAGGTGCTTCTGGGAACAAAATATAGGAGCTCTGCCTGCCTGCCACGAACACACTACAAGCCCCTCTTTCTCAATCAATCTTTGTAACTGAATCTATCTAACTCAATCTCTGTAAGTGAATCTCTCTACCTAACTAAATCCAGCAGAGTGTCACAGAATCAGCCTGCTCAATCTGCGCCGGAACAGCATGTGACCGGCGCAGACGGCGTGGCGGCCTTTTATAGGGGGGGGGCGTGTACTACAGCCCCTGAGCTGTAATTGGCTACAGGCGTCCTGCCTGTAGCCAATTATGGCTCTTCGAGTTTCCGGGGCTGTGATTGGCCAAGCATGCGGGGTCACAGTGCATGCTTGGCCAATCATCAGCCAGAAATGCACTGCGCCGGCCGCAATGCATTGCGGGGCCGCTCTCATCACACGAATGTGATGCGAACGGCCCAAATAGTTCTGGGCTCGCCGAGTGAGCGAACGCCCGGTGCTCGATGCGAACGTGGGTTCGCATCGAGCACCGGGCCCATCCCTACTGATCACCAATGTAAGGAACATTCTTCTCACTGATCACCAATGTAAGGAGCATTCTTCTCACTGATCACCAATGTAAGGAACATTCTTCTCACTGATCACCAATGTAAGGAACATTCTTCCCACTGATCACCAATGTCAGGAACATTCTTCCCACTGATCACCAATGTAAGGGACATTCTTCTCACTGATCACCAATGTAAGGGACATTCTTCTCACTGATCACCAATGTAAGGAACATTCTTCTCACTGATCACCAATGTAAGGAACATTCTTCTCACTGATCACCAATGTAAGGAACATTCTTCCCACTGATCACCAATGTAAGGAACATTCTTCCCACTGATCACCAATGTCAGGAACATTCTTCCCACTGATCACCAATGTAAGGGACATTCTTCCCACTGATCACCAATGTAAGGAACATTCTTCTCACTGATCACCAATGTAAGGAGCATTCTTCTCACTGATCACCAATGTAAGGAACATTCTTCTCACTGATCACCAATGTAAGGAACATTCTTCTCACTGATCACCAATGTAAGGAACATTCTTCCCACTGATCACCAATGTAAGGAACATTCTTCCCACTGATCACCAATGTCAGGAACATTCTTCCCACTGATCACCAATGTAAGGGACATTCTTCCCACTGATCACCAATGTAAGGAACATTCTTCTCACTGATCACCAATGTAAGGGACATTCTTCCCACTGATCACCAATGTAAGGAACATTCTTCTCACTGATCACCAATGTAAGGAACATTCTTCCCACTGATCACCAATGTAAGGAACATTCTTCCCACTGATCACCAATGTAAGGAACATTCTTCTCACTGATCACCAATGTAAGGAACATTCTTCTCACTGATCACCAATGTAAGGAACATTCTTCCCACTGATCACCAATGTAAGGAACATTCTTCCCACTGATCACCAATGTCAGGAACATTCTTCTCACTGATCACCAATGTAAGGAACATTCTTCTCACTGATCACCAATGTAAGGAACATTCTTCCCACTGATCACCAATGTAAGGAACATTCTTCCCACTGATCACCAATGTCAGGAACATTCTTCCCACTGATCACCAATGTAAGGGACATTCTTCCCACTGATCACCAATGTAAGGAACATTCTTCTCACTGATCACCAATGTAAGGAACATTCTTCTCACTGATCACCAATGTAAGGAGCATTCTTCTCACTGATCACCAATGTAAGGAGCATTCTTCTCACTGATCACCAATGTAAGGAACATTCTTCCTACTGATCACCAATGTAAGGGACATTCTTCCCACTGATCACCAATGTAAGGAACATTCTTCTCACTGATCACCAATGTAAGGAACATTCTTCTCACTGATCACCAATGTAAGGAACATTCTTCTCACTGATCACCAATGTAAGGAACATTCTTCCCACTGATCACCAATGTAAGGAACATTCTTCTCACTGATCACCAATGTAAGGAACATTCTTCTCACTGATCACCAATGTAAGGAACATTCTTCTCACTGATCACCAATGTAAGGGACATTCTTCCCACTGATCACCAATGTAAGGAACATTCTTCTCACTGCCCAACAGATTTGGCTCTCTGTCTGGCTGTTCTCTGACTGCAGGGCTGGTTGAGCTTCAAGTGGTGTTTATCACACAGGAACCTACAGACACATTCTCAGTTGTCCTAAACTGTCTCTTCCTCTGTAATAACAATAGATTATGGTCTTTCTACAGAATGCAGCTTCTGCCTGGACATCGTCTTCCTCATCGATAGCTCTGCCAGTGTCTTTAAGGACAACTTCAATAAAATGGTGGAATTTGTATCACATGTAATTTCCGGCTTCAACAAGACAGACACAGAGGTAAGAACCCAACACCTCCTGGGTGTTATCCTACAGACATAGAGGTAAGAACCCAACACCTCCTGGGTGTTATCCTACAGAAACACAGAGGTAAGAACCCAACACCTCCTGGGTGTTATCCTACAGACATAGAGGTAAGAACCCAGAACCTCCTGGGTGTTATCCTACAGAAACACAGAGGTAAGAACCCAACACCTCCTTGGTGTTATCCTACAGACACAGAGGTAAGAACCCAACACCTCCTGGGTGTTATCCTACAGACACAAAGGTAAGAACCCAACACCTCCTGGGTGCTACCCTACAGACACAGAGGTAAGAACCCAGAACCTCCTGGGTGTTATCCTACAGACACAGAGATAAGAACCCAACACCTCCTGGGTGTTATCCTACAGACACAGAGATAAGAACCCAACACCTCCTGGGTGTTATCCTACAGACACAGAGGTAAGAACCCAACACCTCCTGGGTGCTATCCTAAAGACACAGAGGTAGGAACCCAACACCTCCTGGGTGCTGTCCTACAGACACAGAGGTAGGAACCTAACACCTCCTGGGTGTTATCCTACAGACACAGAGGTAGGAACCCAACACCTCCTGGGTGCTACCCTACAGACACAGAGGTAAGAACCCAGAACCTCCTGGGTGTTATCCTACACACACAGAGGTAAGAACCCAACACCTCCTGTGTGTTATCCTACAGACACAGAGGTAAGAACCCAACACCTCCTGGGTGCTACCCTACAGACACAGAGGTAAGAACCCAGAACCTCCTGGGTGTTATCCTACAGACACAGAGGTAAGAACCCAGAACCTCCTGGGTGTTATCCTACAGACACAAAGATAAGAACCCAACACCTCCTGGGTGTTATCCTACAGACACAGAGATAAGAACCCAACACCTCCTGGGTGCTATCCTACAGACACAGAGGTAAGAACCCAACACCTCCTGGGTGTTATCCTACAGAAACACAGAGGTAAGAACCCAACACCTCCTGGGTGTTATCCTACAGACACAGAGGTAAGAACCCAACACCTCCTGGGTGTTATCCTACAGACACAAAGGTAAGAACCCAACACCTCCTGGGTGCTACCCTACAGACACAGAGGTAAGAACCCAGAACCTCCTGGGTGCTATCCTACAGACACAGAGGTAAGAACCCAACACCTCCTGGGTGTTATCCTACAGACACAGAGGTAAGAACCCAACACCTCCTGGGTGCTACCCTACAGAAACACAGATGTAGGAACCCAACACCTCCTGGGTGCTACCCTAAAGAAACACAGAGGTAAGAACCCAACACCTCCTAGGTGCTACCCTAAAGAAACACAGAGGTAAGAACCCAACACCTCCTAGGTGCTACCCTACAGAAACACAGATGTAGGAACCCAACACCTCCTGGGTGCTATCCTACAGAAACACAGAGGTAAGAACCCAACACCTCCTGGGTGCTACCCTAAAGAAACACAGAGGTAAGAACCCAACACCTCCTAGGTGCTACCCTAAAGAAACACAGAGGTAAGAACCCAATACCTCCTGGGTGCTATCCTACAGAAACACAGAGGTAAGAACCCAACACCTCCTGGGTGCTATCCTACAGACACAGAGGTAAGAACCCAGAACCTCCTGGGTGTTATCCTACAGACACAGAGGTAAGAACCCAACACCTCCTGGGTGCTATCCTACAGAAACACAGAGGTAAGAACCCAACACCTCCTGGGTGCTATCCTACAGAAACACAGAGGTAAGAACCCAACACCTCCTGGGTGCTATCCTACAGAAACACAGAGGTAAGAACCCAACACCTCCTGGGTGCTATAATACAGACACAGAGGTAAGAACCCAAGCAGAGAAAGAAAGGCTTCCCACCATGCAGATACTTAGAGATTCTTTGTCTGAGCCAGGCTTAGATATTTATTTTTTAGGTGGATGGTCCCTTGTATGTGGTGCCCCTCAGCAGGAAAATGCCAGCCTGCCCACCAAGGTTCTGGTTGGACAATGGTGAATAGATGGGCAATTCATCCATCCATCCATCCTTTTTTTCCCTTCCTCTGGATCAGCTGTGGGTATGGGGTTGTGTATATGGAGCTTTTCATTTGGTTTGTTTTTCTCTGTTGGTTGAAGTAGATGGACTTCTGTCTTTTATCTTCCAACCTAACCATGTAATTGTGTAACCAGCTGTCTTCTCTCTCCTGCCAGTTCGCTCTCATGAAGTATGGAAATAAATTCCAAACACTTTTCAACTTCACACGATTTTCCAACGAGTCGAATTTCAGTCTTCTGAAAAACATTTCATATACAGAAGAACAAATGACCCATACCGGAAAGGCGATTTCCGGGGCCATGTAAGTGCCAGAAACATTTAATTTGGGGATAGCTGAGCAATATTGAATTTTAGCTTCAATCTACTGCTGGTCTCCTGCCTCCTATTTGCACCCACTTCCTGTCCACCTGCACTCCGCCGAAGGCTGCGTGACATTTCTCAGGGTGGGTTTCCTTATGGTGACATCAGTGTACAATGTCTGTGTAATGTGTGATGGAGCGCCCCCGTGTGGTCTCCATGGGAAGGGTGACAACACAGAAGGTTTGGGAGACACATTGTTGTCTTACCAAAGTAAGAGGTCCCTAAACAAGGACCTTGGAGGCAGGACCACCAGGGATGACTTTAATGATATCTGTAAGGATTAAAAATGACTTTCAAAATTGTATCCACGTGTTTCATGCTCTATGAGGCTTTAGTGATGAGTTTGCATCCGTTACATCTAAACCCAAGAATAGAAATGTAATATCTTGCCAGTCCTTAGATGAAGGGGCTGCATTCCTATCACCCCCCCCCCCTTTTGGAGGTCCTAAGAGTAACAATCTTCCTTTCATCTGTTTCGGTTCGAATACATATTCAAACAAATTTTGGGTTATTTGGAGATTCGGATGTGTCCAAATCTCTGAATGAAATAGTAACGAATTTCGTTGAAATTAGGTTCGAGCATGTCAGTCTTCTGAAAAACAGTGACGTCACACGGGGTGGGGTCACCCGCTGATGTCATCTGGTGACTCCCCCCCAGAGCCCCCCTGCCCTAAAGCACCCCCCCCCCCATGTTGAGGAAACTAGCTTTGAGCATGTCCCGACCAGTGACCCCCGCCCCCCACCAGTGACGTCACACAGGGTGGGGTCACCCGCTGATGTCATCTGGTGACTCCACCCCAGAGCCCCCCCTGCCCCAAAGCACCCCCCCCCATGTTGAGGAAACTAGCTTCGAGCATGTCCCGACCAGTGACGTCACACGGGGTGGGGTCACCCGCTGATGTCATCTGGTGACTCCACCCCAGAGCCCCCCCTGCCCCAAAGCACCCCCCCCCCCCCCCATGTTGAGGAAACTAGCTTTGAGCATGTCCCGACCAGTGACATCACACGGGGTGGGGTCACCCGCTGATGTCATCTGGTGACTCCACCCCAGAGCCCCCCCTGCCCCAAAGCAACCCCCCCCCCCCCATGTTGAGGAAACTAGCTTCGAGCATGTCCCGGCCAGTGACGTCACACGGGGCGGGGTCACCTGCTGATGTCATCAGGTGACTCCGCCCCAGAGCCCCCCTGCCCCAAAGCATGTTGAGGGTATGATTCAGGAGGGGGAGGGCCCCCCCTTTTCCTGGCCTCCTGGCTGCATGCTCAGATAAGGGTCTGGTATGGATTTTAGGGGAACCCCATGCCACTTTTTTTTTTTAATTTTGGCACGGGGTTCCCCATAGAATCCAACCTAAAGGGCCTGGTATGGGTTGGGGAGGACCCTACACTGTTATCTTTTACATTTTGGCTCAGAATTTGAAGTGATCGAACATTTTTCAACGCATCCGAATTCGAATCATTCCAAAAAAAATTGGAATTTGTTAGAACATTTATAAACTAAATGAAATTTCATGAAAACGAGACTAAACAAAAATTGGTAGCATATCCAATCTATCCACGACTAAACACATTCTTCAGTTCTGCACATGTCCTTTCCTAGGGTGACCACCCCTACTAACAGTACTGAGTCTATAAAGGGGCAGTGTTGTCACCCCACGGCGGCACTTCCTACTCTCCTCATCTCTATTACGTAAGGAGAAGAAAGCTGATAAAATTGTTTGGAATACAGTGTCAGTCAGAGTTGCTGACCATCTGTAAATTTACTGACAGTTTGTAAATATACTATATACAAACTGTCTGTTATGGATAGTGGCTGCCCGTAAAAAAATAGGTAAGTGGGAACCTGCGGACTCTGATGTAAAGGAGAACTCTGTGGACTCTGATGTAATGGGGAACTCTGTGGACGGTGATGTAAAGGGGAACTCTGTGGACGGTGATGTAAAGGGGAACTCTGTGGACGGTGATGTAAAGGGGAACTCTGTGGATTCTGATGTAAAGGGGAACTCTGTGGACTCTGATGTAAAGGGGAACTCTGTGAACTCTAATATAAAGGGAAATCTGTGGACTCTGATGTAAAGGGAGAGGTTTGGGGACTGTGGTGCAAAGGGGAACTCTGTGGAGTCTGATGTAAGGGGGAACTCTGGGGACTCTTGTGCAAGAAGAGATGGCTCTGGTGACCAGAGACCCCCTTACATCATAGTTTCCCTTTACAAAAGAGTCTGCAGTATTCTCCGTTACATCAGGGTCTGCAGAATTCCCTATTACATCAGGGTCTGTAGAGTTCCCCCTTGCACTGTAAAGGGACACCCTGCAGACTCTGATATAAGGGGGGACTCTGTGCTAGATTATGTTACCCTGACTGACATGTAAATGGAGAAATATGGATTTTGCCTTTTGTTATACCTTAAGCACATCGCTGATTGTACTAGCTTGTAGCTACGTGTTTGTAGCTTAAATATTGATATTTGCACTTTTGGCTAACTTGTTGAACTGTCAGTAAAAAAATTGGCCCAGTCAGGAAAGTTTTACGTATCAGTAAATTTCACTTAGGGAGGTTGGCAACCCCGCTGCCAGTTCAGTGCACAGGAAGGACACTGGATTTCTGGCAGGATTATCAGGGCTTTTTCTGTACTTGCTGGAGAACATCTCTTCCTCAGGAAACCAGTGAGGGGACCAGTGAGGGGACCAGTGAGGGGACCTCAGGAAACCAGTGAGGGGACCTCAGGAAACCAGTAAGGGGACCAGTGAGGGGACCTCAGGAAACCAGTGAGGGGACCTCAGGAAAAGGAAACCAGTGAGGGGACCTCAGGAAACCAGTAAGGGGACCAGTGAGGGGACCTCAGGAAACCAGTAAGGGGACCAGTGAGGGGACCTCAGGTGACCTCAGGAAACCAGTGAGGGGACCTCAGGAAATCAGTGAGGGGACCTCAGGAAAAGGAAACCAGTGAGGGGACCTCAGGACACCAGTGAGGGGACCTCAGGAAACCAGTAAGGGGACCAGGGAGGGGACCAGTGAGGGGACCAGTGAGGGGACCTCAGGAAATCAGTGAGGGGACCTCAGGAAAAGGAAACCAGTGAGGGGACCTCAGGAAACCAGTGAGGGGACCAGTGATGGGACCTCAGGAAAAGGAAACCAGTGAGGGGACCTCAGGAAGCCAGTGAGGGGACCAGTGATGTGGGACCTCAGGAAACCAGTGAGGGGACCTCAGGAAACCAGTGAGGGGACCTCAGGAAAAGGAAACCAGTGAGGGGACCTCAGGAAACCAGTGAGGGGACCAGTGATGGGACCTCAGGAAAAGGAAACCAGTGAGGGGACCTCAAGAAGCCAGTGATGGGACCTCAGGAAACCAGTGAGGGGACCTCAGGAAGCCAGTGAGGGGACCAGTGATGGGACCTCAGGAAGCCAGTGAGGGGACCAGTGAGGGGACCTCAGGAAACCAGTGAGGGGACCTCAGGAAACCAGTGAGGGGACCTCAGGAAACCAGTAAGGGGACCAGTGAGGGGACCTCAGGAAACCAGTAAGGGGACCAGTGAGGGGACCTCAGGAAACCAGTAAGGGGACCAGTGACGGGACCAGTGAGGGGACCTCAGGAAACCAGTGAGGGGACCTCAGGAAACCAGTAAGGGGACCTCAGGAAATCAGTAAGGGGACCAGTGAGGGGACCTCAGGAAACCAGTGAGGGGACCTCAGGAAATCAGTGAGGGGACCTCAGGAAACCAGTGAGGGGACCTCAGGAAATCAGTGAGGGGACCTCAGGAAAAGGAAACCAGTGAGGGGACCTCAGGAAACCAGTAAGTGGACCAGTGATGGGACCTCAGGAAACCAGTAAGGGGACCAGTGAGGGGACCAGTGAGGGGACCAGTGAGGGGACCTCAGGAAATCAGTGAGGGGACCTCAGGAAAAGGAAACCAGTGAGGTGACCTCAGGAAACCAGTGAGGGGACCAGTGATGGGACCTCAGGAAAAGGAAACCAGTGAGGGGGCCTCAGGAAGCCAGTGAGGGGACCAGTGATGGGACCTCAGGAAACCAGTGAGGGGACCTCAGGAAACCAGTGAGGGGACCTCAGGAAGCCAGTGAGGGGACCAGTGATGGGACCTCAGGAAAAGGAAACCAGTGAGGGGACCTCAGGAAGCCAGTGAGGGGAATAGTGATGGGACCTCAGGAAACCAGTGATGGGACCTCAGGAAGCCAGTGAGGGGACCAGTGATGGGACCTCAGGAAACCAGTGATGGGACCTCAGGAAGCCAGTGAGGGGACCAGTGATGGGACCTCAGGAAACCAGTGAGGGGACCTCCAGAAGGCTCATTGGGTCTTGGTGGACACCAAAGATCGTCCTAATTTGGCAAATGTTGGCGTTCAGCTGGGTCTCACAATCTGTTTTCCTCTAGAGAGACGCTTTTTATCCCTCAGCGAAGGATCCGGAATAAGTCCCAGCAGGTTCTCATCGTCATCACAGATGGAGAGTCCTCTTACAAAAAACAGTTAAACGACCCAATTGCCAAGGCCAACGTTCTCGGAATTAAACGAATTTCCATCGGGGTAATTATCCATCATGATATTCCTGTATATAGATGTCTCTGGCACTCATTCCCAATAATCACTGTTGGCACCAACATCTATGGTGATGGGTGGAGTGACCCTCATATGATGGAGGGATGGGCACTCACACGATGGAGGGATGGGCACTCACACAATGGTGGGATGGGCACTCACACGATGGAGGGATGGACACTCACACGATGGAGGGATGGGCACTCACACGATGGAGGGATGGGCACTCACGCGATAGAGGGATGGGCACTCACACGATGGTGGGATGGGCACTCACACGATGGAGGGATGGGCACTCACACGATGGAGGGATGGGCACTCACACGATGGAGGGATGGACACTCACACGATGGAGGGATGGGCACTCACACGATGGAGGGATGGGCACTCACGCGATGGAGGGATGGGCACTCACGCGATGGAAGGATGGGCACTCACACGATGGAGGGATGGGCACTCACGCGATGCAGGGATGGGCACTTACACGATGAAGGGATGGGCACTCACACGATGAAGGGATGGGCACTCACACGATGGAGGGATGGGCACTCACACGATGGAGGGATGGGCACTCACACGATGAAGGGATGGGCACTCACACGATGGAGGGATGGGCACTCACACGATGAAGGGATGGGCACTCACGCGATGGAGGGATGGGCACTCACACGATGGAGGGATGGGCACTCACGCGATGGAGGGATGGGCACTCACACGATGGAGGGATGGGCACTCACGCGATGGAGGGATGGGCACTCACGCGATGGAGGGATGGGCACTCACGCGATGGAGGGATGGGCACTCACGCGATGGAGGGATGGACACTCACGCGATGGAGGGATGGACACTCACGCGATGGAGGGATGGGCACTCACGCGATGGAGGGATGGGCACTCACTGCTGATGGTGTTCATTAAAGTGTAGATGTTGGATAATGCCCTCATCTATCTGCCCATGGAAGTGGGCGCCAATGAGGCGGTTCCTGGAGTCAGTGTCACCCAACCTCACATTATTTTCTGGACATATTTCCTAATAGTCTTATGTGGATTCCTCTGCAGGTGGGTGAAAACTTCACTAAACCGGAACCATACGAGGAGCTGAAGATGATTTCTTCATCCCCAGATTACATCTTTCCCGTCTCCAACTTCTCAGCGCTGAGTCAGATACAATCATCTCTGCAGAACATCATCTTCTCCATCGAAGGTGCCATCCGCTGGCATTGCCCAAAGTCTCCTTCTATCTCCCACTATGCTGTTGTCCTGAAACTTCTTCCTCCTCCTACTATCACACTAACAGTTCATCTCACCTCCTCCTCACCTGTGTCTCACCTCACCTCCTCCTCACCTGTGTCTCACCCCACCTCCTCCTCACCTGTGTCTCACCTCACCTCCTCCTCACCTGTGTCTCACCTCACCTCCTCCTCACCTGTGTCTCACCTCATTTCCTCCTCACCTGTGTCTCACCTCACCTCCTCCTCACCTGTGTCTCACCTCACCTCCTCCTCACCTGTGTCTCACCTCACCTCCTCCTCAACTGTGCTTCACCTCACCTCCTCTTCACCTGTGTCTCACCTCACCTCCTTCTCACCTGTGTCTCACCTCCTCCTCACCTGTGTCTCACCCCACCTCCTCCTCACCTGTGTCTCACCTCACCTCCTCCTCACCTGTGTCTCACCTCACCTCCTCCTCAACTGTGCTTCACCTCACCTCCTCCTCACCTGTGTCTCACCTCACCTCCTTCTCACCTGTGTCTCACCTCACCTCCTCCTCACCTGTGTCTCACCTCACCTCCTCCTCACCTGTGCTTCACCTCACCTCCTCCTCACCTGTGTCTCACCTCACCTCCTCCTCACCTGTGTCTCACCTCCCCTCCTCCTCACCTGTGTCTCACCTCACCTCCTCCTCACCTGTGTCTCACCTCACCTCCTCCTCACCTGTGTCTCACCTCACCCCTCTTTGCCTGTGTTTCACCTCACCTCCTCCTCACCTGTGTCTCACCTCACCTCCTCCTCACCTGTGCTTCACCTCACCTCCTCCTCACCTGTGTCTCACCTCACCTCCTCCTCACCTGTGTCTCACCTCACCTCCGCCTCACCTGTGCTTCACCTCACCTCCTCCTCACCTGTGTCTCACCTCACCTCCTCCTCACCTGTGCTTCACCTCACCTCCTCCTCACCTGTGTATCACCTCACCTCCTCCTCACCTGTGCTTCACCTCACCTCCTCCTCACCTGTGTCTCACCTCACCTCCTCCTCACCTGTGCTTCACCTCAACTCCTCCTCACCTGTGTCTCACCTCACCTCCTCCTCACCTGTGTCTCACCTCACCTCCTCCTCACCTCCTCCTCACCTGTGTCTCACCTCACTCCCTCCTCACCTGTGCTTCACCTCACCCCCTCCTTGCCTGTGCTTCACCTCATTCCCTCCTCACCTGTGTCTTACCTCACCCCCTCCTTGCCTGTGCTTCACCTCACCCCTACTCACCTGTGTCTCACCTCACCCCCTCCTCGTCTATGCTTCACGTCACCCCTCCTCACCTGTGCTTCACCTCACCTTCTCCTCACCTGTGTCTCACCTTACCTCCTCCTCACCTGTGTCTCACCTGTGCTTTACCTCACTTCCTTCTCACCTGTGTCTCACCTCACCCCCTCCTTGCCTGTGCTTCACCTCACCTCTCCTCACCTGTGTCTCACCTCACCCCCTCCTTGCCTATGCTTCACCTCACCCCTCCTCACCTGTGCTTCACCTCACCTGTGCTTCACCTCACCTCCTCCTCACCTGTGTCTCACCTCACTCCCTCCTCACCTGTGCTTCACCTCACCCCCTCCTTGCCTATGCTTCACCTCATCTCCTCCTCACCTGTGTCTCACCTCACCTGTTCCTTACCTGTGCTTCACCTCGCCTGTGTTTCACTTCACCCCTCCTCACCTGTGTCTCACCTCATCTCCTCCTCACATGTGTCTCACCTCACCTGTTCCTCACCTTTGCTTCACCTCACCCCTCCTCGCCTGTGCTTCACTGCCTTATCACTTTTATCTCAACTTCCCTCCTCCTCACATGCTCCTCCCCCTGTATCTCACCTAACCTCCTCCTCACCTGTGTCTCACCACACCTTCTCCTCACCTGCACGTCACCTCCTCCTCACCTGTATCTCACCTCACCTTCTCTTCACCTGTGTCTCACCCCCTTCTCACCTCACTCCCTGCTCACCTGTGTCTCACCTTACCACCTCCTCACCTGTGTCTCACCTCACCTCCTCCTTACCTATGCCTCACCTCGTACTCACCTTTATCTCAACCCTCCTCTTTTTCCTCCCCTGTATCTCACCTCATCCCCTCCTCCCTTATATCTTACTTTATCTCCACCTCACCTATGTCTCCTCACCTTGTCACCTTTATCTCAATTCTCACTCCTCTCCCACTGTATCTCTTCCTCACCTCCTTCTCCTCACCTGTGCTTCACCTCACCTGCTCTTCACCGGTGTCTCACCTCACCTCCTCCTCACCTGCGTCTCACCTCACCTCCTCTTCACCTGTGTCTCACCGCACCTCCTCCTCACCTGTGTCTCACCTCACCTTCTCCTCACCTGTGTCTCACCTCGCCTCCTCCTCACCTGTGTCTCACCTCACCTCCTCCTCACCTGCGTCTCACCTCACCTCCTCCTCACCTGTGTCTCACCTCATTTCCTCCTCACCTGTGTCTCACCTCACCCCCTCCTCACCTGTGCTTCACCTCACCTGCTCTTCACCTGTGTCTCACCTCACCTCCTCCTCACCTGTGTCTCACCTCACCCCCTCCTCACCTGTGCTTCACCTCACCTGCTCTTCACCTGTGTCTCACCTCACCTCCTCCTCACCTGTGTCTCACCTCACCTCCTCCTCACCTGTGTCTCACCTCACCTCCTCCTCACCTGCGTCTCACCTCACCTCCTCCTCACCTGTGTCTCACCTCACCCCCTCCTCACCTGTGCTTCACCTCACCTGCTCTTCACCTGTGTCTCACCTCACCTCCTCCTCACCTGTGTCTCGCCTCACCTCCTCCTCACCTGTGTCTCACCTCACCTCCTCCTCACCTGTGTCTCACCTCACCTCCTCCTCACCTGCGTCTCACCGCATTTCCTCCTCACCTGCGTCTCACCTCACCCCCTCCTCACCTGTGCTTCACCTCACCTGCTCGTCACCTGTGTCTCACCTCACCTCCTCCTCACCTGCGTCTCACCTCACCCCCTCCTCACCTGTGTCTCACCTCACCTCCTCCTCACCTGTGCTTCACCTCACCTCCTCCTCACCTGTGTCTAACCTCACCTCACATCCTCCTCACCTGCGTCTCACCTCCCCTCCTCCTCACCTGTGTCTCACCTCACCTCCTCCTCACCTGTGCTTCACCTCACCTGCTCTTCACCTGTGTCTCACCTCACCTCCTTCTCACCTGTGTCTCACCTCACCTCCTCCTCACCTGTGTCTCACCTCACCTCCTCCTCACCTGCGTCTCACCTCACCTCCTCCTCACCTGCATCTCACCTCACCCCCTCCTCACCTGTGCTTCACCTCACCTGCTCTTTACCTGTGTCTCACCTCACCTCCTCCTCACCTGTGTCTCACCTCACCTCCTCCTCACCTGTGTCTCACCTCACCTCCTCCTCACCTGTGTCTCACCTCACCTCCTCCTCACCTGCGTCTCACCTCACCTCACATCCTCCTCACCTGCGTCTCACCTCCTCTCCTCCTCACCTGTGTCTCACCTCACCTCCTCCTCACCTGTGCTTCACCTCACCTCCTCCTCACCTGTGTCTCAACTCACCTCCTCCTCAACTGTGTCTCACCTCACCTCCTCCTCACCTGTGCTTCACCTCACCTCCTCGTCACCTTTGTCTAACCTCACCTCCTCCTCACCTGTGTCTCAACTCACCTCCTCCTCACCTGTGCTTCACCTCACCTCCTCTTCACCTGTGTCTCACCTCACCTCCTCCTCACCTGTGTCTCACCTCACCTCCTCCTCACCTGTGTCTCACCTCACCTTCTCTTCACCTGCATCTCACCTCCTACTCACCTGTGTCTCACCTCACCTTCTCTTCACCTGCATCTCACCTCCTACTCACCTGTGTCTCACCTCTCCCCCTCCTCAACTGTGTCTCACCTCTCCTCCACCTCACCTCCTCCTCACCTGTGTAATACCTCCCCTCCTCCTCACCTGTGTCTCACCTCACCTCCACCTCAACTGTGTCTCACCTCACCTCCTCCTCAACTGTGCTTCACCTCACCTCCTCCTCACCTGTATCTCACCTCACCTCCTACTCACCTGTGCTTCACCTCACCTCCTCCTCACCTGTGTCTCACCTCACCTCCTCCTCACCTGTGTCTCAACTCACCTCCTCCTCACCTGTGCTTCACCTCACCTCCTTTTCACCTGTGTCTCACCTCACCTCCTCCTCACCTGTGTCTCACCTCACCTCCTCCTCACCTGTGTCTCACCTCACCTTCTCTTCACCTGCATCTCACCTCCTTCTCACCTGTGTCTCATCTCTCCCCCTCCTCAACTGTGTCTCACCTCACCTCCTTCTCACCTGTGCTTCACCTCACCTCCTCCTCACCTGTGTATCACCTCACCTCCTCCTCACCTGTGCTTCACCTCACCTCCTCCTCACCTGTGTCTCACCTCCTCCTCACCTGTGCTTCACCTCAACTCCTCCTCACCTGTGTCTCACCTCACCTCCTCCTCACCTGTGTCTCACCTCACCTCCTCCTCACCTCCTCCTCACCTGTGTCTCACCTCACTCCCTCCTCACCTGTGCTTCACCTCACCCCCTCCTTGCCTGTGCTTCACCTCATTCCCTCCTCACCTGTGTCTTACCTCACCCCCTCCTTGCCTGTGCTTCACCTCACCCCTACTCACCTGTGTCTCACCTCACCCCCTCCTCGTCTATGCTTCACCTCACCCCTCCTCACCTGTGCTTCACCTCACCTTCTCCTCACCTGTGTCTCACCTTACCTCCTCCTCACCTGTGTCTCACCTGTGCTTTACCTCACTTCCTTCTCACCTGTGTCTCACCTCACCCCCTCCTTGCCTGTGCTTCACCTCACCTCTCCTCACCTGTGTCTCACCTCACCCCCTCCTTGCCTATGCTTCACCTCACCCCTCCTCACCTGTGCTTCACCTCACCTGTGCTTCACCTCACCTCCTCCTCACCTGTGTCTCACCTCATTCCCTCCTCACCTGTGCTTCACCTCACCCCCTCCTTGCCTATGCTTCACCTCATCTCCTCCTCACCTGTGTCTCACCTCACCTGTTCCTTACCTGTGCTTCACCTCGCCTGTGTTTCACTTCACCCCTCCTCACCTGTGTCTCACCTCATCTCCTCCTCACATGTGTCTCACCTCACCTGTTCCTCACCTTTGCTTCACCTCACCCCTCCTCGCCTGTGCTTCACCTAAACCCCTCCTCACCTGTGTCTCACTGCCTTATCACTTTTATCTCAACTTCCCTCCTCCTCACATGCTCCTCCCCCTGTATCTCACCTAACCTCCTCCTCACCTGTGTCTCACCACACCTTCTCCTCACCTGCACGTCACCTCCTCCTCACCTGTATCTCACCTCACCTTCTCTTCACCTGTGTCTCACCCCCTTCTCACCTCACTCCCTGCTCATCTGTGTCTCACCTTACCACCTCCTCACCTGTGTCTCACCTCACCTCCTCCTTACCTATGCCTCACCTCGTACTCACCTTTATCTCAACCCTCCTCTTTTTCCTCCCCTGTATCTCACCTCATCCCCTCCTCCCTTATATCTTACTTTATCTCCACCTCACCTATGTCTCCTCACCTTGTCACCTTTATCTCAATTCTCACTCCTCTCCCACTGTATCTCTTCCTCACCTCCTTCTCCTCACCTGTGCTTCACCTCACCTGCTCTTCACCTGTGTCTCACCTCACCTCCTCCTCACCTGCGTCTCACCTCACCTACTCTTCACCTGTGTCTCACCGTACCTCCTCCTCACCTGTGTCTCACCTCACCTCCTCCTCACCTGTGTCTCACCTCGCCTCCTCCTCACCTGTGTCTCACCTCACCTCCTCCTCACCTGCGTCTCACCTCACCTCCTCCTCACCTGTGTCTCACCTCATTTCCTCCTCACCTGTGTCTCACCTCACCCCCTCCTCACCTGTGCTTCACCTCACCTGCTCTTCACCTGTGTCTCACCTCACCTCCTCCTCACCTGTGTCTCACCTCACCCCCTCCTCACCTGTGCTTCACCTCACCTGCTCTTCACCTGTGTCTCACCTCACCTCCTCCTCACCTGTGTCTCACCTCACCTCCTCCTCACCGGTGTCTCACCTCACCTCCTCCTCACCTGCGTCTCACCTCACCTCCTCCTCACCTGCGTCTCACCTCACCCCCTCCTCACCTGTGCTTCACCTCACCTGCTCTTCACCTGTGTCTCACCTCACCTCCTCCTCACCTGTGTCTCGCCTCACCTCCTCCTCACCTGTGTCTCACCTCACCTCCTCCTCACCTGTGTCTCACCTCACCTCCTCCTCACCTGCGTCTCACCGCATTTCCTCCTCACCTGCGTCTCACCTCACCCCCTCCTCACCTGTGCTTCACCTCACCTGCTCTTCACCTGTGTCTCACCTCACCTCCTCCTCACCTGCGTCTCACCTCACCTCCTCCTCACCTGCGTCTCACCTCACCACCTCCTCACCTGTGTCTCACCTCACCTCCTCCTCACCTGTGCTTCACCTCACCTCCTCCTCACCTGTGTCTCACCTCACCTCACATCCTCCTCACCTGTGTCTCACCTCCCCTCCTCCTCACCTGTGTCTCACCTCACCTCCTCCTCACCTGTGCTTCACCTCACCTGCTCCTCACCTGTGTCTCACCTCACCCCCTCCTCACCTGTGCCTCACCTCACCTCCTCCTCACCTGTGTCTCACCTCACCTCCTCCTCACCTGCGTCTCACCTCACCTCCTCCTCACCTGCGTCTCACCTCACCCCCTCCTCACCTGTGCTTCACCTCACCTGCTCTTTACCTGTGTCTCACCTCACCTCCTCCTCACCTGTGTCTCACCTCACCTCCTCCTCACCTGTGTCTCACCTCACCTCCTCCTCACCTGTGTCTCACCTCACCTCCTCCTCACCGGCGTCTCACCTCACCTCACATCCTCCTCACCTGCGTCTCACCTCCTCTCCTCCTCACCTGTGTCTCACCTCACCTCCTCCTCACCTGTGCTTCACCTCACCTCCTCCTCACCTGTGTCTCAACTCACCTCCTCCTCACCTGTGTCTCACCTCACCTCCTCCTCACCTGTGCTTCACCTCACCTCCTCGTCACCTTTGTCTAACCTCACCTCCTCCTCACCTGTGTCTCAACTCACCTCCTCCTCACCTGTGCTTCACCTCACCTCCTCTTCACCTGTGTCTCACCTCACCTCCTCCTCACCTGTGTCTCACCTCACCTCCTCCTCACCTGTGTCTCACCTCACCTTCTCTTCACCTGCATCTCACCTCCTACTCACCTGTGTCTCACCTCACCTTCTCTTCACCTGCATCTCACCTCCTACTCACCTGTGTCTCACCTCTCCCCCTCCTCAACTGTGTCTCACCTCACCTCCACCTCACCTCCTCCTCACCTGTGTAATACCTCCCCTCCTCCTCACCTGTGTCTCACCTCACCTCCACCTCAACTGTGTCTCACCTCACCTCCTCCTCAACTGTGCTTCACCTCACCTCCTCCTCACCTGTATCTCACCTCACCTCCTACTCACCTGTGCTTCACCTCACCTCCTCCTCACCTGTGTCTCACCTCACCTCCTCCTCAACTGTGCCTCACCTCACCTCCTCCTCACCTGTGCTTCACCTCACCTCCTCCTCACCTGTGTCTCACCTCACCTCCTCCTCACCTGTGTCTCACCTCACCTCCTCCTCACCTGTGTCTCACCTCACCTTCTCTTCACCTGCATCTCACCTCCTTCTCACCTGTGTCTCACCTCACCCCCTCCTCAACTGTGTCTCACCTCACCTCCTTCTCACCTGTGTCTCACCTCACCTCCTCCTCACCTGTGTCTCACCTCACCTCCTCCTCACCTGTGTCTCACCTCACCCCTCCTTGCCTGTGTTTCACCTCCTCCTCACCTGTGTCTCACCTCCTCCTCACCTGTGCTTCACCTCATCTCCTCCTCACCTGTGTCTCACCTCACCTCCTCCTCACCTGTGTCTCACCTCACCTCCTCCTCACCTGTGCTTCACCTCACCTCCTCCTCACCTGTGTATCACCTCACCTCCTCCTCACCTTTGCTTCACCTCACCTCCTCCTCACCTGTGTCTCACCTCACCTCCTCCTCACCTGTGCTTCACCTCAACTCCTCCTCACCTGTGTCTCACCTCACCTCCTCCTCACCTGTGTCTCACCTCACCTCCTCCTCACCTCCTCCTCACCTGTGTCTCACCTCACTCCCTCCTCACCTGTGCTTCACCTCACCCCCTTCTTGCCTGTGCTTCACCTCACCTCCTTCTCACCTGTGTATCACCTCACCTCCTCCTCACCTGTGCTTCACCTCACCTCCTCCTCACCTGTGTCTCACCTCACCTCCTCCTCACCTGTGCTTCACCTCAACTCCTCCTCACCTGTGTCTCACCTCACCTCCTCCTCACCTGTGTCTCACCTCACCTCCTCCTCACCTCCTCCTCACCTGTGTCTCACCTCACTCCCTCCTCACCTGTGCTTCACCTCACCCCCTCCTTGCCTGTGCTTCACCTCATTCCCTCCTCACCTGTGTCTTACCTGACCCCCTCCTTGCCTGTGCTTCACCTCACCCCTACTCACCTGTGTCTCACCTCACCCCCTCCTCGCCTATGCTTCACCTCACCCCTCCTCACCTGTGCTTCACCTCACCTTCTCCTCACCTGTGTCTCACCTTACCTCCTCCTCACCTGTGTCTCACCTGTGCTTTACCTCACTTCCTTCTCACCTGTGTCTCACCTCACCCCCTCCTTGCCTGTGCTTCACCTCACCTCTCCTCACCTGTGTCTCACCTCACCCCCTCCTTGCCTATGCTTCACCTCACCCCTCCTCACCCCTCCTCACCTGTGCTTCACCTCACTCCCTCCTCACCTGTGCTTCACCTCACCCCCTCCTTGCCTGTGCTTCACCTCATCTCCTCCTCACCTGTGTCTCACCTCACCTCCTCCTCACCTGCGTCTCACCTCACCTCCTCCTCACCTGCGTCTCACCTCACCCCCTCCTCACCTGTGCTTCACCTCACCTGCTCTTAACCTGTGTCTCACCTCACCTCCTCCTCACCTGTGTCTAACCTCACCTCCTCCTCACCTGTGTCTCACCTCACCTCCTCCTCACCTGTGTCTCACCTCACCTCCTCCTCACCTGCGTCTCACCTCACCTCCTCCTCACCTGTGTCTCACCTCACCTCCTCCTCACCTGTGCTTCACCTCACCCCTCCTCACCTGTGCTTCACCTCACCTGTGCTTCACCTCACCTCCTCCTCACCTGTGTCCCACCTCACTCCCTCCTCACCTGTGCTTCACCTCACCCCCTCCTTGCCTGTGCTTCACCTCATCTCCTCCTCACCTGTGTCTCACCTCACCTGTTCCTTACTTGTGCTTCACCTCGCCCCCTCCTTGCCTGTGTTTCACTTCACCCCTCCTCACCTGTGTCTCACCTCATCTCCTCCTCACATGTGTCTCACCTCATCTGTTCCTCACCTTTGCTTCACCTCACCCCTCCTCGCCTGTGCTTCACCTAAACCCCTCCTCACCTGTGTCTCACTGCCTTATCACTTTTATCTCAACTTCCCTCCTCCTCACATGCTCCTCCCCCTGTATCTCACCTAACCTCCTCCTCACCTGTGTCTCACCACACCTTCTCCTCACCTCCACCTCACCTCCTCCTCACCTGTATCTCACCTCACCTTTTCTTCACCTGTGTCTCACCCCCTTCTCACCTCACTCCCTGCTCACCTGTGTCTCACCTTACCACCTCCTCACCTGTGTCTCACCTCACCTCCTCCTTACCTATGCCTCACCTCGTACTCACCTTTATCTCAACCCTCCTCTTTTGCCTCCCCTGTATCTCACCTCATCCCCTCCTCCCTTGTATCTTACTTTATCTCCACCTCACCTATGTCTCATCACCTTGTCACCTTTATCTCACTTCTCACTCCTCTCCCACTGTATCTCTTCCTCACCTCCTTCTCACGTTTATCTCACTTTACCTACTCCTCACCCTTCCTCTCTTGTACTCAACTTACCTCTTCCTCACCCCCTCCTCCCTCGTATCTCAACTAACGTCCTCCTCACCTGTGTCTCACTGCCTTATCACTTTTATCTCAACTTCCCTCCTCCTCACATGCTCCTCCCCCTTTATCTCACCTCACCTCCTCCTCACCTGTGTCTCACCACACCTTCTCCTCACCTCCACCTCACCTCCTCCTCACCTGTATCTCACCTCACCTTTTCTTCACCTGTGTCTCACCCCCTTCTCACCTCACTCCCTGCTCACCTGTGTCTCACCTCACATTCTCCTCACCTGTGTCTCACCTTACCTCCTCCTGACCTGTGTCTCACCTGTGCTTTACCTCACTTCCTTCTCACCTGTGTCTCACCTCACCCCCTCCTTGCCTGTGCTTCACCTCACCTCTCCTCACCTGTGTCTCACCTCACCCCCTCCTTGCCTATGCTTCACCTCACCCCTCCTCACCTGTGCTTCACCTCACTCCCTCCTCACCTGTGCTTCACCTCACCCCCTCCTTGCCTGTGCTTCACCTCATCTCCTCCTCACCTGTGTCTCACCTCACCTCCTCCTCACATGCGTCTCACCTCACCTCCTCCTCCCCTGCGTCTCACCTCACCCCCTCCTCACCTGTGCTTCACCTGCTCTTTACCTGTGTCTCATCTCACCTCCTCCTCACCTGTGTCTCACCTCACCTCCTCCTCACCTGTGTCTCACCTCACCTCCTCCCCACCAGCGTCTCACCTCACCTCACCTCCTCCTCACCTGCGTCTCACCTCACCTCCTCCTCACCTGTGTCTCACCTCACCTCCTCCTCACCTGTGCTTCACCTCACCCCTCCTCACCTGTGCTTCACCTCACCTGTGCTTCACCTCACCTCCTCCTCACCTGTGTCTCACCTCACTCCCTCCTCACCTGTGCTTCACCTCACCCCCTCCTTGCCTGTGCTTCACCTCATCTCCTCCTCACCTGTGTCTCACCTCACCTGTTCCTTACTTGTGCTTCACCTCGCCCCCTCCTTGCCTGTGTTTCACTTCACCCCTCCTCACCTGTGTCTCACCTCATCTCCTCCTCACATGTGTCTCACCTCACCTGTTCCTCACCTTTGCTTCACCTCACCCCTCCTCGCCTGTGCTTCACCTAAACCCCTCCTCACCTGTGTCTCACTGCCTTATCACTTTTATCTCAACTTCCCTCCTCCTCACATGCTCCTCCCGCTGTATCTCACCTAACCTCCTCCTCACCTGTGTCTCACCACACCTTCTCCTCACCTCCACCTCACCTCCTCCTCACCTGTATCTCACCTCACCTTTTCTTCACCTGTGTCTCACCCCCTTCTCACCTCACTCCCTGCTCACCTGTGTCTCACCTTACCACCTCCTCACCTGTGTCTCACCTCACCTCCTCCTCACCTGTGCCTCACCTCCTACTCACCTTTATCTCAACCCACCTCTTTGGCCTCCCCTGTATCTCACCTCATTCCCTCCTCCCTTGTATCTTACTTCATCTCCACCTCACCTATGTCTCATCACCTTGTCACCTTTATCTCACTTCTCACTCCTCTCCCACTGTATCTCTTCCTCACCTCCTTCTCACGTTTATCTCACTTTACCTACTCCTCACCCTTCCTCTCTTGTACTCAACTTACCTCTTCCTCACCCCCTCCTTCCTCGTATCTCAACTAACGTCCTCCTCACCTACATCTCACCTTCTTAGTCCTTTACCTCAACTTACCTACTGCTCATCTCCTCCTGCTCTGTATCTCATATCACCTCTTCTTCACCTGTGTCTCACCTCAACTTCTCCTCCACTGAATCCCCTCCCCCACTTCACCTTCCCTCCTGTCTCCCTTTTATCTCCCCTCACCTGTGTCTCTGACAACCTTTCAGCTCCCATGTACCTCACCTTTAACCTTCCCTGTGCCTCTCACAGAAGATGAGACAAGATTGCTCCTGACTACGAGAGCGGAAGTGACAACATTTCTTCTTCTCTCCTCCGCAGGCACACAGTCCAACAATGCAACTTCTATCCAGAGGGAATTTTCTCAGGAAGGATTCAGTGTAGATCTGACTGCGGTAAACCCTGAACAAGGAGGATGATACAAGGGATTACTAGCCATACTCATTAGTTACATACTTTACCAGCCAGGGTTTTAGTAAACCTCACTGCAGCCACCCCGCTGCTGTTTGTATACCCTGTTTCCCCGAAAATAAGACCTAGCGTGATTGTCGGGGATGGCTGCAATATAAGCCCTACCCCTCAAATAAGTCCTACCCTGTTTCCCCGAAAATAAGCCCTACCCTGAAAATAAGACCTACAGGGACTTTAACTAGGACTTATTTGGGGGTAGGGCTTATATTGCAGCCATCACCAACAATCACGCTAGGTCTTATTTTCGGGGAAACAGGGTAGAAGCTCAGACATGGGTTCCTGTATAGGGGAATCTTCCTTCTCTACTAATATGTTCATTCTCAGAGGTAGATAAGATGTGTGACCCTTTCACAAACATTTCCCGGTGAACCCAGCAACCAAATATTTTTCTCAGTCCCCCTTCCTCAGTAGAGTATCTCAGCAGGTTCCATCATCTGCAGACTAGGGTTAGGGTTAGAGACCAACTCTAGAGTTCTCTATATTAATCATTTTTTCTATCCTCAGGATGGAGTAATACTTGGGGCAGTTGGAGCATACGGCTGGTCTGGTGGGGCATACATCTTTAAAGATGGTCATCAAAATGGCACCTGGATAAATGCCACAAAGGACCAGACAGACATGGTGGACTCCTACCTAGGTGAGTTTTTATCTTTCTTTCTTTCTATTGATCGAAGGGCATATGTTCCTGTAATGCTCTGGTCATGTTGATATGGTAGCAAAGCAACTTAGGAGACCATCAAGATATAAAAGATTTCTGGAAGAGAATGTTACAGTGCTATTGGCTGAACCATAAGGGAAATGACTCTTGTGACAGACCCAACCAGGACAGGGGCTTTTGAGAGGGCTCTATTCTTGGAAGGTGTGTGACTGGGGGACCCTTGGAAGTGGTCTTGCTGTGGATTTGGGTCCATGTGTCCCTGAAACACACAGATTTAGGGCCCTTGTGCCCAAACCAGCAATGACTGCTTTAGACTATGAGACTTAGAGTAGGTGGTAATATGATCAGCTCAAATAAACCTGATACTGGGGTCTCCTGATATAATTTGTTTATTAAGATGTGATGTGTTTATTGTTAGGTATGTGCCTCCTAGGTGTTCATTCCCATTGTTAATTGAGTCACCTATTGTTTCTGTTTGTCTGCTTATCTCTTGGACATGTGATTAATATTCGGAGTACTTCACCTTGTTCTCAAACCATTGTGGGATGTTATATGTTTATGTTGATTAGCTTACTGTTTAATTAGATTGATGTTTATGTTGGTTGTTCCTTAGCTATATTATATATATTACTGTTTACAGTTTGTATTGTTAGGGAAATGTGATTAGGCTCTACCTGATCCTGCATGGTACATATTCTGTGTGAATTTACAATAAAGAGTGCCGGTTCTAGTTTGCAACTAAGCTAGTCTCGCCTAGTATCTTGGGTGCAATATTCAGATTTAATACCTGGTTCCTGGTTCCAGACTGGCGGAAGCTGTATCTTGACGGAGGTACCCAAGCTGGGTGCTGGACGGTTCCGTCACAACTCAGTTTTTAGTAAAGATATATATTTTTTTTTTATGATCAGGCTTAATAAGTCCCATGTCCACCAAGAACATACCATGAGGGGCAGCACAGTGGTGTAGCGGTTAACACTTTCACCTAGCAGCAATAGGGTCGCTGGTTCAAATAATGACCACAACACCATCTGCCTGGAGTTTGCATGTTCTCCCTGTGCCTGCGTGGGTTTCCTCCGGGTACTCCGGTTTCCTCCCACACTCCAAAGACATGCTGGTAGGTTAAATAGACCCTGTCTAAAAAAAATTGGCCAAAATATGTATGTTTATGTCTTTGTAAGCGCATCGGGACCCTACGGGGTAAAGGACCACGCTATACCACAGATGGACACCAGTGGCAAAAAGCGCCCTGAGGCGATTCAGTTCGCATAGGCAGCGCTATACAAGTCACTCATTCATTCAGAAAAAAACAGCCACTCTCCACCCATGGTCCATGATGCTGTTTCCAGTGATTGGAGGATTTAGTCAAATTAATAGCACTACAAAAGGTCTTAGGAAGCTGTATCTGTGCTCTTAATTTCATTAAATTCTCCAATCAATGCAAATGGCTCCATTAGCCATCTTCTTATCCCCTGTCTTTTCACTTCAGGAGCTCCAAGCTCCAGCATTTTCCCCATAAGAAGTAAAACCCATTATCCCGGGCAGCTGTGGACAATTTTCTCTCACTGTGGAGTATAATCCTCCTTGACCCCTCAGAGGTTATTTTGGAAAGGTATAGGTGGCCATTCTGCGCTTGGCAAAGGAAATCAACACACATGCATGCAGTGAGAAGATGATGATGGAGTCAAAGGACACTATAGGTGGGGAGTAAGGTGGGAGGGTGTTCCTGTGGCTACAATAATATATAATATATATGATATATAATACATATATAATGTGTTTTGAATCATGCTGTGGGGACACACACTGTCAGATGCTAATGTCATGAACTCAAGCCACCTGTCTGTTGTGTTAATGTTTATGGCAATATGGTAATGTCTATTGAATAGTCATTCAAATGAGCTAGGATCCTTAGAGTCTTGCCCTGAGGGGTCTTCTCTCAGTCAACTAGTCTGGGTCAATGATTAGATAATTAGCTCATGCTAATTATGTTAGGTACTAGTCACATCGGCTGCTTAAAGGGATTAGTTAATTAGTTTATGTTAAGTTGTTACAAGTGTATTGTTAGAGTAATATGAGCAGGAGGGGGATCTCCTCTTCTACTGTATATAAATGTCAGTTTTAGTTTTGTAATAAATCAGTCCATGTTGGCACTAAGCAAGTCTCGTCTCGTTTGTTGCTTGGGAGTGGTTGGAATATCTGATATCTATATCCAGACTGGGAGGACGTGATATATGACGAACGCACTCAAGAGGAGTGTAGGGACGTTCCGTCACACAGTCGTCTCCAACAGGCTCTCCAACTAGGACCTTTGTGGTACGATGGTGTATACCCGCATCTGCATCAGACAGGATGGATGGTGGATACCTCACCCTGGGGACAACCGCTGGCAGGTATCCTCAAACTGGATTGGGCTGACAAGTGAGGAGACGTTGCTGGATCTGGTGGCAGAGGAGGTATATGTGGAGGCCCTGTTCTTTACGTTTTTTTTCCTCATGATTTGCACTGCTGATTGGACATCGGTGTGATGTCGGTGTGAGGACTACAAACACTTGTCAGCCCAATCCAGTTTGAGGATACTTGCCAGCGGTTGTCCCCAGGGTGAGGTATCCACCATCCATCCTGTCTGATGCAGATCGTACCACAAAGGTCCTGGTTGGAGAGCCTGTTGGAGACGACTGATGCCTGTCTGTACGGCGTGTGTGTCCACATTTTGGGGTAAGAGTATCCATTCCCTCTGTTGTCCCGTACACACACACCTGTGATTACTGCATGGAGAAGTCCGCTTCCTCATATTTATCAACATCAGAAGAAACATCTTCCAATTTTTTTTCTAAAAAAGACTATACAGCACCACACAGAGGAGCTCTAATGCCACGTACACACGATCGGAAATTCTCGTCGGAAAAAGCTCTGATAGTTTTCCTGTCCGAATTCTGACGGAATTTCGCTCCAACTGTCTTACACACGGTCACACCAAATTCCGATGGTCAATAACAGCGCGACATACAACGCGTTCGACGGCACTATAAAAGGGAAGTTTAATGCTTCCGAGCATGCGTCGAATTGTTTCCGAGCATGCGTCAAATTGTTTCCGAGCATGCGTCGGAATTTTGCTTGTTGCAAATTGCATACACACGATCGGAATTTCTCTCAAGTTTTTGCTGGCCGAAAATTCCGATGGAGCCTACACACAGTCGCATTTTCCGATGAAAAGCTCTCATCGGTCTTTTGCTGGCTGAAATTCCGGTCGTGTGTACGCGGCATTAGATTCCAGGTGCGCAGAAACAGAAATATATTGTAACCTAATACAGAACAGGCCTGGGGGGGGGGGAAGGCAACCCGACTGGGAGCACTCACAGCATGAAACAGCGATGTGTCAGTAGAAATAGGCCTCAGGGCTTACTGTCTCAAGGGGTGAAATGTGGCCTGGACAGTCAGTACCCAAGTGGGGAGGCTTCCAGAAAGGATGGTGTGTCCCTGCACTTCCCCTACTTATCTGGAACGTCTCTCTGATGCTAAGCACTGCCAGAAGGGGGAGCTCTTCCTACTCTAGCCACATGCAAAATGTGTGCCAAACCCAGGACAGAGGTTCTTAAATAAACCGGCCCAAGATTGCCACCAAGAGTCACATAGGGTGCCAGCATCCAATCAGATAGCTGCCCCCTGTGACCCGGGAAAACCATAGAGGAAATAAGTTCCTATTGACTTCCTCTCCCCCTGCAATGATGCTGCAGTTGAGCACCACCTGCAGTGGAGAAAGTAGACCACCTACATAATATACTCTAGTTTTTTTGGATGAGGGTTACAAGTTATTGTAGTTGCGTCACTGGATTTTTCATAGCTACAACATCTAGTAGGGTATCCCTTATGCTCTTACGGTAAAGAAAATCTTCATATACTGATGGTAAAACAGACAAAAGGGTGCTGCATAATGTCCTTCACCATAGAGCTTTTCACAACTCCAAATAATGTAAACCAATATTTGTCTAAGATATTTTGGACTGACTCTTTCCAGGTTACTCTGTGCTACATCTGGAAAAGGACCTGATTGCCACCGGAGCCCCAAGATACAAATACACCGGCAAAGTCCTAATCTACAAACGCGACCCAAAAACCTCCGAGTGGAAGCAGAAGGCTGCAATCTATGGGGAAATGGTAAATAGGATGGGGAGGCAAGACATGGGCACAGAACTAGGAGTAGGGTTACATGTTTCACCGCCTTTAAACCTCCAGTGTAGAGGAAATCATTTCACAGCAGGAGTGGTGACACCGCAAGAGATCCAAAGCTTACTTATAGGCATTGCAACACCTAAGTGATAGTCTGATAAGAGAATTGTGAAGAAACTTCATCCTGACACCTAACTGGCTTCTGGTGCCTCTCTGCAGGGTGGGAATACAGAATGTGGTCCATGAATGGATGGATTGATGGGTGGATGAATGGATGTGACCAAGTACATGCCCCGGAAGCTCACAAGGAGGGTTCAGTGAAGCCTCGGGGGAAAGCTCTGTGATGTAGCTTAGTGCTGAGAGATTTATGGACAAGAGAAAGTGCTGAGCCTCATAGAATAGTCATTGTTAATGCAAAAGCCCACCAATAAAGTTGCAGTAGTGAGGGGGTTCCAGTAGGCAACAACAAAGCGGAGGAGCTTGTGAAGGAGGCAGCCTTGCTAGGGGTCAAGTGGACATCCTAGGATGCTGAGGGAAGGCCTCAAGCCTGGTAAGAACATCATTTGAGGTGCAGGAGGAGGAAGTAGTATCACCTGAGCTCTTGTCTATGCTCAGGGCACCGACCCCATACTTAGCAGAGGAACAAAGTAAAGATGAGGCCTTGACTAGACATGTGCGATCCATTTTATTCCGAATCGAAATTCAGACTAAATTTATGCAATCTATGCAAGCGCACCAATGACCAATGATTGGTGTTAGATGGATTCAATGCCACCAACTGCGGGAGACTAACCTTAACATAGGGGGCAAGGGGAATGAGGAGCTGGGCCATTGCTTCTCCTCTGAACAGGAAGTGTGTCCTAAGACACGATTGGGAGTCCTAAGACTCCCTGGCCAATCGGGTCCCAGGACCTGCTTCCCGATAGGCCGGGAGGAGAATCAGGAAGACGATAGCAAATATTATTTCGCTATTGTAACACAACTGGGTGGGCTCTGCACCCGGAGCCCACCCTTTTTTTTAAGCCAATTTAAGCCTCTATGGTGTACGCTGTACATTGGATGCCGATGGGGGAACGTGGAGGCTCCTGCACTATCTGCCGGGGAAGGGCCCCGCTAAACAAATGACTGGGTCCTCTCCTAAACTGGGTGCTACCTCTGAGAGAGCCCAGTCCCACCAGCGGGCGAACAACACTAGAGCAGGGATGGGTCTCTGGTAACGCTGCCACCAATCTGCCTGGCACTGCTGCCTCACCAGAGCGCCACCAAATACCGGCCCACAAACCAATGCCACCAGCACCCAAATTTCTAAAGCCATCCTGACCCCAGACAGCACTATTCACTATTCACAGCACTAATTTAAGCCTCTGGCTCTCTAATCATGTGCTTAAAAAAAAACAGTTGGAATCCATGCGTCTGGCGCCCTGCATGTAGATTAGGGGCCGGCGCATTGAACCGGGAGGTGGTGCCTCTGCACCCCGTGTGGACGGGCCGCCACTGGTGGAAAGTGATGTACATGTGCCGCTTGTTTATTCCAGGTAGATAACAAACTTAGAATTGCATCAGTCTCATGTTTTTCCTTACAGATCGGTTCGTACTTTGGGTCAGTGCTGAGTGTGGCCCGCCTGAACCTCTCACATATTCTTGTGGTTGGAGCCCCAACATATTATTCTCCAGAGGGTCCAGGTGGGCGGGTTTACCTGTGTCCCCTCCCCACTCAGGTGAGGATCTTCCAAAGTAGAAATCACAGTAGAAATTGCGTTTGCTAGTTGTCACTGTGGTATCAGGATATTCTGAGTTGTTGCCATAAGTTGTAGGCAATGAAATTATGTGTTGGCATTAGAATTTTCTGTTGTGTTGTTAGAGTTGTCATTGATATCAGCAAAACCTTGAGCTGTGTTTGCTTTCCAGGAAATTAACTCTGGGGACACTCCCATTACCATCATGTGTCCGGAGACCCTGCATGGTGACACCAGCCAGCCCGTGGGCCATTTCGGTTCTGCCATCTCAGTTCTGCCAGATCTCTCTGGGGACCAGCTGCCGGATCTGGCTGTTGGCGCCCCGTGTGAGGACAACTATCAGGGGGCTGTCTATATCTTCCTGGGACAACCAGGGGGCTTCAGACCTTCATATATACAGGTAAGATCTGTTGTCCTTACCTCTTCATAACAAACAAGTAGACATTAAACTGCCCCAATCACAAGAAGACTTTGCCTCTTTATTACAAATGTCAGGACAACATCACCAGATAACTTGCACATGCTTTGGCACATGACCAAAGACCTTGAGTCATAGCCAGGCATTTTCAGCATTAGTACCAGAAGGCCTAAGAGAAAGACCAGAGCTAAATCAAGGAATTGCTAGATGGTCTTCAGCTATTTGCATGAGTGACCTGAGTGATCTTAGTAACCTGATCCTGTTGTTTGCGTACCTGTTGCTAACCTGGTTTGCCTTGGACCTTCCTCTGTTCTAATTACCAATTGCTTGCCCAGCATGCTTTGGACCTTCTTCTCTGCCTACCCGTTGCTAGCCAAGCTAGTTCCTGACCACAGCTCGTCTGCTTGCCTTTCCAGCATGACCATGGTCTGTTTCCTGACCACAACACTGCCTCACTGCCTATCTACAAGAGTGGAAACGCAACCATGAAATTTTTCAGAGTTTGCCACAGAGGTGTTTATATTCAGGTTGGACATTCAGCACTCATGTCACTTTGTGCCTTCTCACTTCATGACAATTAAACAAGTAGACATCAAACAACCCCATCACAAAAAAAAAACCTTACGTCTCTATGACAGATACCTAGATATCAAACTGCCCATCACAAGAACAATATGACTCCATGACAAATATCAAGATATCCAATGACCCCATCACAAGAACAACCATAGATCTCTATGACAGATAACTAGATATTAAACTGCCCCATCACAAAAATAATTTTACGTTGCCATGACAAATAACTGGATATCAAACTGCCCCATCATAAGAGGAACCTCATGTCTTGATGACAAATAACTGGATATGAAACTGCCCCATCGTAATAGGAACCTTATGTCTTCATGACAAATAACTGGATATGAAACTGCTCCCACCACAAGAAGAACCTTATGTCTCCATGACAAATAACTAGATATCAAACGGCCCCACCACAAGAAGAACCTTACTTCTCAATGACAAATAACTGGATATCAAACTGCCCCCACCACAAGAAGAATCTTACGTCTCCATGACAAATAACTGGATATCAAACTGCCCCCACCACAAGAAGAACCTTACATCTCCATGACAAATAACTGGATATCAAATGGCCCGACCACAAGAAGAACCTTACGTCTCCATGACAAATAACTGGATATCAAATGGCCCGACCACAAGAAGAACCTTACGTCTCCATGACAAATAACTGGATATCAAATCCCCGACCACAAGAAGAATCTTATGTCTCCATGACAAATACCTGGATACCAAACTGCCCCCACCACAAGAAGAACCTTACATCTCAATGACAAGTAACTGGATATAAAATGGCCGACCACAAGAAGAACCTTACATCTCAATGACAAATAACTGGATATCAACGGCCCCCACCACAAGAAGAACCTTACTTCTCCATGACAAATAACTGGATATCAAACTGCCCATCACACAAAGAACCTTACGTCTCCATAACACATACCTGGATATCAAATGGCTCCAACACAAGAAGAACCTTACGTCTCCATGACAAATAACTGGATACCAAACTGCCCCCACCACAAGAAGAACCTTACATCTCAATGACAAGTAACTGGATATAAAATGGCCGACCACAAGAAGAACCTTACATCTTCATGACAAATAACTGGATATCAAATGGCCCCACCACAAGAAGAACCTTACACCTTCATGACAAATAACTGGATATCAAACTGCCCATCACACAAAGAACCTTACGTCTCCATAACACATACCTGGATATCAAATGGCTCCAACACAAGAAGAACCTTACGTCTCCATGACAAATAACTGGATACCAAACTGCCCCCACCACAAGAAGAACCTTACATCTCCATGACAAATAACTACTGTAGATATCAAACTTCCCATCATAAGAAAAACCTTAAGTCTCCATGACAAATAACTGGATATCAACGGCCCCCACCACAAGAAGAACCTTACTTCTCCATGACAAATAACTGGATATCAAACGGCCCCCACCACAAGAAGAACCTTACTTCTCCATGACAAATAACTGGATATCAAACGGCTCCACCACAAGAAGAACCTTACACCTTCATGACAAATAACTGGATATCAGACTACCCATCACAAGAGGAATCTTATTTCTCCAGGACGAATAGCTAGAAATCAAACTGTCCCCACAGGATGGTTCTTACTTCTCCATATAAATGTAATTATTTGATTTATACAACACAGAAAATGATTCTCTCGCGCTCGTCTCTTCATTTTATTTGATCTTACTGGAGTGGTAAACCTGAGGTGGAGAACGTAAAACCATTGAAGAAGCCACCAAGGACAACAGACAGGCCACAATTCTGCCTTTCTAAACCCATAATTTAGACTCAGAGGTGACCTTTGTGATCACTTAATGTCATCCTTATAATTTAACCAGCGGAAGTCCTGAATTGACATTTCACCCATTTTACTCCCATTGATGGCGTCGGTATGCCCCGTCCATAAAGCTGCTGCAAGTCATTTCATTTCTTCATATGACAGGAAAGGGAGGATAATCCGGGACAGCAATTTGGAGAATTGGATTTTGTCAGTTTCCAAAGACTTTCTGTCCTTTTTCACTATAAATGTTGGCAATCTTTTCTCCAGCCGGCCCAATAATTGCTTGATGCTAAACCGTCAATTTTCATTGTAACAAGGACCTATAAAAATAGATAAATGCTGTGTCTGTTGTCCCTTTTATTATGACTATAAATAGTGAAAATTATGATTTTTTAATCTCCTAATTCCATAATTACGATTTTACAAAGTCTAAATTTATGACTTTTTCCTCCTCACAATTATGTCTATAAAATGACACATTTTAATCTTATAATTGTGACTTTAAAAACTCCAGAAGTGTGAAATGACACAGGAAGAGATTATCTTTGTCTTTTATGAGTCTCCTAAGTCTTCGCCATGAACTGATGGTGAAATATCTGACACTTCCTTTACGGATTTAGTGTAGAAGGGCGGAGCTGCCTTGTATCTGAGATGCTTTTGAGTTCCTTCTAAGTTGCTTGCTACCCATGGCTTTGGCATTTACATTGACAGGTGCAAACACAAACTTCCAGCATGCCTCACCTGCAGATAATTCCGGGGGACACTTTAAGCTGGCCATATATGTGGCTGTTTGCCAAAGCAACTCAATTTTCAATTCCATTCTTTTAAGATGGCAAAATAATGGAAGGCATGGAACGGTGATTAGAATTGAATCTCTGGGAAACAGAATTGAACTTATGGCCGATCTAACACAGCTGAAAAATTCAGTCGCCTTTGACAAGATTCATTTCAATTAGTTCTTACTAATGATTTCCCAGTTTGCGAAGAAGGGGTTAGTTCCCTTTCATTGTAATGTCCACCCTGCAGGCTGTCCCCTTAGCTTTTAAGGGATGGAAGGGACCTAGTTGGAGAAGAGAGGTGTAGCGCTACCCCCAGTTAAGAGAGCCGCTGGTTTGTTTTGGGTCCCTGAGTACAGCTCCACCAACCCCCGGCAATTTGGCTCTACCCACTCTGGCACAGTTAGTAAAGGGGTACGTCCCTATGCACATAAAACTTAGCTTATACTCTAAGTGTAATTGGTATGAACTCACAAGCAGACTGCTGAAATAAGAATAACTGGCTTTACTTTTGTCAATAAGGAAAAGAAATAGCAACATGCGTTTGAACATATGACTTACAATACTTTAGCAGGTCCCTGCAATATGCACTTTAACATGTACACACATATGTAACAACTGGTAATGGGGAAACGGAGCGCCAAGCGCGGCGACCGCATGCTATGCACCCCTGAGGTGCAATAAATCTATCTGCGCCTACCTAATGGACCAGGCCTGATCCCTAGCAATAGAGCTCAGTCCTTGTAGTAGTACAGTGTTCTTCACCGGCAATAAATCTGTAGAGGTGGTGCACATGTAGCTTTAAATGGTGTCATTTGTAATCCACAAAGTAACATTGCTGCTCTGAGGTAAATTGCGCCTAGGCAGTTCAAAAGGCATAAAACGTGTGTGTCAATGCAGGATGAGCCTCTCGGCTCTCTCACCAATCCTTGGGTACCGTCCTCAGCTCCGGTCCCTCTAATGGTGGCTCTGGTCTCTTCAATGGCGGCGTCCGGTCTCCTCAGTCACAGCCCTGAACTCCGGTCATCAGCTCCGTCCGACCGACAGTAAGGGGAAGTCTCCGCTCCGCTGCTGTGAACTCTGAGGGGTGAGAGTCTCACTCCATCGGCTGCAAGGCCCAGGCTTCAGGCCTTCAGCTCCGGTCCACACAGGTGTCTCTGCTGGCTGTCTTCTCCGCGTCACACGCTCTGTCAGCAGAGGCAGGCCAGTCCTGTCAGGCCTCAGAAGAGGAAGTGTCCCAAGAGGAAGAGGCGGTCTCCGCTCTTCCTTTTTATAGCCTCCCCCAGCAGCCTCCCGGGCGGAAGTCAGCAGCCCGGGGGCCTGGGGAATCATGGGAGATGTAGTCTCTTCCCCTAAAAGGGGTAGAACCCCGCTACACACTCCCCCCACTTTGAATCTTTGGTCCCCAAAGACAGTGTTCAAACTACAAACTTTCTCGGGAACAATATTTTCACATAATTTGGACAGAGGAGCTTCCCACCAATTGGCATAAGATGGGGAGCTGTCCTGTCTACAGGTCACCTCAGTGTGTGCGACCTGCTTAACTGTGCCAGAGAGTGAGCTGGGGTTGCCCTCCACCCAATGAATAGTGGATGGGTCAGGGCTTTCAGCCCTTCTCCTTGCTGTGGTAACAGAGTCCTCTGAACTTTCTCCCATCTTGGGGTAAGTTAACTTCTTGGGAGGCTTCACACTCCTGCAAGCTCTCTGTTCTCTTGGAACTTCTTCAGGAACACATTCTGGCAACATCTCTGGTTCTGGAACATCTACTTCTTGTTCTGGGTAGAGACCAGGGATATCTTCCCAGCACTCAGGCACATCACTGAATGGCACAAACTCTGTGGCTTCTGGGTTCAATGTGTTATCTTCCACATCTTCAGTAGGTGGAAGATCTATGGCGGAATTTCCTGGAGTTGAGGAAGGCCATAGCCATTCAAGTTCTCCTCTTTCTTCTTCTGGTTGGGGGTCCTGTTCATCCCTGACTTGGGATGTTTGAGACCTAGTGTTAGGCCTGGGGGTATCCAGAATGGAAACAGATTCAGGTACGTCTCTTGCTGGAGGCATTCTGACTGCTTCAGTAAGTGGGAGCAAATGATTCCTATGCCAGGTCTTCAAAGGCCCCACTCTTCCTTCTGGCTTCAACTTGTAGACAGGCAATCCTGGAAGTTTTCTACAGATGATATATGGTTCTGATCTCCATCTATCAGCAATCTTGTGTTTTCCAGGGATCCCTAGGTTTCGTAACAGTACACGGTCCCCAGGCTGTAGATCCTGTACTCTAACTTTCAAATCAAAGTTCCTCTTATTTCGGGCCCCTCTCTGGTCAGAGGCCACTTGAGCTTTTTCATAAGCTATCTTCAGACTGCGCCTCAGTCTGTCCACATATCCTTTGTGGGAGGTAGCAGAGGCATGGTCTAGGGAAATGCCGAAGGCCAAATCCACTGGCAATCTTGCTTCTCTCCCAAACATAAGCCGGTAAGGGGAAAAACCTGTCACATCACTTGTTGTACAGTTGTAGGCATGCACTAGAGCTGAAATGTGTTGGCTCCAGTGTTGCTTCTTCTCGGTCTCTAAAGTTCCCAACATGTTCAATAGGGTCCTGTTGAACCTTTCAGGCTGGGCATCACCTTGAGGGTGATATGGTGTAGTTCTAGTCTTCTCTACTCCCAGAGAGTCTAGTAACTTCCTGATCAGGCGACTCTCAAAGTCCCTTCCTTGGTCTGAATGGATTCTCTGTGGCAGTCCATAGTGAACAAAATACTTCTCCAGAAGTACCTTGGCTACTGTAGAGGCCTTCTGGTCCTTGGTTGGGAAAGCCTGAGCATAACGAGTGAAATGGTCGGTTACCACCAGAACATTTCCCAATCCGCTCAAATCGGGTTCAAGGCAGAGAAAATCAATGCATACCAGATCCATTGGGCCTTCACTCTGTAGATGGCCCATTGGGGCAGCTTGATGGGGTAAAGTCTTCCTCTGAATGCATCTTGCACAGGAATGGCAATACTCCTCCACTTCGGCCCTCATGCAGGGCCAGTAAAACCGGTCTCTGACAAGTTGGAAGGTTCTCTCTGCTCCCAAGTGACCATGCTGGTCATGTAAGGCAATCAGCACAGTCTCTCGATGCTTTTCCGGGAGAAACAACTGCCACTTGTCTTCTGGGCTATCAGAGGGGCCCCTTCGGTAGACTACCCCCTGATGCACCTGTAACTTGTCCAACTCTCTCCTCAGTAGGCGAGCTTCTTTGGAAGGGTGAAGGCGAAGTCCCTCTGGACTCTTGTCTTCCAGGGCTTCCAGGACCAATTTCCCCATGGGATCTTCCAATTGGTCACACCTTAACTCCTTCTTGGACAACTTTGGTAAGCACTCTTCTGCTAGTTGAGTTACCCCGCAGTAACACTTTGGGACTCCCACTGTGGTAACTCCTATTTCTTCAGCCCTGGATCCTCCTCTGGCTTGGAGTTCAGCCCCCTGACAAAGGGCTCGCACTCCATCTGGTGCCACTTGGGTCCAGTCTTCCCAGTCATCGACCACGACATGGGATCTTCGGGACAGGGCATCTGCATCCCTATTTCCAGCCCCTGGTCTGTACTTGAGGCTGAAATTGAATCCAGACAACGCCGCCAACCATCTGTGTCCAGTGGCATCCAGCTTGGCGGTGGTGAATAGATAGGTCAAGGGGTTGTTATCTGTCTTTACAGTAAACTCGGCCCCATACAAATAGTCTCTCAACTTGTCAACAACTGCCCATTTGAGGGCTAAGAACTCCAACTTGTGGGTGGGATAGTTCTTCTCGGAGGGGGTCAGGCTCCGGCTCACATAGGCCACTGGTCGTAGCTGGTCTTCATGCTCCTGGTAGAGTACTCCACCTAGGCCCTCATGGCTGGCATCAACATGTAGCTCATAGGGTCTAGTGGGATCAGCGTAGGCCAAAACTGGGGCTGTGGTGAGACTTCTCTTCAAGGTTCTGAAAGCCTCTTCACACCTTGAGTTCCACTGGTCTTGGACCGACTCACTAGACCTCCTAGGCCCCATTCCATCTTCCTCTCCTTCTGTCTTCAGCAGCTCGTTGAGGGGTTTGGCAATGCGGGCAAATCCATCCACAAACCTGCGGTAGTAGGAGCAGAACCCCAAGAAAGACCGAAGTTCTGTAACTGTTGTGGGCCTTGGCCACGAAGTAACTGCCTCCAGCTTCTCAGGGTCTGTAGCCACTCCTTTTTCAGACACTATGTGTCCCAGATAGTTCACAGAAGACTGATAGAACCGACACTTCTCTGGAGAAAGTTTAAGTCCCTCTTCACTGAGCCTCTTCAGTACTTTCTCCAATCTGGCTTCATGTTCTTCCAAAGTCTTTCCAAAGACAATGACATCGTCCAGATACACAAGGACTTCTATGAGGTTCATGTCTCCAACAGTCCTTTCCATTAGGCGTTGAAACGTAGCAGGAGCTCCAGATAGGCCCTGGGGCATCCTGTTGAACTCAAAGAATCCCACTGGGGTTATGAAGGCGGTCTTCTCTCTATCTTCTGGATGCATGGGGATTTGGTAATACCCACTCTTGAGGTCCATCACACTGAACCACTTAGCTCCAGATAAACTCTGCAAGGCATCTTCTATCCTTGGCGTGGTGTACTGGTCAGGAATGGTCCTCCTGTTGAGAGTTCTGTAGTCAATGCAGAGTCTCAATGACCCATTCTTCTTCCTGACTACCACAATTGGGGAGGCGTAGGGGCTTCTGGACTCCCTAATCACTCCCGTCTTCTTCAGTTCCGCAAGCTGCTCCCTCAGATCCTCCAGATCTGCTAGCGGGACTCGCCTCACTCTCTCTCTGAATGGCTTGTCCTCTTGCATGCGGATTCGATGGGTGGCACTCTTCGCACACCCCACATCAAACTCATCTTTAGAGAAAATCTTCTCCCATCTGGTCAGCTGGGCCTTGGCTCTCTCTTTCCAAGCTCCAGGTAGGTTAGGGTTTTCCATGGAGAGTTTCTTCCAAACATCTTCTCCTTCACCCGTCCCCTTCACTTCTGACCAGCCAACTGGGACAGCAGGACTCACCTGTCCCAGAAGCATCCTGGCAGGGATCTCCACGGGCTGCTCCGTGGGGTTCCTCACGCTGACAGGGACTCTTCCTTTAGCCTTCTTCAGGTCCTTCAGTGAAATTACTTCTGGTATCACCTCCAGACCTGAGTGACCCTCCATTGGGTCAGGTTCCAACATCACAAAGGGGCCAGGCTGCTCCCAAGTAAGTTTCACCGTGGCTCTCATGCAGGACACCTCTCCAGGCTGTAACACTGCTCCTTCTTTTCCAAGCCTCCATACCCTTCCTATCCCCTCACTTGGGGTCTTCTGCTCTAGGACCAACCGCTGGTAGGCTGCCTTCAGCATGGGATGGATCTTGGGAGTTGAAAGATTCTCTTTCTTCACCAGGGGAGTCAGAAGCCTTCTGACTAGATCCGTGTTCGTCCCTATGATCAGGGACGTCCTACTGGTTCCTGGTGGGCGGGGACACACCACTGCTAAGGTGTCGAACACTTCAGACTTCCCAGCTACGGATGGGTCAAACGTCAATCGTATGGGTAAGTATCCATCATAGGGGAAACTCTGAGTTCCCAATCCCCTTATCTCCAACTCTTCTATCTTCTGTATTGGCAGATGACTCAGTTATCTGTCATAGAAGTCCCTGTACAACAGGGTCACTTGGGCTCCAGTGTCTAGGAGGGCCTTTGTGTACACTCCTTCCACCTGGATGAGTACAGTAGGGGATGGACCAACTAGCTTTTCTGGGTAAGGCTGAGTTGATGCTGTCCTCTTCTTTGGACTCTTTGCTTTACCAGCACTTGATTTGCACTTGCTCTTTTCTTGAGCCTGGTATGCATTAATTTTCTCCCTCTTAGTGGGAGTGTGAACCCGTTGAGGGACATTGTTATCTCTCACTTGCAAGGGTTGTTGCTTTGGGGTGCTGTGTCTCTTCGGAGGGGTCTTGCCCCCTTTCTCTGGAGTGCACCTTGGTTGAGGGTCCCTGGGCCCCTTCTGAGGGGTTTGGTCTCCTCGCTTTCTCTTCTTGTTACGCTTCTTGGAGCTCACTGAAGGTGATGGGCACCCGGTTGACTCCTTCACCGGGGCCCTTTGGCGTTTCCCGCCGGCTGGCGGCTTTCTGCCTTCTTCTTCTTGGGACTGGAACATACAGCTGCAATATGACCAATTCCTCCACAATTAAAGCAAATCATCTCACCGTAGTCAGGTGGGGATGCTGGTGCTGAAACAGCTGGAAACAATTCCCTCCTGCTTGTTTCTTTCTTGGGACTGGGCGTCTCTTTCGCCACTAGAGATGTCAGTATCTCCATCATCTGGGACATCTGCAACTTCAGGGCATCTACCTCTTTGTCTCTTTCAGGGGTTAAGGCCGACCTGACCGTGGCCACTGGAAGCTTTGTAGACCCCATCACTTGCTTCTCCCTTTTCTCTTCCAACATGGCCTCTTCTTCTCTGACCATTCGGATGAGGTCAGGGTAGTCCAGGCTCTTCCCATCCTGCCGGGTGCGTAGTACTAGTGCGACAGGGTCCAGGGGTTGGGCTCCCCTCATCACCTGCTGGGCACGGGCTTCATCTACCTTCCCTGGATCTATCCCCTTCTTCAGGATAATCCTATGCAGGATCTTGTCTATGCGTCCCATGTACTCTGACAGCTTCTCCCCTGTCTTCTGGTAACAGTGTTCCAGTTGATAGGTAAGTTCTGTGACTTTTTCTGTCCCACCAAACACACCTTCCAGGATGTCTATGTAGTCCTGGGCAGTGCAATCCTTTTTGCTTGTCTTCAGATTGCGTATGGCCTCTAAGGCAGGTCCTTTTAGGCTCTCAACAATCCTTTGCTTCTTTCTGCCTTCTGAGACCTCCCATTCTTCTAGGGCCTGCGTGGCACCATCTAACCACTCTTCAAATCCCTCTTCTCCCGAGGGTACAGGTGTCTTCCCTGAAAACATCCGGAGTTTCCTGTATCCCGACATTGGGTAATCCCCGGGGTCTCTTCTGCACTGGGTCACAATCTCCCCTAGGACAGCACACAGTTCTGCACTTAGAGTAGTCTGTGCGGGTGCGGGACTTTCCGCGCCCTTCTGCTCCTCCTTCTTTGGGGATAGAATGGCTTTCATAGGAGAAACTTCTCCCTTGCGCGGCAGCGCATGCAGCACTTGATAGGCCTGACCATTCGGTGCCTGTATGCTCTGGCTCCTGAACTGCTCTGGAGTCTCTTCCTTCCATTCTATTAAGGCGTATGTGTACCCAGCATCATTTCTCATGTCCATTATCCATGACTTCTGGCATGGGGATAATGACATTATGAGCTGCTTGACTGCCTCTCTCTGCCATATCCCTGGCAGTTCAATAACTGCTGCTGCGGCTGGGTCAGCGGCCCATGTTGCGGACCACCGTCCCACTTCTATTTGGTCCATGCCGGTACCTTCTGGCGGCTTTTCCCGCTGACTCAGGATCCCGGATTACGAGCCCCCACGTGTAGCGCTACCCCCAGTTAAGAGAGCCGCTGGTTTGTTTTGGGTCCCTGAGTACAGCTCCACCAACCCCCGGCAATTTGGCTCTACCCACTCTGGCACAGTTAGTAAAGGGGTACGTCCCTATGCACATAAAACTTAGCTTATACTCTAAATGTAATGGGTATGAACTCACAAGCAGACTGCTGAAATAAGAATAACTGGCTTTACTTTTGTCAGTAAGGAAAAGAAATAGCAACATGCGTTTGAACATATGACTTACAATACTTTAGCAGGTCCCTGCAATATGCACTTTAACATGTACACACATATGTAACAACTGGTAATGGGGAAACGGAGCGCCAAGCGCGGCGACCGCATGCTATGCACCCCTGAGGTGCAATAAATCTATCTGCGCCTACCTAACGGACCAGGCCTGATCCCTAGCAATAGAGCTCAGTCCTTGTACTAGTACAGTGTTCTTCACCGGCAATAAATCTGTAGAGGTGGTGCACATGTAGCTTTAAATGGTGTCATTTGTAATCCACAAAAGTAACATTGCTGCTCTGAGGTAAATTGCGCCTAGGCAGTTCAAAAGGCATAAAACGTGTGTGTCAATGCAGGATGAGCCTCTCGGCTCTCTCACCAATCCTTGGGTACCGTCCTCAGCTCCGGTCCCTCTAATGGTGGCTCTGGTCTCTTCAATGGCGGCGTCCGGTCTCCTCAGTCACAGCCCTGAACTCCGGTCATCAGCTCCGTCCGACCGACAGTAAGGGGAAGTCTCCGCTCCGCTGCTGTGAACTCTGAGGGGTGAGAGTCTCACTCCATCGGCTGCAAGGCCCAGGCTTCAGGCCTTCAGCTCCGGTCCGCACAGGTGTCTCTGCTGGCTGTCTTCTCCGCGTCACACGCTCTGTCAGCAGAGGCAGGCCAGTCCTGTCAGGCCTCAGAAGAGGAAGTGTCCCAAGAGGAAGAGGCGGTCTCCGCTCTTCCTTTTTATAGCCTCCCCCAGCAGCCTCCCGGGCGGAAGTCAGCAGCCCGGGGGCCTGGGGAATCATGGGAGATGTAGTCTCTTCCCCTAAAAGGGGTAGAACCCCGCTACAGAGGTAAAGAGTAACAAACCAAAAAGATGTAACCAAGGTCTGGTTGAGCTTTCCTATTCAAGGAAGGGAACCCAGGCGGGTGCTGAGGGCCTCCACCCTGGAAATGGCAGAGGGATAGAGAAACCGATATGTAAATCTGAGTCCCGCAATTCCCCCCTTCCACCTTGTTAGACTATTACTATAGTAGCGCTGGCTCCTGACTAGGGATGAGCCGAACACCCCCGGGTTCGGTTCGAACCAGAACCTTCGAACGGACCGAAAGTTCGCGCGAATTTTCGAACCCTATACGTTATAATGGACGCGAACGTTCGAAATCAAAAGTGCTAATTACAACGGCCAATATGCATGTTAATGTCATAAAACAGGTTTGGGGACCCGGGTCCTGCCCCAGGGGACATATATCAATGCAAAAAGAACTTTTAAAAACTAACGTTTTTAAATTTTCCTTTAAATATGGTACCTGGGGGGTGTCTAAAGTATGCCTGTGAAGTGGCATGTGTTTCCCGTGTTTAGAACTGTCCTTGCACAAAATGACATTTGTAAAGGAAAAAAAGAAGCCATTTAAAACCACTTGCGGCTTTAGGTTTGATCTTAAGTAGAATCTGAACAGGTACATTATGAAGTGTAGCTCCATCCCAAAAAAATCTATTTTTAAGCTTTTTGGAGAACATAGGGAGGGGTTATCACCCCTGTAACATTTGCTGTCTTTGCACATCTGTTCAGAACATGTCACCTCACTTTCCGTCCCAATGACAAATGTTTTTGGAAAAGTGGGGTTTTAATTGAAACAAGGATTGGTGATAAAGTATCAGTAGAGAGGAGATACCTTTTTCCCAAATTAAATCTAACAGGATAGAATTTCCCTTCCTAGGGGTAGATTTCCTCTCACTTCCTGTTTTCTCTTTCCATTTGCAAGTAGGAGTCTTTTGTAAGTTGGATGTTTGAAAGTAGGGGCCTGGCGTATATACTCTGCAGAAATTTGCCCTATTAGATGTTGGTGTAGCCACAAGACTGGTGGGCACAGGAATGGGCCCTGCTGTGAGTTAATAGATCAAGATTTGTACTTGCATGCACCTGTTGAACAGGGCAGAAAAATTGGGCCTTTGGTGGTGGTGGTGGACGGTGTTGCCACAAGACTGCAGGCCCTCATAGTTACTCTTGGTGGGCGCAGGAATGGGCCCTGCTGTGAACTATTAGATCAAGATTTGTAATTACCCGCCCCTGTTAAACAGGGGCTGAAAAATTGTGCCTTAGGCACTGGTGCTGGTGCCACAACACTGCAACCCCTCACAGAGACTGTACTTGGAGCACAGCAGTCACACGTGTTGCGAAGCATTTTTTTAAAAAATTGTAAGTACACGCCCCTGTTAAACAGGGGCTGAAAAATTGTGCCTTAGGCACTGGTGCTGGTGCCACAACACTGCAACCCGGCCCTCACAGATACTGTACTTGGAGCACAGCAGCCACACGTGTTGCGAAGCATTTTTTTAAAAAATTGTAAGTACCCGCCCCTGTTAAACAGGGGCTGAAAAATTGTGCCTTAGGCACTGGTGCTGGTGCCACAACACTGCAACACGGCCCTCACAGAGACTGTACTTGGAGCACAGCAGTCACACGTGTTGCGAAGCATTTTTTTAAAAAATTGTAAGTACACGCCCCTGTTAAACAGGGGCTGAAAAATTGTGCCTTAGGCACTGGTGTGGTGGCATGGATCATTGAGGAGGAGGAAGAGGATAGTCAGTGAACATAAGAGGACAGTCACTCAGCATCAGCATAGGCAGTCTTGAAGGGATGTGACATTAAAAATTATTCGGTTATATCCGCCTCAGGTGCCTGGTAGCTGGTGGTGATCCAAGACTGATTCATTTTGATGAATGTCAGTCGATCAACCGAGGCGGTGGACAGGCGCACCCTATGATCAGTCACAAATCCTCCAGCAGCACTGAATGTGCGTTCGGAAAGAACGCTGGAGGCAGGACAGGCCAGTAGCTCAATTGCATACTGTGCAAGCTCTGGCCAGTGATCCATCCTCAGGACCCAGTAAGCCAGAGGATTTTCGGTGGGAAAGGTGTCCAAGTCTGACCTTGCCCCAAGGTATTCCTGCACCATGTATATCAGACGCTGGCGATGGTTGCTGGAACCGATCATACCTTGGGGCTGCGGACTAAAAAATTGTCTGAACGCATCGGTCAGACGTCCACCTTCCCCACCGCTCCTTCTGCCACTGACCGAAGCCTCAGCAACTCGTCGCCCAGGACCAGGAGTTTGTAGCCTCCCAGTTTCTGGGAACGCGTTGCACAGACCTTTCTGCAAGGCCTCCCTGAGATGTCTCATCCTCTGCTCCCTCTGCGACGGCAAGATAAGGTCCGCAACCTTACCCTTGTACCGCGGATCAAGGAGAGTGGCCAGCCAGTAATGGTCCCTCTCCTTGATCCGAAGAACACGAGGATCCTTCCGCAGGCTTTGCAGGATCAGGGAGGCCATGCAGCGTAGGTTAGCTGAGGCATTCGGTCCGGAGTCTTCTGGGTCACTGAGGATGACATGATCGCCAGCCACCTCCTCCCAGCCACGTACAAGTCCACTGGCTTGTTGGGACTGTACATCATCCCTAAAAGACTGCTGATGCTGAGTGCCAGGCTCCACCTCCATGCTCACACAATCCTCCTCCTCCTCCTCCTCCTCATCCTCTTCCTGTGTGATGGGTGGGACAGAAGGAACACTGTCCGGATAAAGGGGGCCTTGAGAGGCAAGGAAGTCCTCCTCTTCCTGCCTCTGTTCTGCCTCAAGTGCCCTGTCCATTATCCCACGCAGCGTATGCTCCAACAGGTGGACAAGAGGGACAGTGTCACTGATGCATGCACTGTCACTGCTCACCATCCTCGTGGCCTCCTCAAATGGTGAGAGGACAGTGCATGCATCCCTGATCATGCTCCACTGACGTGGGGAAAAAAAACCAAGCTCCCCTGACCCTGTCCTGGTGCCGTAGTCGCAAAGGTACTCATTGATGGCCCTCTGCTGCGTGTGCAGTCGCTGCAGCATGGCCAACGTTGAGTTCCACCTGGTGGGCATGTCAGATATTAGGCGGTTCTTGGGCAGGTTCAGCTCCTTTTGCAGCTCAGTCAGCCGAGCACTGGCATTATAAGATCGGCGGAAATGCACACAGACTTTCCTGGCCTGCCTCAGGACATCCTGTAAGCCTGGGAACCTGCCCAAGAACCGCTGCACCACCAGGTTGAGGACGTGAGCCATGCAGGGCACATGGGTGAGCTGCCCCTGTCGCAGGGCGGAGAGGAGGTTGGTGCCATTGTCAGAAACGACCATTCCTGGCTTAAGCTGACGTGGCGTCAACCACCTCTCGGCCTGCCCCTGCAGAGCTGCCAGAACCTCTGCCCAGTGTGGCTCCTGTCCCCCAAACACACCAGCGCAAGCACGGCATGGCATCTTTTTGCCTGCGTACTTGCGTAGCCCCTTGTACGCCTACGGAGCACCGCTGGTTCCAAGGACAGAGCACTGGAGGAAGAAGAAGAGGAGGGGGTGGAGGAGAGAGGTGTGTCACAACCAGTAGCAGTAGTCGCGTTTTGGAGGCGTGGTGGCGGAACAACCTCCAACACTACTGCACCTTGTCCTGCATCCCTCCCAGCTGCCAATAGAGTGACCCAATGGGCCGTGAAAGAAAGGTACCGTCCCTGTCCATGCCTGCTGGACCATGAGTCAGCGGTAATATGCACCTTACCGCTGACCGCCCTGTCCAGCGAGGCATGGACATTGCCCTCCACATGCCGGTAGAGAGACGGAATCGCCTTCCGCGAGAAAAAGTGGCGTTTGGGAACCTGCCACTGAGGAACCGCACATTGAACAAACTCACGGAAGGGGGCCGAGTCTACCAACTGAAAAGGCAGCAGTTGAAGTGCTAGCAATTTAGCAAGGCTAGCATTCAACCGCTGGGCATGTGGATGGCTGGGAGTGTACTTCTTTCTACGGTCCAGCAGCTGGGGCAGGGAAATTTGCCTGCTACAATCGGACGTCGGTGTACTGCAAGTACTTGGTTGTGACACACCGAATTCTACACCTTCAGTCCTCTCAGAGCAGCTTTCAGAGAGGACTGAAGGTGTAGTGGGGATGGAGATCCCAGCTGAGGAGGAGCAAGGAGAGGTCCGCTTAGTTCTTTGGTGTGGGTCTTTTATGTGTGCCTGCCAACGAGCTGCATGGCAGGTCGCCATATGTCTGGTCATGCTTGTCGTGCCCAAGCGGCTGATGTTTTGGCCACGCGAGATACGCTTGAGACAAATATTGCAAATAGCAGTGGTGCGATCTGCTGCACTCGTCTCAAAAAAGGCCCACACCAAAGAACTTTTCTGATAACGTGCAGAGGCAGCGCCCTGCACAGGCGGAGCTCTGCGGTGTTGTACAGTTGCTGTGCTGGCCTCTACCTGGCCTCCAGGGGGCATCCTGCCTCGTTGGACATGTGACGCCGCATCCTCCTCCTCCTCGTCCTCCTCCTCATCCTCTCTCCCTTGAGGCACCCACGTGGAGTCAGTGACCTCATCATCCCCTCCCTCTTCACCACTAGAGCAAACCTGGCAGTAAGCTGCAGCTGGTGGAACAGTACTGCCAGATTCCTCAAGCTGGGTATCGTCATCCGAGCCTTCGAATCGTTGGGCATCCTCCTGGAGCATGTACCCAACACTGTGCTCAAAGAGTTCGGGGGACTCCTCAGGAGGACATGGTGGGTCTAGGGAAGGGGTGGCTGATGATGCTCTGTCAGTACCCTGAGCCTGGGAGAGAGAGGATGAGGAGGATGAGGAGGGCTTGGTCATCCATTCTACCAAGCCTTCAGCATGATGCGGCTCCACATGTCCAGCTGCCGAAAACAAAGACGCACGTGTCCCATGGCCACGTGCTGATGACGATGCACGACCACGTCCACGTCCACGGCCACGTCCACTAGAAACAGAGCCTGCCTGCCCTGTGTTCTTGGCTCTGCACGCTCTGCCTCCCCTTGGCGGTCTTCCAGCCATTGTAGTCGGTAGTCCTGTGGGTGCTGCTGAGAAGAAAATATAGGAGCTCTGTGTGATGCCACTAACACACTAGAAGTCCTATGGGTGCTTCTGCAAAGAAAATAGAGGAGCTCTGTGTGATGATACTAACACACTAGAAGTCCTGTGGGTGCTTATGCAAAGAAAATAGAGGAGCTCTGTGTGATGCCACTAACACACTAGAAGTCCTGTGGGTGCTTCTGCAAAGAAAATAGAGGAGCTCTGTGTGATGCCACTAACACACTAGAAGTCCTGTGGGTGCTTCTGCAAAGAAAATAGAGGAGCTCTGTGTGATGCCACTAACACACTAGAAGTCCTGTGGGTGCTTCTGCAAAGAAAATAGAGGAGCTCTGTGTGATGCCACTAACACACTAGAAGTCCTGTGGGTGCTTCTGCAAAGAAAATAGAGGAGCTCTGTGTGATGGGACTAACACACTTCAAGTCCTATAGGTGCTTCTGGGAAGAAAATAAAGGTCTGTGTGATGGGACTAACACACTTCAAGTCCTATAGTTGCTTCTGGGAACAAAATATAGGATCTCTGTGTGATGGGACTAACACGCTTCAAGTCCTATAGGTGCTTCTGGGAAGAAAATATAGCTCTGTGTGTGTAATGGGACTAACACACTTCAAGTCCTATAGGTGCCTCTGGGAACAAAATATAGCTCTGTGTGTGTGATGGGACTAACACACTTCAAGTCCTATAGGTGCCTCTGGGAACAAAATATAGCTCTGTGTGTGTGATGGGACTAACACACTTCAAGTCCTATAGGTGCTTCTGGGAAGAAAATATAGCTCTGTGTGTGTGATGGGACTAACACGCTTCAAGTCCTATAGGTGCTTCTGGGAAGAAAATATAGCTCTGTGTGTGTAATGGGACTAACACACTTCAAGTCCTATAGGTGCCTCTGGGAACAAAATATAGCTCTGTGTGTGTGATGGGACTAACACACTTCAAGTCCTATAGGTGCCTCTGGGAACAAAATATAGCTCTGTGTGTGTGATGGGACTAACACACTTCAAGTCCTATAGGTGCTTCTGGGAAGAAAATATAGCTCTGTGTGTGTGATGGGACTAACACACTTCAAGTCCTATAGGTGCCTCTGGGAACAAAATATAGCTCTGTGTGTGTAATGGGACTAACACACTTCAAGTCCTATAGGTGCTTCTGGGAACAAAATATAGCTCTGTGTGTGTGATGGGACTAACACACTTCAAGTCCTATAGGTGCCTCTGGGAACAAAATATAGCTCTGTGTGTGTAATGGGACTAACACACTTCAAGTCCTATAGGTGCTTCTGGGAACAAAATATAGCTCTGTGTGTGTAATGGGACTAACACACTTCAAGTCCTATAGGTGCTTCTGGGAAGAAAATATAGCTCTGTGTGTGTGATGGGACTAACACACTTCAAGTCCTATAGGTGCTTCTGGGAAGAAAATATAGCTCTGTGTGTGTAATGGGACTAACACACTTCAAGTCCTATAGGTGCTTCTGGGAAGAAAATATAGCTCTGTGTGTGTGATGGGACTAACACACTTCAAGTCCTATAGGTGCTTCTGGGAACAAAGTATAGCTCTTTGTGTGTAATGGGACTAACACACTTCAAGTCCTATAGGTGCTTCTGGGAAGAAAATATAGCTCTGTGTGTGTAATGGGACTAACACACTTCAAGTCCTATAGGTGCTTCTGGGAAGAAAATATAGCTCTGTGTGTGTAATGGGACTAACACACTTCAAGTCCTATAGGTGCCTCTGGGAACAAAATATAGGAGCTCTGCCTGCCTGCCACGAACACACTACAAGCCCCTCTTTCTCAATCAATCTTTGTAACTGAATCTATCTAACTCAATTTCTGTAAGTGAATCTCTCTACCTAACTAAATCCAGCAGAGTGTCACAGAATCAGCCTGCTCAATCTGCGCCGGAACAGCATGTGACCGGCGCAGACGGCGTGGCGGCGTTTTATAGGGGGGGGCGTGTACTACAGCCCCTGAGCTGTAATTGGCTACAGGCGTCCTGCCTGTAGCCAATTATGGCTCTTCGAGTTTCCGGGGCTGTGATTGGCCAAGCATGCGGGGTCACAGTGCATGCTTGGCCAATCATCAGCCAGCAATGCACTGCGTCGGCCGCGCCGGCCGCAATGCATTGTGGGGCCGCTCGCATCACACGAACGTGATGCGAGCGGCCAAAATAGTTCTGGGCTCGCCGAGCGAGCGAACGCCCGGTGCTCGATGCGAACGTGGGTTCGCATCGAGCACCGGGCCCATCCCTACTCCTGACGAGCACACGCTATGTGTTTTTCAAAGTTCATGTTCCTGAAACCACAGTTGGGTTTTAGAGCTAATTATGCCAAATTATGGTCTCAGTATCAGTCTAGCTGGAATTGCACTAAGTTCTCCTTGGCCGCAGGTGTCGTTGTCACTGCCAAGTACGAGAATGCAGTTTGGCTGGAGGTATTGGATACCATTCTGAACCAGCCCGGTGGGAGTGTCATCCTGCTGTGCATTCTGGGAGGTGGTATTTAAGGTGCTGAGATCACGTGTTTGGGGGTTCCGGTCCAGAAGAGATCTTCTGCCTGTATGGTCCTGGTCCTCCTGACCAGCCCTCATGGCCCTCCTGGCCTGGGGTGCGGATCCATGCATTTCCAAGTCTGGGGGCTGGATAGTCCGAGGTGAAGCAACTGCAGGGACAGGCCTGAATGGATATCGGGGCCTGATTATCCAAGAGTGGCCCGGTGCCATCTCGTCTCAGGAGAGGCCCAGCAACTGGAGAAGCATCAGGAGAGGACTCTTCGGGAGAAGGCCATGCACAAGGCTGGTTTCTCTGAAGGAGCCTGGAGGCTCAGTTGAAAGACACTTTATGGATCTACACTCATATGGTATCGCCGGACCGGCTGCGAGATACTGGTACCGTATGATAGCTCTCTAAATTTGTCTGAGTCCCTCAGTTACATTCAAGTCTGTGGCAGAGAATTTTCTCAAGTGTTCTACAACCAAGTCTGTGGCAGAGACTTTGCTTTATCTAACACTTCACTGGCTGCTAGGCCTGGTGAGAGGACGTCTATCGGGGGGTTGTGGTAATCCAGCTGTGGATTAATTCTATAAGAGACTTTCTATCTTTGCAGTTCCAAAAGTACCTGAACTTTCACCCTAACCCTCTACCCTACCTTTAAGAGACTGTTTTATCTTTTGAATAAATAACCCAAAAAGGAAGATAAAGTGTCAGTTTCTACATTTCTTTGGGCCATCTACCAGGGGAACTCCTAGACGGAGACGAGGTAAAGAAGGTAACGGTAAGCCCAATAAAACCAGCAGCTCCTTCGGGGGTCAGTGCTACACCAGAGAAGCAACTATTGTTGTTGAGGGATCTAATACCATGTCGTGGGATTGTAGTTATTCTGCTATATATCTATGGATCATGGTTTTAGTTCCAGTCCTGTGGACAGATCAAACTGTTATGACAATAAATAAGCTATTGGCTATTAAGTCTTGCCTCTGTATATTATTATGAAAAGGTCCACGGTTGCAGGCAATCGGGCTAAGAAAGTAAAGTCATGTTATGTGTGAGACTAAAGAAGTAACTCAAGATGCACAGCTAATACTGGGAAGATGTGTTCTGATGTATTAAGTGTGGAGTGCCAACCTGATTGACCTCGGAGCTGGTGGCGGCTAGCTGGAAAGAGGTTTACCCTCTTGCCAGTGATTGAAGAAGCCTTATATTGTGTCACGAGCCTCCATGTCACATGGACCCTGGGCATACAGACTAACCTCAAAGTCCTAGGCAGTAGGCAGGTGCAATCTACTTTTTTCCACTGCAGGTGGCACTGAGCTGCATTGCAGAGGGAGAGGATGTCAAGAGGAACATGGTTTCCTGGGTCACTGGAGAAACTATCCTATTGGATGCATGTGCCCCATGTGACTCTGGTGGCCATCTTGGGTCAGGCAGAGTCTATTTAAGACCCTGGCTTCGGGGCTTGGTGTGCATATCACAGGTGGGTAGTGTAGGGACAGGTCACCAGTCTGTTAAGGACAGTGATTAGCAGTAGTGAGAGGTTCCAGATGAGTAGGGAAAGGATAGGGACATGTTATCCTTCCTGGAGACCTCCCCATTTGGATATGAACCAGTCAGGCCGCATTTTACCCCCCAAGACAGATGCTGTGGGCACATCTGAGACCTGCTCTACTACACAATGCTGTTACCTGTGAGTTCTCCCGGTCAGGCGCCTTTCCACCAGACTTGTTGTGCATTGCTGAATTTTAACTTTAATACAAGTTCTGTTCTCTGCAACTGGAGTGTTTACTGCAGCTGCATCACGTTGCACCTCCCCACCAAAGGGCCCTGCATGAGAGTGTGGTGCACGTGTCAAGAAGGGTCGGAGTGGAAGCGGCTCAGGAGGACGGCGTAAAAAAGGTTTCAGACCTGCCATTCATGTGAATAGTATACACATGGAGGTCTGTGTTGAGCACCTAGGCCACAAACTGGCTTAGCAACTCAGCCCCTGGTTGACTCTTGTTACTGTAGACCATTAGCTGGAGGTTCAGCCATGTGGGGCAGATAGGGGACATCAAGTGGTCAATCAAATTAATAGGAAATGCTGCCTTGTAGATTTAGGTGGGGGAGGGGCTAGGCTTAGCATGTGAGAGAAGTTGTGTGCTGACTCCCGGAGCTCCGCTGAAGATCAGCTGGGACTTAGGGATATGTGAAATATATTAGTGGATTTCTGCCCTGTGATACAACGGGACTACGGACTGCGGACTGCGGACAATTCTGTGGCTTGTATTGTGGCTTGTATTGTGGCTTCCCCTCAAAATCTACTACCACCCCGCTGCCGGATACCACTGCCAAATACCTGCAAGATACCAGCCCGATCCTTGCTGGATATCTGCTCTGTATTGATTACCTTGCTAATCACAGGTGGATCTGCAGGGAGGTCAGCTGGCGGGACTGCTGCTTGGATAAGCCTGGATAGCTGGCTGATCGGCAACAAGTACCAAGGAACACCCGCTCATCTACGGATTGTACACCACTTACCGCTTACTGTCCTCCTAACCTTGCAGCTCTACAGTGTTATCTGCTATCTTTGATACTGGGTTAGCAGTGACAGCGGTGTCAGAATTCAGCTAGGAGCGGTGACAAGAGCTATGGGGAAGAAGCTTAAAGCTGTTGAAGTTGGAGCAGGAAGGTCCGGTGGAGCAGGGGGGTCTGGAACGGAGAGAGAGACTGGAGAGGCTGGAGCAGTGAATCTGAGAAGCGTAATGGCCGGAGAAAAGACAGACACAGGCTTGTATGTTGGAGGTGAGGAATGCCTGCCAAGTAAGTTGCTGTCTAAACGGACAGGGGAGAGAGACATGCGGGGGGATGGGATGGATGCAGTGGCTGCTAAATTGGAGCGTTTCGCATGGAGCTCCGCTAAAGATACTAAGGTCATGGACTCTGGTAATGATGTTTTGTCTAAACACAGTAGCATATCCATAGGAGTGGAGAGGTCATTACTGGAGATAGGACCAGAGATAAATAGCCGGGAGGAACAGGAGACTGCACAGGAGACTGCAGGAAACCAGACACAGATTTTCTCTGTACGGGAGATAATGGAGGTATCTGAAGTGGGGGACGGAGGAAAGCCAGCCAAGGATGGTGGGGAGCTGGAAAGGACTGAGAGAGGGGGATGCGATTCATTATGTGCTTCGGTTGCAGAGGTCCCAGAAGTTTCAGTACATTCAGATGGTATTTGTAAAAATAAATTACTAGCTTTACCTGCTTTACCTTTTGTACCTGTGGGACCTCCAGTATCTGTACCTGCAGTTGCTCTGAGGGGGGAACCGACACTTAAGGATGTATTCCATGCTATACAGAACTGCAACTATACATTAAATATACTTTCTACACAGTTTAACTGCTTAAGGGAAGACGTTTCCATTATGCACCTAGATATACAGAAGGTGCGTGAACGCACATCAGTGCTAGAGAACCAGGTTGCCATTATAGAGAAAGACTCAGGCTGCATGAAACAAGAACTTAAAGCAGTAGGGCTGCAATCCAAATATCATGATAACCGTATCGATGAAATCGAAAATAGATTAAGAAGGAATAATGTACGTATCCTTGGAATTCCAGAACGCATGGAAGGTGGCAATACTGTTGAGTTTATTGAGAAATGGTTGCTGGACATTTTTGAAAAACAAAATTTTACCTCCTTCTTTGCTGTAGAACGGGCGCACCGTATTCCAGCTAGATCTCCTCCTCCGGGTAATTTCCCCCGACCAATTATCTTAAAAATGCTCCATTTTAGAGATAGAGACAAAATCCTCTCCCTAGCACGTACTAAAGGAAATATAGAGGTGAATGGATCAAGAGTTTCTTTCTTCCCGGACTTTTCTGCGACAGTTCAAAAACAAAGAGCCCAATTTACAGATATTAAAAGGCGCCTCCGAACCCTCCAAATTCAATACGCAATGCTTTATCCTGCTAAACTTCGGATCGTGGCTAAGGGAGAAACTATATTTTTTGCTGATCCTAAAGAGGCCAATAGTTGGCTGGACAGAAATGAACAATCCTTGTCTATCCCTAAATCCAATAAGAATACAGCTTGAAGGATGGAGGACTGGATCTAGGGGAGGAGGGGAAGAGGGAAGGAAAAGAGAAGAGAGAAAATAATTTTTTTTTTTTTCTTTTTTTTTTTTTTGCTTCCAGCTATATTGCTATATTGTTACATTCTAAAAAGGAACTGACTAGAAAAAAAAATGCTGGTTTAATTATTAGGATGTAATTGCCGCTATATAAATATATAAGGCTACCCTAGAGTTTTTTGGGGTTTTTTCTTTTCTTTTTTTTTCTTCTTCTTTCCTTCTTCCATTTTTTTTTTTTTTTTTTTCTCTCTTTGTCCTCCCTCCTGCTGGCTATAGGCTATAGGCTATAGGCGGAGATGTAGTGGAGTATAGTCAGACAAACTTGTCTTCCTAATAGTGGGCTAGTGGGCCATTAGCAAGCCTGGATGAACTCTTTTTTGTTCCCCTTTTTTACATCTTCCTGCGGGAATTTGTGTGGTATTCAAAAAAAAGGAAATCATTTTTTATTTTTTTTTTATTTTTGTTTATTTTTATTTTTTTTTCTCCTTTTTGGAGGTTTTCCTTCCTTTTTTTGGATGCTTGTATGGGTGTGGTGCTTTTTTCTTTAATTTTTTTTTTTATGGTTTTTTTTTTTTTTTTTTTTTTTTGTTTGCTCCTGTTTTTTGGATCCCCTTTTTTTCTTGTTTTTTTTTTTTTTTTTTTTTTTAATGCTCTGTTTCCCCCCCCTTCTTTCTCAGCTATATCCACCTATACCGTTCAGACAGAATTTAGAATTTAACGGGTTACATACTTGTGGATCAAGCCTTTCTTATAGGATTTTGCTTAATATATATATGGATAAAAGTTTAGGTGTCGATATGCATATAGGTCCTAGGTACTCCTTATTCTTTTTATGGTTGCTCGTTAAGACTTTAAATAATATTGGTGTGTACACATATATATATATATAGAGAAATATGGCAAATGAAATTTTGATTCTATCATGGAACATAAGAGGAATAAAGGACCGTACTAAGAAGAGGGCTATGTTTGATACACTGGGGCAATATTCACCATCGATAGTTTGCCTGCAGGAAACGCATCTAACCCGTGATACAGTTAATCTACTGCAAGATAAAATGTACCCAATTCAGTATCATGCTGTATATTCTACATATGCTAGAGGTACAAGTATATTAATTTCTTCTAAAATACAGTTTTCCTGCAGGCAAGTGTTGCTGGATCCACAAGGGAGATACATAATGTTAGTGTGTAAATTATTTTCCATAGAATTTATACTGGGCTCAATATACATCCCTCCACCATATAATGGTGAGGTAATTCGCCAGATAGGTGAATTTCTGATAGATAACCCAGGGATACCTCTCTTGATAGTGGGGGATTTTAACAGTGTTTGTGATCCTAGTAGAGATAGATATCCAGCTGGCCCTCAAGGGGATACTCCTTTTTTTAGATATTGTAGAGAATTGGGTCTACAGGATATCTGGCGACTTAAAAATCCACTGTCTAATGCCTACTCTTGTTGCTCTAGCACGTATAAAACCCTATCAAGAATAGACCTAATATTGGGCACGGAATTAGCTTTACCATGGGTGTCTAATATACAATATTTAACTAGGGGCCTGTCAGATCATTCCCCCATTTAAGTTTCTTTAAATAAAATAAAGCCTAGGTTGAAGCCTAACTGGCGGGTCCCTGCTTTTTGGCTAAAGGAAATGTCACAGGGAGATTCAACGAGTCGAGCTTTAAGGGAGTTTTTCTCCATTAATGAGAACTCTGCTTCAAGCCAGGTGGTCTGGGACACTATGAAGGCATTTCTGAGAGGGGTCCTATTGAAGGCAATAAGTGTGCAGAAAAAATTGAATGTAGAAAGTGAATCTTTATTAGCAGCAGAGGTTCGGCAAAAGGAAGCTCAATATATACAAGACCCTACCACCCCCAACCGCTGCGCCTGGAGGGATACACAACAATTATATAGACGATTAGTACTGGATAAGGCTGATAAGGCCTGCTTTCTTTCCAGATGTCGTGGCTGGGAGGAAGGGGAGAGACCTGGGCATATGCTAGCCGTAGTGGCAAAATCTCAGGAGAAAATTAATTTTATTTCCGCTATTCGTAAAATAGGGGGGGAGATTACAAATGATCAAAATGGAATTAAAGACTCTTTTTTTTCTTTCTATAGTGATCTGTATCAGAGCAAGACGGAATATTCTATGACACTCCTTGGAGATTTTTTGGACCCTCTAAATCTGCCTTCGCTCTCTAGTGCGGCTAGAGAGGAACTCAATGCCCCGCTGACGCTGGAGGAGCTAAGACAGGCAGTGTTAGAAGCCCCAAACAATAAAGCCCCAGGTTTAGACGGGTTACCGGCAGAAGTGTATAAATACTATGGGGATATTCTGCTACCGGAATTACTGAAGGTATTTAACCATGCATGGGAAACCTTTAAACTTCCTGACTCTATGAATGAAGCCTGTATTATAGTGTTACTAAAGCCAGATAAGGATCCTTTGACTCCGGAATCTTATCGCCCAATATCGCTATTAAATTCAGACGCCAAGATCCTGGCCAGGATCCTGGCAGATAGATTGGGTAGAGTCATGCAAGGATTGATCCATCCAGATCAATCTGGTTTTATACATACTAGGTCTACATCGATCAATTTGAGGCGACTTTTTTTAAATATGCAGTTACCAGCAGATAACATGGGGAGGAGGGCTATTTTGTCACTCGACGCTGCAAAAGCATTCGACAGCGTCGAGTGGACATATATGTGGGAGGTATTAGATAGGTTTGGCCTGGGACATAACTTTATACAATGGATCAAGCTTCTATACTCTGACCCAAGGGCTTGTATGCAAATTAATGGGGAGGTGACAGAGTTCTTTTCATTATCAAGAGGCACCAGACAAGGGTGCCCATTATCCCCATTATTGTTTGCACTAGCTGTGGAGCCGCTAGCAGAAGCGGTTCGACAATCGGAGGATATTTGTGGGTTTATTAGAGGGCCAAGGAACGAAAAGATATCATTATATGCGGACGACGCATTGCTGTTCCTTGGCGACACTGATAACTCCTTGATATCCTTAATGACACTTATAAAAAAATTTGGCTCATTCTCAGGCTTTACTATTAACTGGGACAAATCGGTCCTATTCCCACTTGATGAATTCAGTTTTAATATACCGAAGGAGGCCGATCAAATTAAAGTAGTGAAATTCTTTAAATATTTAGGAATATGGATATACCCAAGGTTAAAAGATTATTTGCAGTATAATTTAACTCCCATTTTTGAGAAATTTAAACAAAAGAGTATAGCATGGTCCAAATTACCTCTATCAGTTGTAGGCCGAGCAAATCTGATAAAAATGACGTGGGCCCCCCAATTATTATATGCTCTACATAATTCACCTATATGGATTCCGTTAAAATGGTTCAAAAAAATAGATTCTCTGTTCCGTAAGCTAATATGGAAAGGTAAGAGCTCTAGGATTAGACTGTCTACCCTTCAGAGAACTAAAGAAGGGGGGGGTTTGGCAGTGCCACAGCCAAGAGTGTATTTTATAGCTTCTCAATTGCAGCATTTTGCGGGGTGGGGGACGATGGATTGGAGAGACCCAATACAGGCTGTGCTATTAAGTCAGTGTTCAAGCTATAATCTTATGGCCCAACTAGAATCAGGATCATTTGCCTGTATTCACTCTAGCCCAACATTGGTGCTAATGAATAAAGTATGGCAGGAAATGAGGCGCACAATGAAATATGAAGGGGTGTCAGAATTCTCTCCAATATGGGGGAATAGGTACTATGGAGAACTCTGTAAACTAGAGGGGTTTGAATACTGGCGCTCCAAAGGAATACAATATATCTCTCAGCTCTATGCTCAAAGCGATATACGGTCTTTTCAGGAGTTACAGGAATTATATAAACTGCCGCATAACAATTTTTATAAATATTTACAACTGCGACATGCAGCCTACTCCCAGTTTAAAGAAGGCGGGATGAATATAAGACCAATGCCATTGGTATCTTTATTAGCAGGGACAGGGAAAAAAAAAGGTTTAATATCGCTAATATATAGCCAACTTATGGCAAATTATCAAGATATTTTGGATAGTCCAGGCAGAAAGGGTTGGGAGCTAGATCTGGGGGTTATACTGGAGGAGGAATGGCAAAATATTCTGAAGAGGGCACCGATGGTCTCTTTATCATCTACACAATGCTTAACACAACTGTTTATTATTTATAGGACATATAGGACTCCAGTAAAACTATATAAGTGGGGGCGTAGGGAAACTTCGGACTGCCCAAGATGTAAGCAACCCCAGACAGATTTGCTACATATGCTTTGGAAATGCCCTAAACTGGTCAGATATTGGCGAGAAGTGGTGTCCACAATTAATGGGGTTTATAATAGCCAAATAGAACTGGACCCCAAAATATGTATACTGGGTTATCTTAATGAAGAGTTATATCCGAGGGAAATGTCCATTTCAATCGGCAGATTATTATTTATAGCCCGTAAGTTAATAGCTAGAAAATGGATGTCCTCCAGTGTTCCAGTATTTGAGGAATGGCGCTCCCAGGTAAATGAGGCAATATTAATGGAGAGACAGGCTTATCAGAATAGGGGTACAATGGATATATTAATTAAGCTGTGGGGACCCTGGTTAATAACACCAGGTCTGGCCTCATTCTCCTGGATTTCAAATTTAATAGAGAGTGGATAGGGAAAAAAAAAAAAAATATGGGCTGTATGGGAAGGGTTGAGAGGTATGGGTGGAGAGGGTGGGGGAGGAAGGGGAAGTGGGAGGGGGATCCTCCCCTTTTTTTTTTTTTTTTTTTTTTTATTTACCCCCTTTTTTTTTTTTTTTTTTTTTTTTTTTGTTATGAATGGTTTTGTATAGGTAATCCTATTTGGGGTACATAGTCTTTGCTGGGGATCTATGGAAATAAGTAATTAGAAGTTTAAAAATATATACTCTGTAAAGTTATTGTATAAAAAAAAAAAAAAAATGGTGTATGTATGGATATTGTAAAAAAATTGGTAAATAAGAAAATGCTGAATAAAGAGGTAATGTTAAAAAAAAAAATTAATAGGAAATAAGTGATTTTGCGCTAAACTGTGGTACTGATAATTCTAATTAAAATTGCATAATCATATATAAATAAAAATCAATAAGTATAAATATGATAATGATTCACAATGGTATATATACATAAGAAAAGATGAAACTCTATATAATAATGGTGAAAATGGTGTCTAAAAATAAACCACTCAATAGATAACACCAAGTGTATAAAGTGCATACAATTAATAGTGCATCCAATAAATAATGTCCTGTGGATATATAGATGGTGGTAATTAATAACAGGTATCAGTGTCCAGTGGACAGAATATTGCACGTGATGATGATATCAATAAAGACTGATATTAATATCCATGCAGTGAGATGGATGGAGATGACAATAAATAAATAAATAGATAAATGTCCGTTGATCCCACAGACGTCTTGTGCAACTCTGGACTTCTTGGTGAAAGACAGAAAGGGGGTGCAGACAGATGAAATCCCAAATTGATACTCCCTAGCCTCTCACCTTAGGGCGGTTGTATCAAGGCGCTGAAAAGATTAGGGCTTTTATCCAGACTCCTCTCCTCCACTCCGTCCAGGGAATGTGGTTAGGTAATTGGGTTCTACAACAGATGGCTTTCCTCCAATGCCTCCACTAAATTCCTGTGTCTCCTCACTGGCCTCTCACAAACATGCAGGAACCATTCCAAACCCCGCTATCCAGCGGAGTGAGCCTCTCATAAAATGGGGGTAAAGCACAAGAGAAGAGGGGTGGGGGGGTACGTGAAGTACGTTTGGATAAAAAACTCTTTATTAAAACACAAATTGCATCCTTACATTTATGTAGATAAGATTCAGCATATACAGGCGACTAACGCCAGTTACACATCACTTCCGGTATCCTCCTGTCTCCTCCAATCAGATCAATCCCTACCGGTTACGTCACGCCCTCGTTTTATTTGGTCACACGTGTCACCTTTTTTCTAGTTCCAAGAAGCGCGAGGGTCACCTCTTTTTACTTTGATAATCAAATTAATAGGTTGCTCAGTTTCTAGTGATTACTTTTGTCTTTGCCATTCGCAGTGGCTCTGGACTGATTAAAACTGAAAATCTTTACGCATATGGCCAACTTAAGGGAAGATATGATATTTGGGAATTAGGTTTCATCCCATGCTCCTTCACCCACACGTGGCCTGACCTCTCTTGTATCCCATTCTTGTCCTTGTCCCGCAGAGAATTACTGGAAGTCTATTAAGCAGCAGAATAAAGTTTTTTGGGCGGTCTCTGAGAGGGAATCTGGATCTGACGGGGGATGGACTTCCAGATCTGACCGTGGGGAGTGAAGGCCAAGTCTTTGTACTGAGGTGAGAAGAAATGTAATTATTGTATCTGATATAAATGTTTCATCATACGAGAAAAATGTTTCCATAATCTGACTCTACGGCATCCACCTTTAGATTGCAAGTTCAGATCTCTGGCTCTACTTTTCTTCTTTTTTTACATTCAGATCTCATCCGGTTGTCTCTCTGTCGGTGTCCATGAGATTTCACCCCCGAGAAATTCCACTTTCCTCCTACGAATGTTCAGTAATAAATAGGAGAGAGCAGGCGCTGAATATCACAGTGTGTTTCACCCAGGAATTGAGGAGTGCCCAGCATGTAGGTGAGGGTCCACCGGATTTTGGGCCTGTGACGGATCCTGTACTCAAGGTGTCCGCCGTAAATGCTTCCTAAGTCCTGGAACATGAGTCCAATGGATCTGTCTATAGGAGCCCCCAAGAACTAGACAACACCAGTCTTGGAGTACATCAGGAATTATCTTTATTTGACATGTCACACACACATATATACAGCCAGATGACTATAACCTAACCTAATTAGCATGTGCTAATTATCTTAATCAACACTGGACTCCTTCATTCAATTGCAGGGTTAATTGGCACATACAACAATAGGTGAAATATTCTTTAGAATCTGTGTCAAGCCAGACCAGCCTCATCTACATTACACAAGACAACAGACAGACAGGCTGGCTGGAGTTGACTGACAGTGTGTTGTCCCAACAGCATGGGGACAACACACATTATATATACATATATACAGCATATACATATCCACAGTCTGTGTCTTGGGAGGCCAGCATGGACCTAAATCCAAGTAAAACCAGCTCAGCGGTCCCCAGGCATACAGCTCACAAAGAGCACCGTTCCCCCAAATGCCAGGGCCCGTAATCACAAGGCAAGGGGCTCGCATTCAGTCCCCTCCAACAGCCTGTGTCCCGGCTAGGTCTGTCACAGGGCCTTTCGACTCAGCTGCCCTATTACACATTTCACATGAACAAATCCCTTTTTTTATATACGTATAAGTAAATTATGGAAACTATGGTAGGCTTCGGTAGATTAGACCCCAACATCCCAACATGTATTAGTATAAATATTAGAGGGGTCATCTAAACTTGATATTTAGAGTCATGCTGCCTGACGGTCTCTTCTATCTACTGGGGACTCTATAGATGAGATTTCAGTGTTAAGTTCCTGGCACTGAACAGCTGCTGTGCCCAATAAGAGGGGTGGTATATTATCGAGAACAAAGCAGAAGTATTGGGGCAACCCCAAGGAGGGTAGGAACAGAATGGGAACTCCCAGTTATAAGAAGCCAGACGTAGAGCCCACCAGACTTCACCTATATCTGAATGTCTGTACGTACCTTGTGGTGTGGTACAGTCCTGGTGAAAAAGGGAAAAATATATACCGTATTCATATTTGACTTTCTAAATTCCAATGAATCCATTACGATCCAATCACTGACTGTCTCTTTTCACCCCAGGTGGAATCTCGGCACAGGTGAACTACACACTCATGTTGGACGCGGCGTTCACTTTGACCCGAGCCGTCTTTTCCCACCAACCTGTCTCCAGAACAATGAGCAGTTCCTTAGAGCTAAACGAGAAGCCAAGATGTGCCCACCACGCCATAATCATTCCTGTTAGTAATACCAACGTAACTGACACACATGAAAATCCCATATATTTCCACCAATTGGCTACATGTTGTGTTACCCTTTGGAATATACAACAAAAAAAAAACATAATTTTATCACCACCATTATATGTAGAGAAAATACAACATTTCTGTCTCTCCACCACCACCAATAACATGAGAACATTATAATCTGTATGTAAAATAAAGCATGCCCTTCCACTTATAATATCCGCCATCTGATTAGTTGATGAATGCAATGGATATGGTAGTATATCATATCTGGCACTGACCACAATCCTCAGCATAACCCTACGGCTAAAAATAACCCCAATGCTGATCCAAACCTACCACAAATAATAACCCCCACCCTAATTCTATCCTGCTCCTAAGAGTAACCCTCGCCCTCATTCCATCCTACCACTAAGAATTAACCTCGCCCTCATTCCACCCTACCACTGAGAATCACCCTCGCCCTCGTTCCACCCTACCACTAAGAATCACCCTCTCCCTCGTTCCATCCTACCACTAAGAATCACCCTCTCCCTCATTCCACCCTACCACTAAGAATCACCCTTTCCCTCATTCCACCCTACCACTAAGAATCACCCTCTCCCTCATTCCACCCTACCACTAAGAATCACCCTCTCCCTCATTCCACCCTACCACTAAGAATCACCCTCACCCTCATTCCACCCTACCACTAAGAATCATCCTCTCCCTCGTTCCACCCTACCACTAAGAATCATCCTCTCCCTCATTCCACCCTACCACTAAGAATCACCCTCTCCCTCGTTCCATCCTACCACTAATAATCACGCTTTCCCTCGTTCCACCCTACCACTAAGAATCACCCTGGCCCTCATTCCACCCTACCACTAAGAATCACCCTCTCCCTCGTTCCACCCTACCACTAAGAATCACCCTCGCCCTCGTTCCACCCTACCACTAAGAATCACCCTCGCCCTCATTCCATCCTATCACTAAGAATCATCCTCTCCCTCATTCCACCCTACCACAAAGAATCACCCTTTCCCTCATTCCATCCTATCACTAAGAGTAACCCTCACCCTCATTCCACCCTACCACTAAGAGTAACCCTCATTCCACCATACCACTAAGAATAACCCTTGCCCTCATTCCACCCTACCACTAAGAGTTACTCTCATCATAATCCAACCCCACCACTAAGAGTAACCCTTACCCTCATTCCACCCTACCACTAAGAGTAACCATCACCCTCATTCCACCCTACCACTAAGAGTAACCCTCACCATAACCATACCCTGCCACTAAGCGTAACCCTTGCCCTCATACAACACTTCCACTAAGAGTAACCCTCACCCTCATTTCACCCTACCACTAAGAGTAGCCCTCACCTTGATCCGACCCTACCTCTAATACTAACCCTCACTCTAATCCAATCCTCCTGCTAAGAGTAACCCTCACCCTTATCCCACCCTACCTCTAATACTAACCCTCACTCTAATCCAATCCTACTGCTAAGAGTAACCCTCACCCTGATCCAACCCTACCTCTAATACTAACCCTCACTCTAATCCAATCCTCCTGCTAAGAGTAACCCTCCCCTTATCCCACCCTACCTCTAATACTAACCCTCACTCTAATCCAATCCTACTGCTAAGAGTAACCCTCACCCTGATCCAACCCTACCTCTAATACTAACCCTCACTCTAATCCAATCCTACTGCTAAGAGTAACCTTCACTCTGATCCAACCCTTACACTACTCAATGCTCACCCCTCCTTTTCTCTTACATGGTCATGATAATAGTCCAGTACCAGGTCCCAGCCAGTATGACATAGGTTTGTAGTGTTGTAGAGATTGCTCATTTCTCCCATCTCTGTGTCTCAGGAGTGTGTGGAGGACTCTCTGCCCCCTCTTCGAGTCTCTCTTAACTTCTCCGTTATTGGATCCCCTGTATTGAGTGAGGACTCGAAACGCAGAATCTCGGAAGAGGTACTGAGGGCACACGTGAGCTGGGGCTGATTAGGGTCTTAACTCAGAATCAATTGACCGACAATGTCACTTTATCAGCTTTTATTCCAGAAGAATTGCGGTGAGGATGGGGTGTGTGAGGATGACCTGAAAGTCAACATCACCTTCTCAAAGTAAGATAACGCTGACAATATTACAAGTCGCTCTAGAAAATTCCATAAAGATTTCACACTGAGCTATTAGCAACATATTTGTTTTTTAGGGATGGTAATATTTTATAAACCCTAGTATGTCAAGATGAAGGGGTAGAATTACTTTAAGCATTAGGACTAGGGTATCGTTAGGTTATTTTTCATCAGTAGAGCAGTTTTTGGTTGCTTTGGGCAGTTCTGGACTCTGCAGGCCTGTCTTCTGGAGGATTCCAGAATATAGTGGGTTGGGAGGATGCAAATCAGCAGTCTGAATATGTATACTTGTCTCAGCCAATCCCTGGGGTGGATGCCCAGTAGGTGGCTGGGGAGTGTATAAATTGCCTAGGGCCTCGGGCAGCCTTGTTCATGTCCAGAAGAAGGAGATCCCTGCCTTCCTGACAGCCCAGCTGAAAATATGCTTGTGTTCACCGTGGTCCCAGCTTCTTCTGGACTGAGGGGCCTACTTGTTGAGACTTGCTGCAGCTATACAATGGATTTTCTTTTGAGGATCCAGTTTGGAAGGTTCACTAAGGAAATTCTTTCGATATTGGAAGGTGGCATCCAAGTATCCTGTAAGTACAGACCCGTATGCAGGACCCTAGTGTCTACTGCTGCTGCTTCAACCCTTTGTGCATTAAGGCCAAAGTTTGCCTGCCCATGGACACTGCATATGGTGTAGCCACAGAGAAGAGGGTCCTTTTTTCTACTGCTCAGGGTTCTGGAGTATCCCACAGCTCCCTATGTTCCTACCTCAGTCATTCAGCAATAAATTGAAAAGAAAATCAACCCCTAGACGGTTTATTGAGACTTGAGAGTGACTGTTGCCTTGTGTCTGGCTGCTGCTGCTCTGAACTTGGGAAGGAACCCGGGGCAAACCATAGGCCCTTCCGGGGGGTGAGAGCAACACTAAGAATGTCAGCCAATGTATAGGACTAGTTTTAGGGGTTAGTCAGGTTTGGGGTAAGGTTCAATCTGAGGCTAACGCTTAGGCCTAGAGGTTACTTTCATGCTCAGGATTAGGGCTCAGGATCAACCTAGTGATAGGTTACTAGACATGTGCAATTTGTTTTGTTTTTTTTCGTTTTTCGTTTTTTTTCGTTATTTTCGTTCGTTCGTTTTCGTCCGAATGAACGAATCGTTCGAATCATACGAATCCGAATAACGAATCATTCGAATCGAACGAATCAGAAAAACAACGAAAATCAGAAAAAAACAAATTAGAAACAACGAATGTACTAATGAAGAAAATCCGAAAAACGAAAACGAACGAAAAAATTGGTACATTCGTAATTTTTTTTTTTTTTTTTAATTGGTAATTTTCCGTGTCCCTTACAATGGTGCTGCTAAACGCACTTTCGAATGGATTGAACAAAAAAATTCGTACATTCGTAACTTTTTTTTTCGATTCGTAACTTTTTTTTTCGATTCGTAACTTTTTTTTTTTCGATTCGTAACTTTTTTTTTTTTTCGATTTGTAGTTTTCTGTGTCTCTATTGAACAAAAAAAATTCGTACATTCGTAACTTTTTTTTTTCGATTCGTAACTTTTTTTTTTTCGATTCGTAAATTATTAAAATGTAATAATAGCATACACATTACATCAAATCATGAATTATGCTCCGATTACGAATCTACGAATGTTGCGAATGTACGAATAAATACGAATGCGTCCGAAAATTAAACTAACGAATCAACGAAAAAATAACTCTTACGAATGTACGAATCGTTACGAATACGAACAACGACGACTTACGAATGTACGAATCTTTACGAATACGAACAACGACGACTTACGAATACGAACGAAGACTTACGAATGTATGAATCGTTACGAATCAACGAAAAAATAACTCTTACGAATCGTTACGAATCAACGGAAACGAAAAAAACGAAACGAAAAAAAACAAATTTTTTTGTTGTGCACATGTCTATAGGTTACTTTATTCTTTTTTGGAGTTGTACGTTATTCTTTCCAGTGTGATCATTTACTTTTTTCTGGTCTATTACGGCTTATTTTTGTGCCCAATTTGACAACACGCACAACAAAAAAAAATCACATCTCAAATGAGCATTGGAAGATCGTTCTTATGTCTCCCTGACAGCGTCACCGAGCTGGTGGTTGGAGCGGATTTTAACATCAGTATAACGGTTTCCGTGAAGAATGAGGGAGATGATTCCTTTAACGCTCGTATTCTTATCCCCTTCCCCTCCAGTCTATCATATCAAAAGATGTCTCTGATTGAGGTAAAGGGGTGCTCTGTCCTACAGGAAGGAGGGTCTCTGTGTTCAGGCGGAATCTCATTTTTGCTGTGTATGTCTCGTAGAGCAACAGGAAGGTGGAGGTGGCATGCTCAACTACAGAGGGCCGGAGAGTGTTGAACTGTGCGGTGAACAGGCATCTCCTGAGGACCAACACTATGGTAAGCTGGGACTGCTGCATGAGGTCCAACAACATGTAATGAGGAGACAGCTAGGGACTACTAGAGGCTGCCAAAGAGTATAACAGTGCATGGGACCCAACACCAGGCTAAGAGGAGACTGTAGGGGACTACAAGAGTCTGCCAGAGAGAGTAAACGTGCCTGAGACCCAACATCATTTAAGAAGAGACAGCTAGGGACTACTAGAGACTGCCATAGTGTATAAGAGTGCATAAGACCCAATGTTGGGCTGGGAGGAGGATGTGACTGCTAGAGAGAGGAAGAGAACAGTAAACTCAGTGCCAGGCTTTGAGGAGACTGCTTATGAGAGGAGTGCATAAGACCCATTACCACTTAAGAGGAGACTGGTAGAGACTACAAGAGACTGCTAAAGAGTGTAAAAGTGCATGAGACCCAACACCAGGCTAAGAATAGACTGAGAGAGATTACCAGAGCTCTACTAGAGAGAGTAAGAGTGCGTAAGACCCAATCTTGGTCTAGGAGGAGATAGAGACTGCTAGAGATAGTGAGAGTGCATGAGACCCTACGCCAGGCTAGGAGGAGACCAAGACTGCTAGAGATACTAATGCCCCCGTGCACACGGTCGGAATTTCCGACGGAAAATGTCCTATCGGACCATGTTGTCGGAAAATCCGACCATGTGTGGGCTCCATCCGATAGGACTTTTTCCGATCGTGTGTAGCGAATTCCGACGGACAAAGTGCCACGCATGCTCAGATCACATTACAAGACCAAAGCTATTGGCTACTAGCCTCTATGTAGTTCCGTCGTAGGCAACGATCGTCAGCACGTTCAGAATGATCGGATTTTCCGACAACTTTGTACGACCGTGTGTACGCAACACCAGTGTCGGACAAAATCCATTGGAAAAAATCCGACGGATTTTGTGGTCGGAATTTCCGACCGTGTGTACGGGGCATAAGAGTACATTAGACTCAACACTGGGCTAGGAGGAGATAGACTGCTAGAGAGAGTAAGAATGCATGAGACCCAACCCTGGACTAGGAGGAGACAGACACTGTTAGAGATAGTGAGAGTACATGAGATCCTACGCCAGGCTAGGAGGAGACTGAGACTGCTAGAGAGAGTAAGAATGCATGAGACCCAACCCTGGGCTAGGAAGAGAATGAGACTTCTAGAGAGAGTAAGAATGCATGAGACCCAACCCTGGGCTAGGAAGAGAATGAGACTTCTAGAGAGAGTAAGAATGCATGAGACCCAACCCTGGGCTAGGAAGAGAATGAGACTTCTAGAGAGAGTAAGAGTGCATGAGACCCAAAACCATTTAAAAATAGACTGCTAGAGAGTACTAGAGACTGTTAAAGAGTGTAAGAGTACATGAAACCCAACACTGGGCTTGAAGGAGACTGCTAGAGAGAGTTATGCCCCGTACATACGGTCGGACATTTCGACCACAAAATCTGTCAGATTTTTTCCGATGGATTTTGTCCAAAACTTGTCTTGCAGACACACGGTCGGACAAAGTTGTCGGAAAATCCGATCATTCTGAACGAGGTGATGTACAACACGTATGACGGGACTACATAGAGGCCAGTAGCCAATAGCTTTTGTCTCCAAACTTCTTTTGAGCATGCGTGGCACTTTGTGCGTCGGAATTCTGTACACACGATCAGAAAAAGTCCGATCGGATTACGTTGTCGGAAAATTTTAGATCCAGCTCTCAAACTTTTTCCGTCTGAGTTTCCGACGGAAAAAGCCCGCTAGAGCCCACACACAACATAATCCGATCTGACTTTTTCCATCGGAATATCAGACCGTGTGTACGCGGCATAAGAATGCATTAGACCCAATGCTGAGCTAGGTGGACCTCCATATTTTAGTGCTTTACGCTGAAATATTGCATGCCTTTTCCATTAACCTCCATCTTTGCCCCTTTCCCATAGAACACATTGTCTCTAGAAGACCCTCAAATCTTGATGTCTCTCTTTCAGGTGGTATTCATGGTGAGCTTTCATGTTTCACCCAATGCTGATCTTGGAGACATGTTGATGTTGACGGCCAGTGCGGTGAGGTAACCACCATTCCCCCTTACTTCATCCTTTCACCTTGGACACCCACACCTACAGTACAATCAGGGGCAGATTTGGACCTTGGGGGGCCCGGGGCACTTCAGGTTTGGTGGGGCCCTCATATATGTCAACTGACAGGTTATACTGTACATACATAGAAAAGAACAAATGAGTCTGAAGGAACCACTGTACATGTACGCACAAACCAGACAAACTCCAAATGGATTATTAGGGAAGACAAACAACACATAGCCATGCCTCTATGTACTCATTCATTTCCATAGACAGCAATGGCCGACTCAACAATTTACCCAACGCAACTAAACTCTGAACCTGTCAATGCAAATGTTTAACTTTTAATAAATATATATTTCTTGTTCATACATCACGGGACACAGAGACTTTGATAATTACTTAGCGGGTTAGATAGTCACCATCAGGTGATTGGACACTGGTAACCCTAATTACAAGGCGAGTTCCTCCCCTATATAACCCCTTTCATATGGAGAGTACCTCGGTTTTTTCGCCAGTGTCTAAGGTGGTTGGTCACGCTAAAGATGTGCTAAGAAGAAAGCTCTGCTTGATGGTCTCTGCGGGGGGCCTAGGAGCTATACAACCGGATCCATACCTCGGGCCAATAGATGGATGGTACCCGGGCCTCGTGATAGAAGAAACAAGGTTTGGCCTGTAATGTCTCTCTTTGAGGACTGGGCTCTGGGATCCAGCGCTTTGGTGCACAATTTAAGTTGTGCGAAAAGTTTTTCTGGCAGAGTCTTCTACAGGTCCAGGGAAGAGGATCCTGTGAGTAGGAACCCGGAACCCTGAAGGCTGGCACAACGCTACCCGCCGGCAGGGATAAGGTAAGTGAAGCCAATCCTAAAGTCTACACATTATGGATTATCTTCTTTTGAGTAGCTTGCCTGTCTTACCTGGTTTCCACCACTAGGGGGAGTAAGAGACATACCTGGTGTATACGTACATGCCCTCCAGGATACACGCTCAGTGAAGCTGGTCTGAGAAGCCGCTCACCTCCTCCACTGCAGGATCTGCCACATAACCTGAAAGGGGGGATCCCACGCAGTCCGGGGGTCCCGAGCAGTCCGGGGGTCCCGCGCAGTCCGGGGGTCCCGCGCAGTCCGGGGGTCCCGCGCAGTCCGGGGGTCCCGCGCAGTTCTCAGGGGTTCTCCTTTCTCCCCCCTTGCCCCCGGCCATCGCCATGACAGTCCTTCACGTGCACACGCGTAGGGGGTGCGCTTTTACTGCGTTTTTCGGCGGGGAAGGAGGGGGGGCGTGGTTGCACCACACGTGCACGGCGCACCAGTGCGCAGCCACAAAGCGCCAATGTTTAAAGCCCAGGACGCCGGAGCCCCTGTACACGGTGGGACACAGAGCTGTGGGCAGTAAGCATCTGAGTGGATTGGGATCCAGGCACGCCTAAGACACCTACTCGGCATCAGGTTGTGCAGACTAAGCCAATGTTTATATTGTAATACTAGGCACAACAGTGGTTGCATTTGTACTAGTACCTCTGCTTTGCAGCTTAGGACTATGTCTCCTCATAAGAAGGCTTCAGGGGAGGTAAAAGAGGTACTAAGAAATCACCGCCTATTTTTAGAGGTTCTGAACATGCCTGCAGGATTCCACCCCTCCCCCCCCCCCCCCGCAAGACTGGGGGCAGCCTCACAGGATGAGTCTGTGCCCCTGCCAGGCTTTGCAGCCTCTCCCCCAATGTTACAGTCCCTGTATGTATATGTCACTGAAGACACTATGAAGGCTGCATTGGATGGTTTAGAAGGAAGGATTACTACTTTTATCACAGCTTCCTTAACCACTTTCAGCCCCGGACCAATTGGCAGCCAAAGGACCAGGCCCCTTTTTGCGATTCGGAACTGCGTCGCTATAACTGACAATTGCGCGGTCGTGCGACGTGGCTCCCAAACCAAATTGGCGTCCTTTTTTCCCACAAATAGAGCTTTCTTTTGGTGGTATTTGATCGCCCCTGCGGTTTTAATTTTTTGCGCTATAAACAAAAATAGAGCGACAATTTTGAAAAAAAAACGCATTATTTTTTACTTTTTGCTATAAGAAATATCCCCAAAAAATATATAAAAAAAAATTTTTTTTTGTCCCAGTTTAGGCCGATACGTATTCTTCTACATATTTGTGATTAAAAAAAAATTGCAATTAGCGATTATTGATTGGTTTGCGCAAAAGTTATAGCGTTTACAAAATAGGGGATAGTTTTATAGCATTTTTATTAATATTTTTTTTTTTTTTACTAGTAATGGCGGCGATCAGCGATTTTTATTGTGACTGCGACATTATGGCGGACATTTTTGACACATTTTTGGGACCATTGTCATTTATACAGAAATCAGTGCTATTTAAATGCATTGATTCCAGTATAAATGACCCTGGCAGTGAAGGAGTTAACTACTGGGGGGCTGGGAGGGGTTACGTGTGTGTGTGTGTGCGTGTGTTTTTTTTACAGTAGGGGGCGTGGCTTTACGTCTGACGTCACTGATCGGCTTTTCCGATGACAGGGAACAGCCGATCAGTGACAGGCAGTGTAGGAAGCGCGGGGAGAGGTTTGTTTACACAGACCTCTCCCCGTTCTTCAGCTCTGTGACCCGATCGCAGGACACCAGCGGCCGCAGTCACGGAGCTCAGGACCGGGTCGCGAGTGCGCCTCCGGCGGCACGCGCGTGCGCAACCCACGGCTGGGCAATTAAAGGGGACGTACCGGTACGTGCTTTTGCCCAGCCGTGCCATTCTGTTGACGTAAATCTACAGGAGGCGGTCCTTAAGCAGTTAAGGAGTAGCAGAAAAAGGGGGTAGATGCCCTCCCTCTGCTCTGGGTTCCCTATCCGATGAGTATTCTGATGGTGAAATATCCCTATCGGGGGATGGGGATCAGGAGCAGTCAGACAATTCAGGGGAAAAGGTGAAGCTCTCTTCTGCCTCCCAGGCCCTCAAAGTACTGGTGCAATATTATACTGAGTTGGTGCGTACCACATATAGATTGCCCTCTGCTGAGGCTGCCATATCCTCTGTTTCCTCCTTGGGATCCCGGAAATCCCCACAGGCTGCGTATCCCTTCCCGATTCATCCCTTGCTGGAGAAATTGTTGTATGAGGACTGGGGTCACCCAGACAAACAATTTTCTCCTCCTTATGCCGCGTACACACGGTCGGAATTTCCGATGGAAACAGTCCGATGGGAGCTTTTCATCTGATTTTTCGTCCGTGTGTACGCCCATCGGTCTTTTTCTGTCGGAATTTCCGACGGACTTTGGATTGAGAACCTGTTCTTAATTTTTCCTTTCCTTTCCTTTCTATTGGATTTTCCGATCGTGTGTATGCAATTCCGACACGCAAAATTCCGACGCATGCTCTGAAACAATTTGACGCATGCTCGGAAGCATTAAACTTCTCTTTTATAGTGCCGTCGTACGTGTTGTATGCCGCGGTGTTATTGACCGTCGGAATTTGGTGTGACCGTGTGTAGGCAACACAGCTTGAGCGGAATTCCGCCAGAGCTTTTTCTGACGAGAATTCCGACCGTGTGTACGCGGCATAAGAGGTTTTCCATGCTTTATCCGGTAGAGGAAAAGTTCACCAAGAAATGGGAGGTGCCAGCAATAGATGCGGCTATTTCTTGTGTGAATAAACCTGTCCTGTGGACAATGCTCAGGGGTTCAAGGATCCAACTGATAAGAAGCTGGACACTTTATTTAAAGCCTCCTTTTCTATGGCCGGCGCTGTAGTCCAGCCTGCGGTCGCAGCGATCGGTATGTGCCAGTTCCTCAAGGAACAAATGAAGCAGGTGCTTAACCTCCTCTCCACTGAGGAGGGCGAGGTTTATGCAGACCTTCCTAAGTCCTTGTGTCTTACAGTTGATGCCATTATGGATTCTGTTCAGCAAGCATGCCGCCTTTCCCTCCAGAAAGGACCGTAATATAATGGACTAAAAGGGAATGTAATGGAGGGCCGCCCATGACAGTGTGTCAAGTGACACACTTTGCCACCTGAAAGAGTTAAGAATGTCAGGGGAGTGGCTGCAATGGGCAGGGGGAGCGGCCATATAAAGAGGAGGGGCGGAGCTGGGGAGACAGTGCGGGACAGACAGAGCACGAGGAGGCAGGTTTTTCCCACCCACCCTTCCCCTTTTTTAGAAATATGTTTTATAGGATGTGTTAATGTGTTCATTGTCGTTTCAGGTCATTGGAAAAGTTTTCGTCATGACAGCTTGGGGTGGGTTTGGCGTTGGTTGTTTTGTTGGTCAGTGACGGCAGCAGTTATAGAGGTGGTAAGTGGGTGGGGGGCTCATCAATAGATGGCCCCTCCTTGTTACATCAAACGTTGTTGATGTTTAATGGTATTGTGCACTGCGGGAATGTTGGTTATCGGGCGGTACGGTAGAGACCCATGGGTTTCTGTATATCCCGCAGTGCCCCCTGGTGTTTGATATCGGTTGATATCATGTTTGTGGTATAAGCTCTTTGCTCCGTCACTGACCAATAAATATGTGGGGTTAACCTGTTTTGTTTATGTTTTCAGCAGGGGTCTGAAAAAGTTAATGTTATGGTGTTATGTATGTTTTATTTATGGTTAATAAGAAATTGGAGTTCTTATTTTGGTATTTTAATAAATAGCTGTTATGGCCAATTAACTCCATAACTGGTGTGGTCTCTTATTTATTAAAGTGGAAGTAAACCCTCCTATCGTTTTCAGCCAAGGAAGCTGCCATCTTTGCCTCTGTTTAATCTTCAACTGCCACGGTGCTGCACATGTGATCCGTTATGACACCAGCCATTGGATGGTTTGACTGTTTGGTTGAGAGCACAGCCAATGTGCAGTTAGCATTCCCGGCATGCCTTTTTTTTTTAGACTGTTAAATCGATGGGTTTACTTCCGCTTTAAGTAAGTTAAAGTTATAGGGAGTAAGTTGGTCACAGCTAAGGGGTCATATCTTGGCTACACTAGTCATGCTGGTACACATGCGCAGGGCCCTTTGGCTTAAGCATTGGGCAGCTGAAGCTTCGTGCAAAAAATATTTGACTGGGTTTTTACCCTTTTTATGGGGAACGCCTGTTTGGGGATGATCTGGACAAATATATCCAGAGGATTACCGGGGGGTAAGACCACGTTGTTACCGGTTAAAAAGAAGAATAAACGTCCCTCATTTGGACGTTCTCTGTCCCCAGCCCCTGGAGCTTCGACCTCCAGGCAGTGGCGACAGCCTCCCCAGTCCAATACTAGGGGAAAAGTCCAGGGCCAAGCCCAAGGGCAAAAGAAGTCTTGGGGTCCAATATCTGTTAAACAGAACCCCAAAGCCTCCCTATGAAGGGGCGCCCTCGCTCGGCCGAGTGGGGGGAAGGCTGCTGCAGTTTGCAGGTGCCTGGCAGGAGGTTCAGGACAAATGAGAGACCTCCACGGTGTCTCTGGGATACAAGCTGGAGTTCCGGGAGTTTCCGCCATCTCGCTTCCTAAGGTCAAGAGTCTCCAAAGATCCAGAAAAAAGAAGACCCTTGTTTCTGGCCTTAGAACGTTTACTATCCCAAGGGGCAATTATAGAAGTGACCCACGAATGAGCAAGGCTCAGGGTTCTACTCAAACCTCTTTACGGTTCCAAAACCAAACGGGAATGTCAGACCTATTCTAGATCTAAAAGACCTGAATCAGTTTTTAGACATTCGTTCTTTCCGCATGGAGTCAATCCGCTCAGTAGTTTCCACCCTTCAGGGGGAGAATTCTTGGCATCAATAGACATCAAGGATGCATATTTACATGTGCCAATATTTCCCGCTCACCAAAGATTTCTAAGGTTTGCGGTGGATCGGCACCACTTCCAATTTGTGGCCCTTTCATTTTTGTCTTGCTACAGCGCCTCGAATGTTCACAAAAATTCTAGCCCCGTCCTTGGCAAAACTAAGGCTGCATTCACACCTGAGCGTAGCTTTTCAGGCCGAAAATTGCGCGATTCGCAGCGTTTTTTTTACCGCGTTTTGCCGCAAATTTTGTGCAGAGCAAAAGGTCACTAATGTAAAAAGAATAAAAACGCCCAAATCTGCCCAATTCGCGCGACAAAAAAGGGTCCGGAACTTGTTTGAGCTTCAGGCGTAGGGCTTCAGGCGTTTTGGAGTGGAGATGTGAACCATCTCCATAGAGAATAATGTTTTTTTTCCCCTCTAGCGTTTTGTAGCTTCAGGCTTCAAGCTACAAAACGCTCAGGTGTGAATGCAGCCTAAGGGCTCAGGGCATAATAGTGACATCTTATCTGGACGATTTGCTACTTGTAGAACAGTCCGTAGCATGCTTAGACCGCAGTGTGCTCAGCACAGTAGAGTACTTGGAGTACCTAGGCGGGGTCCTCAATCTAGAAAAGTCTTCCTTACAGCCCTTAAAAAGGCTGGAGTATTTGGGCATGGTCATAGACACAGTCCAAAGCAGAGTATTTTTACCCGGGTCAAAAGCCAAAGCCATAAAGGATTTGTTCCGGGTAGTCATAGCAAGGAAAAGTCCCTCCATTCGACTATGTATGAGACTATTAGGGAAAAAGGTGGCCTCTTTCGAGGCTGTTCCTTACGCCCAGTTTCACTCAAGGCCTTTGCAGAGCAGCATCCTCTCCCTGGAGCAAAAAAGAGTACAAGACTTGGATCTTCCAATGTGCCTATCACCATGGGTACGCCAGAGCCTCAATTGGTGGTTGCTAACCAAGGAAATCCTTTGTTCCAGTTACTTGGAAAGTAGTAACCACAGATGCCAGCCTAATAGGCTGGGGAGCAGTTCTGGAAGAAGCTTCCACCCAGGGAAGATGGTCCAGAGCTGAAAGGCTCTTGCCCATCAACATTCTGGAGATTCGGGCAATTCGTCTAGCCCTCAGAGTTTGGACTTCCAGGTTGCAGGGCTGTCCTGTCCGGATACAGTCCAAAAATGCTACGGCAGTGGCCTGTATCAATCACCAAGGGGGCACCAGGAGTCTGGATGCCCAAAAAGAGGTGAATCACATTTTTTCGTGGGCAGAGAGGCATGTTCCTTGCCTATCTGTGGTCTACTTTCCAGTGGTAGAAAATTGGCAGGCGGATTTCCTGAGTCGCCAGCAACTGTGCCCAGGAGAATGGTCTCTTCACCCAAAATATTTTTCCGGCCATATGTCAAAGATGGGGTACCCCGGACGTAGACCTGTTGGCTTCCAGGTTCAACAAGAAACTGAACAACTTTGTGTCAAGAACAAAGGATCCGCTAGCACAAGGGTCAGATGCCTTAACGATTCCATGGGATCAGTACTCTCTGATCTATGCGTTCCCTCCAGTTCCACTTCTCCCACGATTCCTGCGGAGAGTCAAAAGGGAAGGAAAGCCGGTAATTCTGGTGGCTCCGGCTTGGCCCAGGCGACCTTGGTATGCGGAGATCATAAAGATGGCAGAAGGCAGACCTTGGGTTCTTCCGCTGCGCCCAGATCTACTCTCACAGGGTCCAATATTCCATCCTGCCTTGCAAAGTCTAAATTTGACGGTTTGGCAGTTGAGACCCACATTCTGAAGGGTCGTGGCATCTCGAGGCCAGTCCTGTCCACTCTAGTCAATGCTAGGAATCCGGCTTCCAGGCTCATCTACTACAGAATCTGGAAGGCATATGTTTCCTGGTGTGAATCCAGGGGGTGGCATCCTAGGAAGTATGCCATTAGCAGGATTCTTGCCTTACTTCAATTAGGCATAGAAATGAAGCTGGCCTTGCCCACTATCAAGAGCCAAATCTCCGCCTCAGTATTCTTTCAAAGACCGCTTGCCTCTCATTCCCTCGTCTGGGCTTTTGTTCAGGGGGCTTTACGATTGAATCCGCCGGTTAAGTCTCCTGTGTGCCCATGGTATTTGAATTTGGTTTTGTCTGTTTTACAGGGACAACCTTTTGAACCATTGCCCCATGCTACTTTAGATCTTTTCTGGTAGCCATATCCTCGGCTAGAAGGGTATCGGAGTTAGCAGCTCTTTCTTGTTGAGAGCCACATTTGATTATTCACAAAGACAGGGTGGTGTTGCGTCCTCACCCGACTTTTTTGCCTAAAGTGGTTTCAGGATTCCATCTGAATCAAGATGTGGTCCTACCGTCCTTTTTTTTCAGATCCGCAGTCCGCGGAGGAGAAGTTGTTACACTCTTTAGATGTTGTAAGAGCAGTCAGAATCTATCTGCAGGCGACGGCTCAGATACAAAAGACTGATTGTCTATTTATTCTGCCAGAAGGCCCCAAAAAGGGCCAGGCAGCGTGGAAATCCACTATTTCTAGATGGATTTGATAGGTTATTGTTCATGACATATGTAGGACTTACTACCCGCTATGCATAACATATTCTAAAGCCCCAACATAACCCCATAATAAAGACAGACAAGGTGTGGAGTAAATGGCCTTACGGCCTTTTATTTAATAAATTTAAATACTCTGATATTCTTTAAACCATTTTACACTCCTTGTTAACCGCTTCCCGACCGCCTAACGCCGATATACGTCAGCAAAATGGCACGGGCAGGCAAAATCACGTACCTGTACGTGATCGTGCATGTGCCTGCCTGTGGGTCGCGCGCGCGCCACCAGCGGCGCGCGCGCGACCCGGTCGGGAGCTCCGTGACCCCGGCCGTGGGACCAGCGGACCCGATCGCCGCAGGTATCCCGCAATCGGGTTACGGAGCTGAAGAACGGGGAGAGGTCTGTGTAAACAAACCTCTCCCCGCGCTTCCTACTCTGCCTGTCATTGATCGGCGGTTCCCTGTCATCGGGAAAGCAGATCAATGACGTCAGACGTACAGCCACGCCCCCCTACTGTAAAAAAAAACACAACACGTCACACTGACTCCTCCCCGCCCCCTAGTGGTTAACTCCTTCACTGCCACTGTCATTTACATAGGAATCAGTGCTATTTAACCACTTCAGCCCCGGACCAATTGGCAGCCAAAGGACCAGGCCCCTTTTTGCGATTCAGCACTGCGTTGCTTTAACTGACAATTGCGCGGTCGTGCGACGTGGCTCCCAAACAAAATTAGCGTCCTTTTTTTCCCACAAATAGAGCTTTCTTTTGGTGGGATTTGATCGCCCCTGCGGTTTTTATTTTTTGCGCTATAAACAAAAATAGAGCGACAATTTTGAAAAAAATGCAATATTTTTTACTTTTTGCTATAATAAATATCCCCAAAAAATATATAAAAAAACATTTTTTTCCTCAGTTTTAGGCCGATACGTATTCTTCTACATATTTTTGGAAAAAAAAATCGCAATTAGACCAAAAATGTGTCAAAAATGTCCGATGTGTCCGCCATAATGTCGCAGTCACAATAAAAATCGCTGATCGCCGCCATTACTAGTAAAAAAAAAAAAAAAAAAATATTAATAAAAATGCTATAAAACTATGCCCTATTTTGTAAACGCTATAACTTTTGCGCAAACTAATCAATAATCGCTAATTGCGATTTTTTTTTACCAAAAATATGTAGAAGAATACGTATCGGCCTAAACTGAGGAAAAAAAATGTTTTTTTATATATTTTTTGGGGATATTTATTATAGCAAAAAGTAAAAAATATTGCATTTTTTTCAAAATTGTCGCTCTATTTTTGTTTATAGCGCAAAAAATAAAAACCGCAGGGGCGATCAAATACCACCAAAAGAAAGCTCTATTTGTGGGAAAAAAAGGACGCCAATTTTGTTTGGGAGCCACGTCGCACGACCGTGCAATTGTCAGTTAAAGCGGCGCAGTGCCGAATCGCAAAAAGGGGCCTGGTCCTTTGGCTGCCGATTGGTCCGGGGCTGAGGTGGTTAACTGGGTCCTTATTATTATTATGGGAAAAATCCCAACACTGGTCACTGGAACAACTCCATTTAACTTTTTTAACTCTTGCCTCCAGTTGGCAAACCCCCGGACTCGAAGGCGGCACTCAACTGGCATCAGTGACATAACCTTTTTACCCTTCCGGGTTAAACCCTTTTTAACCCGGAAGTACACAAACCACTCCCATCCAATGGATGAGTACTCCATGTTACCATACATGTCCTTTTTCTTTACCAAACGACCCAAGAAAAACCGCCCCGCAAGGAACCCTGAACTAAAAACAACCCTATTACCTAATGGGTGGGTGGGTGGGGAACGATTCCTCCACCGCATGGAGACTGACGTCACTTCCCCTCAGCTCAGACAATTTTTCCTGTGCCAGACCGCCCATCCCTGCAACCCCTCCCCTATTCTTAAAGCGGTTCTGCACTCTGTATATATTTTTTTTTTTTTTGGTGGGGTATTCAAAGGATGCTTACCTTTATTGGGGGACTCACCTGTTCCATCTTCCATCTCGATCGCCGCCGGTTTTCGTCCGATGAAGTTCCTCATCTTCTTCTTTTGTGCTGGGGGCCATCTTGCCTGTGGGCATGGGAAACCCCCACAGGCACTTTAGATGGCCCAGCATGCACCGCCGTTACTCGCGCGTGCGCAGTAACGGCACATCTGCCGACATCTCACGAGATTTCGGAAGATGTGTCCGAAATCTCGCGAGATTTCGGAAGATGTGGCCGAAATCTCGCGAGATTTCGGAAGATGTCCGCACTGACTCCTGGGAACAATGACACAAGATCCCAGGAGACAGTGCGGCCTGACGACGATCGACGCAGAGACCCCGCCCACCGCCGAAGAGAGAGAAGACCGGAAGTCATCAATTACAAGGTAAGTAAAAAAAAAAAAAAAAAAAAACACATTTCATTTAGTACTCTTTGCCTGATTTGGAAGGCAAAGAGATTTACTAAATGAAATAGGTGCAGAACCGCTTTAAGGTGGCCCAGGCACAGAGACATTTAAGGTGGCGCTGCTGAAGCCCAGCACTGTCATGCCGTCCCTGTGCAAACGGCCTGCGTCCTGATGTTCCAGGACTCACTGGCTTATGGTGTAAAGAAGAAGATTCCTCCTTTTCAGGTTAAAGCGCACTCAACTAGAGCAGTTAGTGCTTCATGGGCAGTGCATCACCAGGCCTCCATGGCTCAGATCTGCATGTAAAGGTAATGGTATTTCCGCGCTAATATGGGGATGAACAGCCAATAAAAGAATAGGTTGCAGCAACACCGAAAGGGTCAAACGATACCCAGAAAACTGTATAGAGAAAATCAATAGGTGGTGTTGCGCTCCTAAGTGGTGTAATAAATAATTGAACTAAAATATCAATTATACGCAATATATAAAAGTTAGAAAGGGATGACAAAATAATAGGTGAAAAATAGTGAACTCATAGGTGACTGATGTGCATAAAATTGCTAAAATCAGATAAAAATGTTTAAATAAACAAACAGTGACTAAATGTGCAAAGTTTGCTGAAGCATCGCATAAAACAATAGATGGTGTTCCAGATAAAGTGACCAGAGTAAAAAATAAAAATTAAAAAATAAATATATCCATAGCAACTGAGGTATAAATATATAAAAATACGAAAATAAAGTCCATAAACGCATAAGCGTGAGATAACTGTGAGGAAAAAAATTCATAAACAAGTGATGCTGGTAGAATTTGGCTCTAAAAAGTTTTTTCAGCAATGCAAGTGCAAAGTGGGTATATATAAGTGCAGATTGATATATAAAGTGGCACTGTGAACGCTGTGTGCTCTGTGCTGTGGATCTTCGGTGATGTTTGACACCTGTAGGTGTACTAAATCATTACCTTACTGCTGCAAGGTAAGCAGCATTAAACAGGAACCAGGGAGATATGTGGTCACTCCAGGGGGGGATGTGGATCTGGTCAGAACCTCTTCCTCTGTAAATTTCCTCTATGGTAATGGGGGGTGGATACCTCTTCATAAACCAGGCACCGCTCAGCATGCATCAGCCATGATAGTAAAGGAGGGAATAAGGGGCTATCTAGTGTAGTATTTCTTCAAAAATAGTTTATTACACTAATACATAAAATAAGCACTCACATTTAGAAGCTGTAAACAGTCAGGGTAGGAAACGAGCGGCGAGCTCGCGTCCAAAACGTCACGTCCGATGTCAGTGTATCAAACGCGTGTTGTCACTGTCACGTGACTTCATTGAGGATAAGTTATGGGCATCGGAAGTGTCTTTAAATAGTGGTAGTGATTAATCAGTGGTCGGCCATTTTCCTGTAGTCTGGCAATGTAATGTTAAGATCGCGGCCATTTTCTCTAGGATCAGACTCCGATCGCGGCCATTTTTGTTTGTTTTTTGGGGACAAATAGAATTGTAAATAGAGTATAAGTATCTCTGACAGTGAATGTAAACATTGAGATGAGTCTGGCGCAACTCGGGCAATGTAGGGGAACAATCAGAGATGAAGTCACGTGACGGTGACGACACGCGTTGAATACACGGACACCGGAAGTGACGTTTTGGACGCGAGCTCGCCGCTCGTTTCCTACCCTGACTGTTTACAGCTTCTAAATGTGAGTGCTTATTTTATGTATTAGTGTAATAAACTATTTTTGAAGAAATACTACACTAGATAGCCCCTTATTCCCTCCTTTACTATCATGGCTGATGCATGCTGAGCGGTGCCTGGTTTATGAAGAGGTATCCACCCCCCATTACCATAGAGGAAATTTACAGAGGAAGAGGTTCTGACCAGATCCACATCCCCCCCCTGGAGTGACCACATATCTCCCTGGTTCCTGTTTAATGCTGCTTACCTTGCAGCAGTAAGGTAATGATTTAGGACACCTACAGGTGTCAAACATCACCGAAGATCCACAGCACAGAGCACACAGCGTTCACAGTGCCACTTTATATATCAATCTGCACTTATATATACCCACTTTGCACTTGCATTGCTGAAAAAACTTTTTAGAGACAAATTCTACCAGCATCACTTGTTTATGAATTTTTTTCCTCACAGTTATCTCACGCTTATGCGTTTATGAACTTTTTTTTTCGTATTTTTATATATTTATATCTCAGTTGCTATGGATATATTTATTTTTAAATTTTTATTTTTTACTCTGGTCACTTTATCTGTAACACCATCTATTGTTTTATGCGATGCTTCAGCAAACTTTGCACATTTAGTCACTGTTTGTTTATTTAACCACTTCAGCACCGGGCGATTTTACCCCCTTCCTTACCAGAGCATTTTTGCGATTCGGCACTGCGTCGCTTTAACTAACAATTGCGCAGTCGTGCGACGTTACACCCAAACAAAATTGACGTCCTTTTTTTCCCACAAATAGAGCTTTCTTTTGGTGGCATTTGATCACCTCTGCGGTTTTTATTTTTTGCGCTATAAACAAAAGAAGAGCGACAATTTTGAAAAAAAACACAATATTTTTTAATTTTTGCTATAATAAATATCCCATTTTTTAAAAAAAAACGATTTTTTTCCCTCAGTTTAGGCCGATACGTATTCTTCTACATATTTTTGGTAAAAAAAAAATCGCAATAAGCGTATATTGATCGGTTTGCGCAAAAGTTATAGCGTCTACAAAATAGGGGATAGATTTATTGCATTTTTTTTTTTTTTTTTACTAGTAATGGCGGCGATCTGCGATTTTTTTTTTTTCGTGACTGCGACATTGCGGCGGACACTTCGGACACTTTTGACACATTTTTGGGACCATTCGCATTTACACAGCGATCGTTGCTATAAAATTGCAGTGATTACTGTGTAAATGTGACTGGCAGGGAAGGGGTTAACACTAGGGGGCGCTGCAGGGGTTAATGTGTTCCCTGCAAGTGATTCTAACTGTGGGGGGAGGGGACTCACAAGGGGAGGAGACCGATCGGTGTTCCTCCGTACTGGGAACACATGATCGGTCTCCTCTGCACTGACAGGACGAGGAGCTGTGTGTTTACACCCCATCATTACACACACAGCTCCACGGTCCTGCTGTTTTAACGGGCAATCGCAGGTGCCCGGCGGACATCGCGGCCGGGAATGGTAGGACGTCATATGACGCCCACCCAGGATGGGAGATCCACCTTGTGGGCGTCATATGACTATGGCCGGGTAATGAAGTGGTTAAACATTTTTATCTGATTTTAGCAATTTTATGCACATCAGTCACCTATGAATTCACTATTTTTCACCTATTATTTTGTGCCTATTTATTTTGTCATCCCTTTCTGACTTTTATATATTGCGTTTATATTGTGTATAATTGATATTTTAGTTCAATTATTTATTACACCACTTAGGAGCGCAACACCACCTATTGATTTTCTCTATTCAGATCTGCATGGCTGCAACTTGCTCTTCAGTCCCCACATTCACCAGATTCTATCAGGTGGATGTAAGAGGGCATGAGGATGCCGCTTTCGGGCGCAGTGTGCTGCAGGCAGCAGTATAGTTCCTCTGGTCCGTTGGCGGTCTGTGTTTTCTGATCTGTGTCTCCCTCCCCTCAATTTGGGCATTGCTATGGGACATCCCACTAAGTAATTATCAAAGTCTCTGTGTCCCGTGATGTATGAACAAGAAAATAGGATTTTTAAATACAGCTTACCTGTAAAATCCTTTTCTTGGGAATACATCACGGGACACAGAGCTCCCGCCCCTCTTCGGGATTATACGTTGGGGTACTTATTGCTTTGCTACAAAACTGAGGTACTCTCTGTGACAGACCTAGCCGGGACACAGGCTTTTTGAGAGGACTAAATGCGAGCCTCCTGCCAACCGATTATGGGCCCTGGATTTTAAGGGGGCACAGGGTGAAGGAGAACCCCAACCCCAGTCAGATTCAATGCTGTATATATGTGTATATATAATGTGTGTGTGGTCTCATGCTGTTGGGACACACACTGTCAGATGTTAGTGTCATGAACTCAAGATGTTAATTGAGAGAGCTGATCACATTGTCCTCTGTACAATGTAGGCGACGGTCCGTCTGTTACTGGTGGTCTCCTGCTATTGTGATAAAATGTCGTGTGGTTATAATTATGATAATTTATAATCAACTGTGTTTAGCTCGGTGACAAGTCTGGCCTGTAGTGAAATCCTGAGTCACATCGGCTGCTTAAAGGGATTAGTTAATTAGTTTATGTTAAGTTGTTACAGGTGTATTGTTAGAGTAATATGAGCAGGAGGGGGATCTCCTCATCTTTTTCTGTATATAAATGTCAGTTTGGTTTTGTAATAAATCAGTCCATGTTGGCACTAAGCAAGTGTCGTCTCGTTTGGTGCTTGGGAGTGGTTGGAATATCTGATATCTATATCCAGACTGGGAGGAAGTGATATATGACGAACGCACTCAAGAGGAGTGTAGGGACGTTCCGTCACACTCTCCATATGGGAGGGGTTATATAGGGGAGGAACTTACCTTGTAATTAGGGTTACCAGTGTCCAATCACCTGATGGTGACTATCTTACCCACTAAGTAATTATAAAAATGTCTCTGTGTCCCGTGATGTATTCCCAAGAAAAGGATTTTACAGGTAAGCTGTATTTAAAAATCCTATTTTTGTATAGTGGACACCCTGTTAATGGCGGGACTGAGACAATTGCTCATTTTGCCCCCTTATAAATCTGGTATTCCCTATTCTGTGATTAACACATGGTCTCTTCACAGCGATAACAGAAAGTCTTCCAATGATGCCACGAAAGCCTCTTCTCGGCTAAGAGTTCTTTATGCCATCTATGTGACCATCGCCAGGTGAGCATAGATAAAATGCAATCAGGCAATTCAAAAGTAAAAAGTTAAATGAAAACATTCACCCAGAAGTGATATTTCAGTGTTTGGTGGATGCTGGAGACCTAACCCATCTGACAGGTTCTTGTGTCTCTCAGGTACTCTATTAATGAGATCTCTCTGCACACAAGTTCCTGGGTCTGTACACCTTAAGTGTCCATTATGAGGTGTTCCCACCATCCCCGGGTCTGTACACCCGCTGTGCCCAATATGAGGAGTTCCCACCATCCCCGGGTCTGTACACCTGCTTTACCCATAATGAGTGGTCCCCACTATCCCTGTGCTGAGTTCCCGGGTCTGTACACCCGCTGTGCCCATTATGAGGGGTTCCCACCATCTCTGTGCTGAGTTCCCGGGTCTGTACACCCGCTATGTCCATTATGAGTGGTTCCCACCATCCCTGTGCTGAGTTCCCGGGTCTGTACACCCGCTGTGCCCATTATGAGGGGTTCCCACCATCCCTGTGCTGAGTTCCCGGGTCTGTACACCCGCTGTGTCCATTATGAGGGGTTCCCACCATCCCTGTGCTGAGTTCCCGGGTCTGTACACCCGCTGTGCCCATTATGAGGGGTTCCCACCATCCCTGTGCCGAGTTCCTGGGTCTGTACACATGGTGTGTCCATTATGAGGGGTTCCCACCATCCCTGTGCTGAGTTCCCGGGTCTGTACACCCGCTGTGTCCATTATGAGGGGTTCCCACCATCCCTGTGCCGAGTTCCTGGGTCTGTACACCCGCTGTGCCCATTATGAGGGGTTCCCACCATCCCTGTGCTGAGTTCCTGGGTCTGTACACATGGTGTGTCCATTATGAGGGGTTCCCACCATCCCTGTGCTGAGTTCCCAGGTCTGTACACCTGCTGTGCCCAATATGAGGGGTTCCCACCATCCCTGTGCCGAGTTCCCGGGTCTGTACACATGGTGTGTCCATTATGAGGGGTTCCCACCATCCCTGTGCTGAGTTCCTGGGTCTGTACACCCTCTGTGCCCATTATGAGGGGTTCCCACCATCCCTGTGCTGAGTTCCCGGGGTCTGTACCCCCGCTTTGCCCATTATGAGGGGTTCCCCACCATCCCTGTGCTGAGTTCCCGGGTCTGTACACCCGCTGTGCCCATTATGAGGGGTTCCCACCATCCCTGTGCTGAGTTCCCGGGGTCTGTACACCCGCTGTGCCCATTATGAGGGGTTCCCACCATCCCTGTGCTGAGTTCCTGGGTCTGTACACCCGCTTTGCCCATTATGAGGGGTCCCCACATCCCTGTGCTGAGTTCCTGGGTCTGTACACCTGCTGTGCCCATTATGAGGGGTTCCCACCATCCCTGTGCTGAGTTCCCGGGTCTGTACCCCCGCTTTGCCCATTATCAGGGTTCCCACCATCCCTGTGCTGAGTTCTGCCCATCTTCTGTGCCCATTATGTGTAGTTTCCACCATTCTAAGCTGAGTTGCTGGGTCTGTACACCTTTTATGTCTGTTATAAGTAGCTCTCTCATGCCTGCTGGATTTTTGTATTTATGTTATGGTGAAGCAGCAGGGTTCTGGGGTCTGAAGTCTACATTGTATGCTACAGATCATGTCTCCTCATCTATTTCCAGCCTTGAAGAATCCAGCAAATACCAGAACTTCACCAGCCATGACACTTCAATACAACACGTCTATAAGGTAAGAATGTTGTCTCTGGAGGCTTCTGTCTGAAGTCCTACTCAGTATCCTGGATGTCATGGTGAGATGTGCCTTCACAAGAATCCAACTATACTGATATGTGCTATTCCTGAACTTCCATCACTTAGTTGAGATCCATCGGCCTAAGATATCTCCAGTCTTCTATGGCAGAAGGATGATTTGGGAGAAGCAGGAGGTAATAACGGGTGTCTTCTGCAGGTCATGAATCTGGGGGAGCGCCATCTTCCTCTCTCTGTCAAATTTCTGTTCCCGGTGAGATTGGGCAAGATGTCCGTCTGGGAAAAGACAAATATCACAAGCTCTCAGGTGACTGTTGGACCTCTGTGCTGTCATTAATGTTCCTAATAATGATAAAATTCACTGTTCCCTAGTTCCGCTAACTGATATACAATCATCAGCCCCTTTGGCTATAAATACATCTACACGGTCCTGGTGGCACCAATCAAATGTTAATCTTGCCTGCTAACACAGGAGCTTCTTACATTGGATAACCTATTAAAAAGGAGCACTGAATGTTCACCTAATTCCTTTCCTGTCCAGCCACAGATCACCGAATGTGTCACAGAGGCTCTGATGACGCCAACCGAGAACTACCAGGAGCTCCTGAGCAGAAGTCCACTTCTGGTAGGCATCATCTTCTACATTATACCATTGTAACCTGTACTGAAGAGTAGATAACCCAACGCATATGTGTTACCAGTGATGTAAGTAACTGAGTTAAAATAAACGGAGTTACCTAACGCAGTTACTTTAGAGGGTAACGAGTATCTAACTGATTACTTTTCCCCTCATGGTAACTCAGTTTCCCATTACTTTGGCTTAGTTACCCCAATTACATCTACCGCCACTAGATGGCAGTAGTATAATTCCGGTGTCCTGCCGAAAAAGTTCCCCCGCCGGATAAGGACCCCCCTGTACTGCGCAGGCGCAGGGCTTGCGCAGTACGAAGGACTACGGAGCTTCCGAAAATTGCCGAACCTAAACAGCTCTGAGTGAACTCTACACCGCGCAGGCGCAGTTAACATGTAATTGTACGAGGCCATGCCGCACGCTCCTGATGCTCGTGCTACTCTGCAAGGGGCGTCTATCATGTAACTAAGGGGCGGGTCTAGTATTACTGTAACCAAGGGGTGCATTTATTATTATTATTGTTATATATCGAGCTCCGCCCATTAATTTAACATTCGCCCTCTTCTGTAGCCATCCGCCCCTTACACGATATAATAATAATAGACCCGCCCCTTACACTATATAATAATAATAGACCCGCCCCTTACACGATATAATAATAATAGACCCGCCCCTTACACGATATAATAATAATAGACCCGCCCCTTACACAATATAATAATAATAGACCCGCCCCTTACACAATGTAATAATAATAGACCCGCCCCTTACACGATATAATAATAATAGACCCGCCACTTGCTTACACGCTATAACAGATCTGCCCCTTGGTTAGAGTAATAATAGAGCAGCCCCTTGTGGTTACACGATATATAACAATAATAATAAAAGCGCCCCTTGCTTACAGTAATACTAGACCCGCCCCTTAGTTACACGTATAGAATATTTTTTTAAAAAGTCACAGTTACTTTGCTGCGTAACTAATTACTTTTCCAATGTAGTAACTGAGTTACTAACGCAATTACTTTTTTGGGAGAAGTCATTTTGTAACTTAACTAATTCCTTTTTTAAATTAAGATGACCAACGCATATGTGTTAGGCCCAGACTAGCACCCAGAGGACCCCCATTCTTTATTTATCTACATGACCTAAGTAAGAGCTGACTGTATTGTCCTACCACCAATAAGGTTTACCTCACGTTGGGAGATGTCCGCTAAAATGTGACAAGAAGTCTGTATCTGGTTGGTATTGCTAAATCAGATCCATGAGGATATAAAATATCCAATTTCAAAGTCATGGAAGCTGATTTATCCCCCCTATTCAGCCAGTGGTAATGAACACGGCAGGATCTTCAGACATTCAGTCATCAGCAGATATATGATTAGCTGCATTGTTCTGCAAGATATCGAAACTTTAACACAGAGGCGGCTCTCTAATTAGGAAAATTAGGCGGCCGCCTTAGGCCTCGCACACCCCCCGGGGCCTCGCGGCCGCCTAATTTGCCTGACGTGTGTGGGAGTTGGAGGGAATGTCCCCAAGTCGGTGTCCCCAGGGCCGTCTCTCTGCCCGCTACTACTTTTACCCCTGCCAGGGGCGGACTGTTCAATTCAGCACTGCCAGGGGTGTTGTCCCAGGGTCTGTGGGTGGCTTCATGTACTCCTCTCTCCCGACTCCTCCCCTTCTGCCAGGCTCTGTGGATCTCCTACCATGTGCAGATCCCAGCTAATGCCAGCAGCGGCTGAGCAGCTCTCACTCTGCTCCACTCTCCAGGAGGAATGTCTGTAATGGAGGACCTGCCAATGCCAGACCAGGCGCCCGGCGATCATCGTGGAGACTGTCTGCCGCCGGAGCTTCCAGGTACAGAATGATGACGGTCCTGCCCGATACTGACACATCCCGTGACGTCACCCCTGACCGATAATCACTACTGCCAGCCGCCCCACACACAGCCCTGATGATATATATGCCATCTGGCATATCATGGCACCTACTGACCCCCTGTCATCACCAAAATTCTAGAAACTGTGAATTCATAGTTCATAGGATTTAAGGCTCTTAATATATGCAATTTGTACAGTTATTTTTTTATCTCTTGAATTATTTTTCCGATTTTGGGGCATGAGTGGGGCCTCATGTTTAAGATTTGCCTAAGGCCTCACAAAGCCTAGAGCCGCCTCTGCTTTAACATTGGCCTATCCAAAGAAACCTCCAGAAGGTGCTCTAAGATAAAGTCTGAACCATTAAGGGATCCAAATTCCAAGACCGAAAACAGAGCAACTTGTCAACAAATCTAAGGAATGAGGAGGGAAGGTGTGCAGAGTGTCATGGGGGGGGCTATAGATGAACCTTCTCTGGGAAGATCTGCCAGGAATGGTCCCTACTACCCTCTTCAGTCATGGTAGGGACTCATCTTCCTCCATAGGAGATCTCAGTCTTTAGAGGGCCAACTTGTCATATAGAGTATAGGAGGAAAGTGAGCGGTAAAGTGACTCCTCGCTCCATCTCTCTTATGGTGGAACTCCGTCTCTCTCCTCAGAACTGCTCGGTTGGTTGGTGTGTCAGAGTGGCCTGTCAGATCCATGATCTGGAGGCTCAGAGTTCACTGATCTTCACTATCAAAGGATCTGTGAATAAAGACTGGACCACACAGGTAGGTACACTCTACAAACACAGGTAGGTACACTCTCTAAAGATAGGCAGGTACTCTCACAGACAGGTGAATGTTGTAGTAGATACTCTCTCTCTACACTCAGGTAGGTACACTCTCTATGTACAAGTAGTTATTTTCTCTCTATTCAGATACATGTAGGTACAGTGTCTTCGCACAAGTGGATACTCTCTCTACTCACAGGTAGACACACTTAGGTAGGTACACTCGTTACACAGAAGCAGATACTCTCTCTGCACTCAGGTAGGTACACACTCTATACACAAGTATATATTACCTCTACTCAAAGGTAGGTACACTCAGGTAGGTACACTCTTTACACATAAGTAGATACTCTCTCCGCAGGGGGTGAGGGGTACCTTTTGACTCCTTTACAGTAATCCCCCCAGTTCCGTGTATTTATAGCCTGCACTGTCATCATTGTCTCTTCATGTTTCAGACGGAACAGAAGAGAATCTCCCTACAGAGCTGGGCAGAGATCGTATACGATAACAGGACCTACCATCAGAGCCAACACTATACCCAGGCCCAGGTACCTTCCATTCATCCATCTATGTATGAACCACTACTTCTTCATCCATTCTTCTACTCATCTATCCATCCATCCATCCATGTATGAACCAGTACTTCTTCATCTATCCATCAATCCATCCATGTATGAACCAGTACTTCTTCATCCATTCTTCTACTTATCTATCCATCCATCCATCCATCCATCCATCCATGTATGAACCAGTACTTCTTCATCCATTCTTCTACTCATCTATCCATCGATCCATCCATGTATCAACCAGTACTCCTTCATCCATTCTTCTACTCATCTATCCATCAATCCATCCATGTATCAACCAGTACTTCTTCATCCATTCTTCTACTCATCTATCCATCCATCCATCCATGTATGAACCACTACTTCTTCATCCATTCTTCTACTCATCTATCCATCCACCCACTCAGCTATCCATCCATCCATCCATCCATGTATCAACCAGTACTTCTTCATCCATTCTTCTACTCATCTATCCATCGATCCATCCATGTATCAACCAGTACTTCTTCATCCATTCTTCTACTCAGCTATCCATCAATCCATCCATGTATGAACCAGTACTTCTTCATCCATTCTTCTACTCATCTATCCATCAATCCATCCATGTATGAACCAGTACTTCTTCATCCATTCTTCTACTCATCTATCCATCAATCCATCCATGTATCAACCAGTACTTCTTCATCCATTCTTCTACTCAGCTATCCATCAATCCATCAACCAGTACTTCTTTCTCCACCCATCCATCCATCCATGTATCAACCAGTACTTCTTTCTTCACCCATCCATCCATCCATGTATCAACCAGTACTTCTTTCTTCACCCATCCATCCATCCATGTATGAACCAGTACTTCTTCATCCTCCCATCCATCTATTCATGTATGAACCACTACTCCATCATCCATTCTTCTACTCATCTATCCATCCATCTATTCATGTATGAACCAGTACTCCGTCATCCATTCTTCTACTCATCTATCCATCAATCTATCCATGTATGAACCAGTACATCCACCCTTACACCCATACATCTACACATCCATCCATCCATCAATGTATGAACCAGTACTCCTTCATCCATCTACACATCCATCCATGTATGTACCAATACATTCACCCAACCATCTACACATCCATCTATCCATCCATGTATAAATAAGTACTACCCCCATCCATACTCATCCATTCATCAATCCATCCTTGTATGAACTGATATTTCTTCACCAACCAATCCACCTTCCATCCATCTATTCATCCATTCATCCATCTGTGTATGAATAAGTACTCCTTCGTCCATCCATCCATCTATCCATGAATGAACCAGCACTCCCTCGTTCATTCTTCTACTCATCTATCCATCCCTGTATGAACCGGTACTTCCAACCATCCACCCTTACATCAATCCATCCATCTGCACATCCATCCATCCATCCATAGATCCATCTATGTAAATAACATTCCCCCCCCCCAATTCATCCATTCATCAATCCATCCTTGTATAAACTAGTACGCCTTCACCCACCAATCCACCTTCCTTCCATCCATCTATTCAGGAGGCATTTTTTTCCAGTACAAGTTTGCAGTGCTCTGCTACACAAGGGTTCTGATTGCTGAAGTATACTATTGGGTATTATTCCAAATCCCTTTGTGGCCTCAGAAAGGAATGTTTAGCTGCCCCTGGGAGAGGAGACTTTGTTACCTCTCCTGGACCAAAACCTCAGGAATTCAACGGACAGCATTTGATGGACATTTGCTTTTTAAAACAATTCTATACAGTATATAAGTACAGGGGATCCCCGGGTTACGAACCCGTTAGGGACTGTCCTGCTGTTTGTAAATCGGAAATGTTCGTAAGTCGGCCGCGCATGCGCAGAAAGACAATTACGAAACATTTCCGATGTCCCGTCGAATGCCGCTCTGCGCATGCGTGGCAAATTACGGACATTTCCGATGTTTGCCGTCATTTTCCAAGGCTCTGTCTGGCCGTGCATGCGCAGAACGGCCGAGAGTGCGCGGAAAATGGCAGAGGGTCCCCGCAGCGCCCGGTTCGTAAGTAGGAGAGGTTCGTAGGTCGGGCGTTCGTAAAGTCGGGGACCCCCTGTATAATGCCGCGTACACACGACCGGACTTTCCGGCAGAAAAGGTCCGACGATCCTCCCGACGGACTTCCGAACGAACGGACTTGCCCACACACGAACGGACTAAAGTCCGTTCGAAGGTGCGTTAGTTTTGAACGTGATGACGTACGACGGGACTAGAAAAGGAAGTTCAATAGCCAGTAGCCAATAGCTGCCCTTGCGTCGTATTTGGTCCGTCGGACCAGCATACAGATGAACGGTTTTCCCAATAGGAATTTAGTCCGTCGGACAGATTTGAAACATGTTCTATTTCTAGGTTCGTCTGAATTTTTTAAAAGAAAAACGATCGGATTATCCCACACACGATTGGAATGATTCCGTCGGGCCTATTCTGCCGGAAAGTCCGGTCGTGTGTACACGGCATAAGAGGTTTGCACTCTCCTCTGTGTCGGGATTTGGCTCATCGTTCTTCTGTAGCTGCTCAAGGGGGGAACTTTTTGACACAATTTTTTAGTTTTTTGGAGTAATTTCTCACTCTGAATGCCTATACCTGGAACATAAAAAGAGGAAAGGAGGGCGCACTGACCTTGAGAATTACCAATGGTAACATTTATTAAAAAACTATAACAGCAATAGTCATACTCACAAACGAGCGTATAAAAAAAGGCTTATCAGAAGATAAGATAAGCCGTTTGTGATGCCCTCTGACCCCTCCAAAATCCGGTCCGGGTTGCTGGAGTTCAGAGACGTAGTCTCATCTACTGATAAGCCTTTTTTATACGCTCGTTTGTAAGTATGACTATTGCTGTTATAGTTTTTTAATAAATGTTACCATTGGTAATGCACAAGGTCGGTGCGCCCTCCTTTCCTCTTTCCGTTTTAAGAATACCCATTGTTCTGAGGAGGGCAGCAAGACTGCAGACATTGTTTCATTCAGAGGGTTGGCCGCACCACTTACCCATAGACTAAGCCCCCAAGCGCAGGAGATTGTTTTTCTGTTGCCTATACCTGGAATACAGTCTAAAATCCCTCACCCCCCTCCCGATGTCCCAGACTCCTCTTGTTTCCTGCCACCTGTGCTCTGTATTATCACTGTTCTCTCATCTCTTGCAGGCTCAGACAGTTCTGGAGGTTCTGGAGGAGTATAACCTTCCTATAATAGTCGGGAGCAGTGTGGCTGGTTTGGTTCTTCTGGCATGGATAATAGCCGCACTAAACATGGTAAGTGTTCAGGGGAGGGTGGTGACAGGTGGGGAAATCTCAACTTTTCTTTTGCCTAAATGATCATTCCATACACTGACTGCCAAGGGCCACAGCCTCCCTCTGGGTGTTCCACCACTGCCTCCCTCTGGGTGTTCTCATTAGCTTTTCCCTCTCCTTCCTTCTTAAGCCTCCAATTCCCAGATGTCTCCTACTATCCCCAGTGCCATCTGTGTATGTCCTCCCGTAGTCTACCTATACTTCTCCTTCCTTCAATTCCCAGATGTCTCCTACCTTCCCCAGTGCCATCTTTGTATGTCCTCCCATGGCCTTCCTATACTTGTGCCTCCAATTCCCAGATGTCTCCTACCTTCCCCAGTGCCATCTGTGTATGTCCTCCCACGGCCTACCTACTGTATACTTCTGCCTCCAATTCCCAGACGTCTCCTACCTTCCCCAGTGCCATCTGTGTATGTCCTCCCATAGCCTACCTATACTTCTCCTTCCTTCAATTCCCAGATGTCTCCTGCCTTCCCCAATGCCATCTGTGTGTGTCCTCCCATAGCCTACCTATACTTCTCCTGCCTCCAATTTCCAGATGTCTCCTACCTTCCCCAGTGCCATCTGTGTATGTCCTCCCGTGGCCTACCTATACTTCTCCTTCCTTCAATTCCCAGATGTCTCCTGCCTTCCCCAATGCCATCTGTGTATGTCCTCCCATAGCCTACCTATACTTCTCCTTCCTTCAATTCCCAGATGTCTCCTGCCTTCCCCAATGCCATCTGTGTATGTCCTCCCATAGTCTACCTATACTTCTCCTTCCTTCAATTTCCAGATGTCTCCTGCCTTCCCCAGTGCCATCTGTGTATGTCCTCCCGTGTCCTACCTATACTTCTCCTGCCTCTAATTCCCAGATGTCTCCTACCTTCCCCATTACCATCTATGTATGTCCTCCCGTGGCCTACCTATAATTGTGCCTCCAATTCCCAGACGTCTCCTACCTTCCCCATTACCATCTGTGTATGTCCTCCCGTGGCCTACCTCCTCTATACTTCTCCTGACTTAAATTCCCAGATGTCTCCTACCTTCCCCAGTGCCATCTGTGTATGTCCTCCCATGGCCTACCTATACTTGTCCCTCCAATTCCCAGATGTCTCCTACCTTCCCCAGTGCCATCTGTGTATGTCCTCCCATAGCCTACCTATACTTCTCCTTCCTTCAATTCCCAGATGTCTCCTGCCTTCCCCAATGCCATCTGTGTATATCCTCCCGTAGTCTACCTATACTTCTCCTTCCTTCAATTCCCCGATGTCTCCTGCCTTCCCCAATGCCATCTGTGTATGTCCTCCCATAGTCTACCTATACTTCTCCTGCCTCTAATTCCCAGATGTGTCCTACCTGTCAGAAACCATGAATCAGACCGAGACAGAAGTACAGTTAAATCACACTTGTTTAATAATAAAAGTAAATAGAACATAGCCAAAGTTCGGTAACCGAAACGGATAGTCAGACAAGCCAGAAAGTCAGGAAGCCAGGAATCAGCGTAGTGGAACAGTAAGCAAGATCTGGAGCCAGAAGGAATGTCAGCCAAGCAAGTCTTTAACAGGAGCGCAGGAGAAAGTCTCTGTGATGTTGACCAAGGCTAAGGCAGAGATCATCTGGGCTGGATGGCTTAAGTAGGCAAGACTGATGAGCAGGATATCATCAACAGGTGAGTCACTGTGGAGAGATAGGAGCTGGCAATTAGCCAACAGCTGAGTGGCCAGCTCAGGGAAGGAAGGGCTGAGCCCAGCCCTGACACTACCTCACTCAGTGCCATCTGTGTATCTTCGCCCATAATCTGCCCATATGTCTCCTTTCTCCTGATTTGTCTTTTTTAACACTTCTGTTCCCTCTGCAACCCCAATCCATCCATACCTACAAACCTTTATGTAATATACATTGTCTGTTTTGGGGTATTTGTTTTCTCTATCTAAGTTCTTATCCTCCATAGTCCAGTCTCACACAGACTCCCTTATCAACCCAGAAGCATTTTCTCTCAGACCACCATCCAGATCCATATACTACAGGTTGTCCAACTGTTCTATTACATATGCAGGTTTGTTTCCCACGCCCCCTCAAATATCTTAAGACCGAACCATTGGTGATATTTGTCAATAAACATTTGGTGACCTCTCCTAGCCAATCATGAGTATGCAGACAGAGAAAAGGAGTTGAGGAGAATGTTCATGAGTAGTTCGTTTGTGGATGGAGTGCCCTTTGGCCTTTGGTTGAGTAGTCCTGTAGGTCAGGTGGTTCCTTATGGGTGCTCAGTGCTTCCCTGGACTTTTAAGTTCCAATGTCAGAAATTAATTGAGAGATGGTAACCATAGATGATGGTTGGGGGTGGTACTGTTTTTTTTTTTTAGGGGTCCCCTTTGTCCCCAGTCTACACTATGACTTGTTATTGTCTATGAAGGCGTTTCAGCAGTGCTGCCAGTAAAAGTTGATCCCTGAAGTTCTTGTGGGGCTTGATGTAAAAGGGAAAGTGACGTCAGTTTGCCAAGGTCCTGCTGCCTCCTGATGCCCCAGCACAAAACATGAACACCTGCTAGGCAGGAGTCTCCATACTTCCTGGGCAAGGCCTCAAATACTTGGAGCCTCCCATATCCCTACTCTGCCCCATGTCTTGTTATTGCATTTCAAGGAGTTCCAGCAGTGCTGCCAGTAGAGGTAGATCTCCCGAGTTCCTGTGGGGCTGAAGGATAAGGGAAACATGGTGTGGGTTGGCCAAAATGCTGGGGCCTCCTGATGCCGCTGCAGAACATGTTCTAGTCAGGGGTCTCCATATTTCCTGGGCAAGGCCTCAAATCATAAATGTTGGAGGCCCCTCCCCCTATCCCTAGTCTGCCCCATGACTTGTTATTGTGTATGAAGGAGTTCCAGCAGTGCTGCCAGTAGAGGTAGATCTTTAGAGTTCCTGTGGGGCAGGTGGGAAAGGGAAACATGTTGTGGGTTGGCCAAAATTCTGCTGCCTCCTGATGCCGCTGCAGAACACTAGAACATGTTCTAGTCAGGGATCTCCATACCTCCTGGGCAAGGCCTCAAATCATAAGTGCTGGAGGTCCCCTATTCCTAGTCTGTCCCATTACTTTATTATTGTGTATGAAGGAGTTCTAGCAGTGCTTCCAGTAGAGGTTGATCCCTGGAGTTGGAGTTAAAGGGGTTGTAAAGGTAATTTTATTTTATTTTTTTAAATAACAAACATGTTATACTTACCTCCACTGTGCAGCTCGTTTTGCACAGAGTGGCCCCTTCATTGGTCTTCTCTTGTCCCTCGGCGGCTGTTTCAGCTCCTCCCCGCAAGAACTAACCACCTTCATGCGAGCTCTCTCGCATGGTGGTTAGTTGTGGTGGGCGCGCTCCCGTGATTCAGCCGGCGGCTATAGCCGCTCACTTTATCACTCGCCCCCCCCCCCCCCCGGCGCTCCACGTCATTGGATGTAATTGACAGCAGCGCGAGCCAATGGCAGCGCTGCTTTCAATCCATCCACTCTAGCCAATCAACGTAGGATGCATTAAGGTGAAAAAAACACGAACCTTTACAACCCCTTTAAAGGGAAACAAGATGTGGGTTGGCCAAAGTCCTGATGCCCCAGCAAAATACTTAAACACCTGCTAGGTATGGGGTCTCCATACGTCCCGGGAAGGCCTCCAATCCTTGGGGGTCCCCCTATCCCTAGTCTGCTCCATGACTTGTTATTGTGTATGAAGGAGTTCCAGCAGTGCTACCAGTAAAGGTTTATCCCTGTGGGGCTGGAGGTAAAGGGGAATGTGGTGTGGGCTGGCTAAAGTCCTGATGCTCCAGCAGAATAATTGAACACCTGCTAGGTGTGGGGTCTCCATACCTCCCGGGCAAGGCCTCAAACAAACTACTCCCCATTGTGGGAGGGGCAGAGACACAACCTTCTGCAGGGAAATCTCCTCATTGTGGGAGGGGCAGAGACACAACCTACTGCAGGGAATCTCCCCATTGTGGGAGGGGCAGAGACACAAACTACTGCAGGGAATCTCCCCATTGTGGGAGGGGCAGAGACACAAACTACTGCAGGGAAATCTCCTCATTGTGGGAGGGGCAGAGACACAAGCTACTGCAGGGGAATCTCCCCATTGTGGGAGGGGCAGAGACACAAACTACTGCAGGGAAATCTCCTCATTGTGGGAGGGGCAGAGACACAACCTACTGTAGGGAAATCTCCTCATTGTGGGAGGGGCAGAGACACAAACTACTGCAGGGGAGTCTCCCCATTGTGGGAGGGGCAGAGACACAAACTACTGGGGGGAAATCTCATTATTGCGGGAGGGGCAGAGACACAAGATTGGGAAATATTAGTAATGTGGGTTAAGTGGAGATTGGTTGTTTGGTGTACTATGAAATTTGTCCTTTCCTTTGTGTTTTGTTAAATATCTCTACTCTAGTGGAGTCCAGTTTAGTTATGTGAGTCACCTCTCTATCTGGGACCAGTATCAGACTAACAGCCCTGCAGGGGCGGACTGACCATTCGGCCACTCGGGCACTGCCCGAGGGCCCCGGGCCACTAGGGGGCCCCATCAGGGTTGCCAGCCTCAGTAAAACCAGGGACAGTATGTAAAAATCTGTGTTTTTTTTTTTACATCTTTCTCTGAAATGTCCCTTACCGACATCCTTCTGGTCTAAAAATCCAAAGATTATAGCTGCCCCACCTCTCCAGTACCTTCTCATACTGTGTGATTGTATACTGTGTGGCCCCATAATCTCTGATTGCCTGGAGGCCCCATAATCTCATATTGCCCGGGGGCCCCATGAGTTGTCAGTCCGCCCCTGCAGCCCTGATATCAGCAGGGGCGGGATTGGACTGCCCTAGAACACGTATATGCTGTGTACTTTAAAAGTATGTAAAACAAAAATGACTGGTTCTCTTTAACCAAACGTTCTCCTGATGTGCTCCTCTCAGATGGGCTTCTTCAGGCGCCAATATAAAGAGATGCTGGAAAATCCTGAAGACATCAACATGGAGGAGGAGTCAGCTAAGGATCCAGAAACTCACATGGCACCGGAATGAGAAGAATCCGACCGACTGACATTTCCAAAAATAACTTGTGTATAAAATAAGACTAATTTTTTTCAATATTCAGGGGGGAGAGAGGGGCAGATCCAACATCACTTTGCAGGGAGAGAGGGGCAGATCCAACATTACTTTGTGGGGTGAGAAGGGCAGATCTAATGTCACTTTGGGGGTGAGAAGGGCAGTTCCAACATCACTTTGCTGGGTGAGAAGGGCAGATCTAACATCACTTTGCGGGGAGAGAGGGGCAGATCCAACGTCACTTTGGGGGTGAGAAGGGCAGATCCAACGTCACTTTTGGGGGTGAGAAGGGCAGATCCAACGTCACTTTGCTGGGTGAGAAGGGCAGATCCAACATCACTTTGCGGGGAGAGAGGGGCAGATCCAACATCACTTTGCGGGGAGAGAGGGGCAGATCCAATGTCACTTTGGGGGGATAGAGGGACAGATCCAACATCACTTTTGGGGGTGAGAAGGGCAGATCCAACATCACTTTTGGGGGTGAGACGGGCAGATCCAACGTCACTTTGCAGGGAGAGAAGGGCAGATCCAACGTCACTTTGCTGGGAGAGAGGGGCAGATCCAACATCACTTTTGGGGGTGAGAAGGGCAGATCCAACATCACTTTTGGGGGTGAGACGGGCAGATCCAACATCACTTTTGGGGGTGAGACGGGCAGATCCAACATCACTTTGCAGGGAGAGAAGGGCAGATCCAACGTCACTTTGGGGGTGAGAAGGGCAGATCCAATGTCACTTTGGGGGTGAGAAGGGCAGATCCAACATCACTTTTGGGGGTGAGACGGGCAGATCCAACATCACTTTGCAGGGAGAGAAGGGCAGATCCAACATCACTTTGCAGGGAGAGAAGGGCAGATCCAATGTCACTTTGGGGGTGAGAAGGGCAGATCTAATGTGACTTTGCAGGGAGAGAAGGGCAGATCCAACGTCACTTTGCGGGGAGAGAAGGGCAGATCCAACATCACTTTGTGGGGAGAGAGGGGAAGATCCAACGTCACTTTGGGGGTGAGAAGGGCAGATCCAACATCACTTTGCGGGGAGAGAGGGGCAGATCTAATGTCACTTTGGGGGTGAGAAGGGCAGATCCAACGTCACTTTGGGGGTGAGAAGGGCAGATCCAACTTCACTTTGGGGGTGAGAAGGGCAGATCCAACGTCACTTTGGGGGTGAGAAGGGCAGATCCAACTTCACTTTGGGGGTGAGAAGGGCAGATCCAACGTCACTTTGGGGGTGAGAAGGGCAGATCCAACTTCACTTTTGGGGGTGAGAAGGGCAGATCCAACGTCACTTTGGGGGTGAGAAGGGCAGATCCAACTTCACTTTGGGGGTGAGAAGGGCAGATCCAACGTCACTTTGGGGGTGAGAAGGGCAGATCCAACGTCACTTTTGGGGGTGAGAAGGGCAGATCCAACGTCACTTTTGGGGGTGAGAAGGGCAGATCTAATGTCACTTTGCAGGGAGAGAAGATCTAATGTCACTTTGCCCATCCACAGAGTGCAGCACACATAGGTAATATCAGCTCCACTTTGTAGATGCTGTAGAAGAAAAATGGAGGTGTTCCTCAGAAATTGAACCCCCCCCCCCCCCCCCCCCCTGTAAAGTATATCTTTTTAAGTTAAGTTCAGGCAATGGTGGGGAGATTCCTCCTCACCAGACAGGACAGGAACTGAGAGGAAATCCCCCTAACAATGCAACAGGGGATCCAGTCCTCCACACTCCACCCAGTAAAAAAAATAGACTTTGTTTCGAGTTTAACCCAACATATGTACAGTAAGTTAGAATCTTATACTGAAAATGGAGATAGAAGATTGGGTCTTGGTGTTGCCTATCCTTTCCTCTCGGTTCTACTGCCTGGCTCTTCTCCAATGTTCTCCTGGATCTCCAGCCCAGCAGTCCTCAGTGTTACCCTTCACCGCCCCATCCAATCATGATTTCCACTAACTGCCTGTCCAATAATTGGCACATCGCTGTTTGATTTCTTGTATATAAAATTTTCTGCCTGACTAAATAAAGTGAGGAACCCAAATGTGTGACGGTGGAATCCATTCACCAATAAATATTTCCATCCGAATATTGGTCTTCCCGATTCCTTGCTCTCGGGAGCTGGTCCAGTCTGTGCCTTGTGTAGGAGGAGGGATGGTCTCTGGTAATGTACATCGAGGTCTAGCCATCTGATAAGTTCTAAATTTGGAGGACGAGGGTGGAGATGTATGATGACAAACTGCTGCAAGATTACACAAGAGTATCCTCAGAGGCGGGAGAGAGAGACACTCTGTCCGTGTGGGGCGAGGAGAGCCGATTACCAGCACTTCCGTGTTTACATGTGATCAGCTGTGATTGGACACAACTGATCCCCCGGGGGCGAGATCGCCCGTGAGACTGGGCGACGTAATATGACATCGGCCCAGAACGAGAGGGGATCCCACCCGCCGCTATTTGTCTATACGGCGGGCGGGAGGGGGTTATGAAAGGAGAAGCTCTCTCCCTGGCTTGGGTTCCTTAGGCCCCATAAACACGAGACGCTGTTAACCACTTTCAGCCCCGGACCAATTGGCAGCCAAAGGACCAGGCCCCTTTTTGCGATTCGGCACTGCGTCGCTTTAACTGACAATTGCGCGGTCGTGCGACGTGGATCCCAAACAAAATTGGCGTCCTTTTTTTCCCACAAATAGAGCTTTCTTTTGGTGGTATTTTATCGCCTCTGCGGTTTTTATTTTTTGCGCTATAAACAAAAATAGAGCGACAATTTTGAAAAAAATGCAATCGTTTTTACTTTTTGCTATAATAAATATCCCCAAAAAAATATATAAAAAAAACATTTTTTTTCCTCAGTTTAGGCCGATACGTATTCTTCTACATATTTTTGGTAAAAAAAATCGCAATTAGCGATTATTGATTAGTTTTTGCGCAAAAGTTATAGCGTTTACAAAATAGGGGATAGTTTTATAGCATTTTTATTAATATTTTTTTTTTTACTAGTAATAGTGGCGATCGGCGATTTTTATTGTGACTGCGACATTATGGCGGACACATCGGACATTTTTGACACATTTTTTGGACATTTGGCATTTACACAGAAATCAGTGCTATTTAAATAGCACTGATTCCTATGTAAATGACAGTTGTAGTGAAGGGGTTAACCACTAGGGGGCGGGGAGGAGTCAGTGTGACGTGTTGTGTTTTTTTTACAGTAGGGGGGCGTGGCTGTACGTCTGACGTCATTGATCGGCGTTCCCGATGACAGGGAACCGCCGATCACTGACAGTCAGTGTAGGAAGCGCGGGGAGAGGTTTGTTTACACCTCTCCCCGTTCTTCAGCTCTGTGACCATATCGCGGGATACCAGCGGCGATCGGGTCCGCTGGTCCCGCGGCCGTGGTCACGGAGCTCCCGACCGGGTCGCGAGCGCGCCGCTGGCGGCGCACGCGCGCCCCCCGGGCAGGCAAATTAAAGGGGACGTACCCGTACGTGCTTTTGCCTGCCCGTGCCATTCTGTAGACGTATATCTACATGAGGCGGTCGGGAAGCGGTTAAACGCGCGTTCAGAGGCAAGTTGGATACTTTTCTCAACTGCCCCTGACCGCATGCAGTGTTATCCTATGTGTCCATGTACACAGTCTCGTTTTTTTTTTCCCCGTTTTTATGCAGTTGCGTTTAACCTCGTTTTTCCAGAAGAAAAAAAAATGGGTTCTGACACTTTGCTTTTCCACGTTTCAGACGCAAAACGCGGCTAAACGCGGCACTCGGTTTATAAGCGTTTTTTAAAGGAACCCTATTTTATGGACCAGAAAACTCAGAAATATGATGGTAAACCATAAAAAATACTAAAAAAATTGGTTTAAAATGTGGTAATTACTTTAGAGAGTTAATAGAGCGTATATACTCACTGATGACATGCCATAAAAAACTAATTTTTTAGGTAGCTTAGACAATGAGGAATGCCTCCACTTCTTTGCCCCGACCCTTCATCCAATTTCTAATCTAATCAGTGACTCCACCTAGTCTGACCAAAGCATAGCAATGTCTTTTTTTCACAAACAAAAAACCTGCATACCAATGTCTAGTCAGCCCCAACCCCCCCCCCCCCACCATGTTTGTGAAATATCCAACGGACATTCGCTGTGCCATCAACGGATGGGTCCGATATCGACGAGCTCTGACTCTGGACCTCTCACGCCATTTGCGACGACGTTGCTGCCTCATCAAGAGCAACATCAGGAGCATTTCCTGACATATATTCATTTCCTGACATATATTCATTTCCTGACATATATTCAATATGGGATCCATTTCCCCAAAAAAACACAGAAAGAGGCAAATGCAAGTGTACAACTGATCTCTCTGCTGCTGCTCACTCTGATCAAAATGGCAGAAATAGTTAATAATACATGTTTTCTGAGCTTGGGGAGGGTCTATATGATGTTATCTTCACAAATGCTTATAGACGCAAACGCGGAAAACCGCACGTTTTTAAACGCAGGTGTGACGGAACGTCCCTACACTCCTCTTGAGTGCGTTCGTCATATATCGCTTCCTCCCAGTCTAGATATAGATATCAGATATTCCAACCGCTCCCAAGCACCAAACAAGACGAGACTTGCTTAGTGCCAACATGGACTCTTTTTATTAGAACCAAAATTACAAGTATTTATATACAATAGAAGAGGAGATCCCCCCTCCTGCTCATATTACTCTAACAATACACCTATAACAACTTAACATAAACTAATTAACTAATCCCTTTAAGCAGCCGATGTGACTCATCAGGATTTCACTACAGGCCAGACTTGTTGTCACCGAGCTAAACACAGTTGATTATAAATTATCATAATTTCAACCACACGACATTTCATCACAATAGCAGGAGACCACCAGTAACAGACGGACCGTCTCCTACATTGTACAGAGGACAATGTGATCAGCCCTCTCAATTAACATCTTGAGTTCATGACATTAGCATCTGACAGTGTGTGTCCCAAACAGCATGAGACAACACACATTATATATACACATATATACAGCATTGAATCTGACTGGGGTTGGGGTTCTCCTTCACCCTGTGCCCCCTTAAAATCCAGGGCCCATAATCGGTTGTCAGGAGGCTCGCATTTAGTCCTCTCAAAAAGCCTGTGTCCCGGCTAGGTCTGTCACAGCAGGCTTCTGCTTTTTTTAAAACATGCGTTCAGCAGAGTTTGCATCTGCGTCTCGTGTACATAGGGGCCTGAAGTTTAGGAGCAGTTGGGCGTTTTTTTTTCCAGAAGCCCCTCTATGTTATCTTATGTGTGAACTCAGCCGTTTATAGGTGTTTACTGGCAGAAAAATCGCATTCAGGACTGTAGTGTACCGGCATTTCAAACGCCAAACGCTTGTCACCGCGTTTATGAGCGTTTGCGTTTCTGATCATTATTGAACAAATAAAAATGTTGAAAAAACATAAATTTCCCCACATGCCGCGGCCTGCATCAATGGATGGATCCAGTAGCGATGGACTCTGGTCCTCTCACGCCATTTTCCAAGTCTTCTGAGCCTCAGCAACATCAGGAGCATTTCCTCACACAGGATCATGATGGGATCCATAGAGAAAGAAATAACGCCGTGTACACACGGTCGGAATTCCCGATGGAAACAGTCCGATGGGAGCTTGTCATCGGATTTTCCGACCGTGTGTACGCCCATCGGTCTTTTTCCGTCGGAATTTCCGACGGACTTTGGATTGAGAACCTGTTCTTAATTTTTCAGACGGAAAACCTTTCTATCGGATTTTCCGATCGTGTGTATGCAATTCCGACACGCAAAATTCCGACGCATGCTCGGAAACAATTTGACGCATGCTCAGAAGCATTAAACTTCCCTTTTATAGTGCTGTTGAACGTTTTTTAAGGCGTGGTGTTACAGACCGTCGGAATTTGGTGTGACTGTGTGTAGGCAAGACAGTTTGAGCGGAATTCCGTCGGAATTCCGACGGGGAAACCATCAGAGCTTTTTCCGACGAGAATTCTGACCGTGTGTACGCGGCATAAGAAGTCTACAAGCAGGCTGCTCTCTCTTCTCTCGCAGAAGGACTGAACTCCTAAATAATTTCCTTGTTTTTTCATGCATTGTGGGCATTTGGGAAGGTCTCCTGAGGTCATCTTTAACCACTTCAGCCCCGGAAGATTTGGCCGCTCAATGACAAGGACATTTTTTGCGATACGGCACTGCGTCGCTTTAACTTTGAATGAGGTGAGTCGATATCAAAAATATGTTTTTATTGGTGAAACAAGGAACATGGCAAAATGACCTCATACATCATACAGCAATGAATGACATTCACCGGCACCTCGGTGTTGGGTTCCAACAACTTCCCCCAATACAGAGTATTTACGTTGTACCCAATATATATTTTTAGATATGAAGCCCACTCACACCACTATGGGGGTCTTTGTCCTTCGTTTTCTTGGGGATCATGTTTGTGCACCCCGTCCCTCTCCTGCGGGTCCCTCTGCTGCGGGTACCCTCTCCTGGGGGTCCCTCTCCTGCGGGTCCCTCTCCTGTGGGTCCCTCTCCTGTGGGTCCCTCTCCTATGGGTCCCTCTCCTCTGGGTCCCTCTCCTGCGAGTCCCTCTCCTGTGGGTCCCTCTCCTGCGGGTACCTCTGCTGCGGGTCCCTCTCCTTGGGGTCCCTCTCCTGGGGGTCCCTCTCCTGCGGGTCCCTCTCCTGGGGGTCCCTCTCCTGCAAGTCTCTCTCCTGCGGGTCCCTCTCCTGCGGGTCCCTCTGCTGCGGGTCCCTCTCCTGGGGGTCCCTCTCCTGCAGGTCCCTCTCCTGGGGGTCCCTCTCCTGGGGGTCCCTCTCCTGCAGGTCCCTCTCCTGCGGGTCCCTCTCCTGCAAGTCCCTCTCCTGCGGTTCCCTCTCCTGCGGGTCCCTCTCCTGGGGGTCCCTCTCTTGCGGGTCCCTCTTCTGGGGGTCCCTCTCCTGCTGGTCCCTCTCCTGGGGGTCCCTCTCCTGCAAGTCCCTCTCCTGCAAGTCCCTCTCCTGTGGATCCCTCTCCTGCGGGTCCCTCTGCTGCGGGTCCCTCTGCTGCGAGTCCCTCTCCTGGGGGTCCCTCTCCTGCGGGTCCCTCTCCTGGGGGTCCCTCTCCTGGGGGTCCCTCTCCTGCGGGTCCCTCTCCTGTGGGTCCCTCTCCTGCGGGTACCTCTGCTGCGGGTCCCTCTCCTTGGGGTCCCTCTCCTAGGGGTCCCTCTCCTGCGGGTCCCTCTCCTGCGGGTCCCTCTCCTGGGGGTCCCTCTCCTGCAAGTCTCTCTCCTGCGGGTCCCTCTCCTGCGGGTCCCTCTGCTGCGGGTCCCTCTCCTGGGGGTCCCTCTCCTGGGGGTCCCTCTCCTGCAGGTCCCTCTCCTGCGGGTCCCTCTCCTGCAAGTCCCTCTCCTGCGGTTCCCTCTCCTGCGGGTCCCTCTCCTGGGGGTCCCTCTCTTGCGGGTCCCTCTTCTGGGGGTCCCTCTCCTGCAGGTCCCTCTCCTGGGGGTCCCTCTCCTGCAAGTCCCTCTCCTGCAAGTCCCTCTCCTGTGGATCCCTCTCCTGCGGGTCCCTCTGCTGCGGGTCCCTCTCCTGGGGGTCCCTCTGCTGCGGGTCCCTCTCCTGGGGGTCCCTCTCCTGCGGGTCCCTCTCCTGGGGGTCCCTCTCCTGCGGGTCCCTCTCCTGTGGGTCCCTCTCCTGTGGGTCCCTCTCCTGCGGGTCCCTCTCCTGTGGGTCCCGCTCCTCCCGGTACAGACACTTTGGACAGCCTCTGACTCCTTGTCCCCCATTTTCCAGACTTATTATGATGTAAGCACTCATAGGGATGAGTAACCCTCTCCCTTTCTTTTTGTACATACCCTCCCCATTGAGGGGTACAACATCGGATCATACTGGTCTACTCATGTTTTGTTTTTTATAGATTTGGGAGCACCTGCCCCTGAAGAGTGGTATTCTCCACGAAACGCGTCGGGATAATTTGGATGCACTTATTCTCATGCAGACGCCCCTAATCAATACATTACCCTGAGTTCTCCATCTACCATGTCATTGTAAGTGTTTTTACTACATCGTTCGTTCCATACCGCACAGTGGTTGGCTGGGTGCTACTAATGTTTGTTTCTATATATGGTCTGTAATATGTGAGACAATTTTATTCATTGCTGCGTGTATCGTGTCATTTTGCCACGTCCCTTGTTCCACCAATAAAAACATGTTTTTGATATCTACTTATCTACTATGAGAGAGTGAGAGCGATAATAACACCAAATTTAACACACCTGCTTCCCATTCACACCTGAGACCTTGTAACACTAATGAGTCACATGACACCGGGGGGGGGGGAATGGCTAATTGGGCCCAATTTGGAGATTTTCAATTAGGGGTGTACTGACTTTTGATCAGAATTCTCGTCGGAAAAAGCTCTGATGGTTTTCCCGACGGAATTCCGACGGAAATCCGCTCAAACTGTCTCGGCCTAGACACGGTCACACCAAATTCCGACCATCAAGAACTCGATGACGTACAACACTACAACGAGCCGAGTTCAATGCTTCCGAGCATGCGTCAAATTGTTTCCGAGCATGCGTAGGAATTTTGCGCGTCGGAATTGTTACAGACGGCCGGAATTTCCGATAGAAACCTTTTCCGTCTGAAAAATTGAGAACCTGCTCTCAATTTTTTGCTGTCGGAAATTCGGCCAGCAAAATTCCGATGGAGCCGACACACACGGTCGCATTTTCCGATGAAAAGCTCTCATCTGTCTTTTTCTGGCCGGAATTCCGATCGTGTGTACGCGGCATGAGTCTTGTTATGGAAAATCTGACTGTCTGTAGAGCACACAGCCAATTTTCCTGTTTCTAATATAACCAATGATACTTTCCGTCTTAATGATATAATGCCTTACCTTTAGCCATTAACTCCCAACCCCCTCATCCATGCATACATCCTTATCTCAGCCAACATCCATACATCACCTTCCCAGCCTAACTGCTTTCCAGCCAGGTCCCATTAAAAGAGACATCACCAGTATGTCTTACGTGTTCCTCTCAGCAAAGGGGCAGCATGTCCGTCTGTCCTGAGCCCAGCGAACTCCTTTATTTCCAATCCATTTGAAGCCACACCCTCAAGGGTTTGCCTCCAACAGCGAAACCCCTCCTACAAAGGTTGTGACGTCATATCATTCACACAGGATGTGAATGACCATATAAGGACATGACAATACAATACAATGATCAACTGGAAGCCACGCCCCGGAGGGTTTGCCTCCAACAGCTAAACCCCTCCTACAATACAGGGACATTTGTTTTCCTTCAAAAGAACCAATCACAGACATGTATACATTCAAAACAGACCAGCAGTGATGTAACCGTCTAAACTGCTTTCAATGACAACGAACGATATAAAACCATGGCTCAGTGGGCCATAATATTTATATTGTTATGCTTGTGGCCAATGGTCTTCCGCCAATTTCTGTATGTGCGAATACGCTCACATGAGCGCATTACAGCAAAACCAACACTGGGGGGCATCTGACAACATACATTAATAACATTTTCCACAACAGTCTTGGCGTCGCACATTTTTTCCTCTCGGTTCTGCTGCCTGGCTCTTCTCTAATGTTCTCCTGGACCTCCAGCCTGGTCAGCGAGCCCAGCAGTCCTCTGTTACCCTTCACCGCCCCCTCCAATCATGATTTCCGCAAACTGCCTGACCGATAATTGGCACATCGCTGTCTGATTTCTAGTATATAACATTTTCTGCCTGACTGAACAAAATGAGGAACCAAATGTGTGAAGGTGGAATCTGTTAACCAATAAATCTTTTCATCTGAAAATTGCTCTACCAAATTCCTCCCTGTCCTGAGCTGGTCCAGTCTGTGCCCCTGTCCTGGTCCAGTCTGTGCCCCTGTCCTGGTCCAGTCTGTGCCCCTGTCCTGGTCCAGTCTGTGCCCCTGTCCTGGTCCAGTGTGTGCCCCTGTCCTGGTCCAGTGTGTGCCCCTGTCCTGGTCCAGTCTGTGCCCCTGTCCTGGTCCAGTCTGTGCCCCTGTCCTGGTCCAGTCTGTGCCCCTGTCCTGGTCCAGTCTGTGCCCCTGTCCTGGTCCAGTCTGTGCCCCTGTCCTGGTCCAGTCTGTGCCCCTGTCCTGGTCCAGTCTGTGCCCCTGTCCTGGTCCAGTCTGTGCCCCTGTCCTGGTCCAGTCTGTGCCCCTGTCCTGGTCCAGTCTGTGCCCCTGTCCTGGTCCAGTCTGTGCCTTGTGTAGGAGGAGGGATGGTCTCTGGTAATGTACATCGAGGTCTAGCCATCTGATAAGTTCTGAATTTGTATTTGGAGGACGAGGGTGGAGTTGTGTGGCAACAAACTGACACAAGTTTACACAAGAAGTTGGCCAAGCCATGTTGTAGATGGTTATCATAATGTTTGCCATTTTCAAAGAACTAAGTGACACAACGATGGCGCAGGAAACCACAAAATGATCTGATGGTGCAATTGGTACATGTATGCCAGGGACCAGTGTTGGTCATCTTACTTTAAAAAAGTAATTAGTTAAGTTACAAATTACTTCTTCCAAAAAGTAATTGCGTTAGTAACTCAGTTACTACATTGGAAAAGTAATTAGTTACTCAGAAAAGTAACTGTGATTTTTTTTTAATATTCTTAGGGGCGGGTCTAGTATTACTGTAAGCAAGGGGCGCGTTCCCCCCCTGCACGTCTATTTCCCCTCTGTACCCCCTGCACGTCTGTTCCCCCCCCAACACATATATCTTTTTCCCCTCTGTACCCCACTACACATCTGTCCCCCCCCACACACATATATCTGTTCCCCCTCTGTACATCTGTCCCCCCCAAACTCACGGATCAGATCGTTGCTCGGATCAGAGTCACGGATCGGATCATTTTTCGGATCAGCAAATAATAATTGAATTTGCAAAAACCTGTGAAAATTCCACCACCATAAAGTCCCCACTGTAATATTCACGTAATCTCCCCCACTGTAATATCCACAATCTCCCCCACTGTAATATCCACAATCTCCCCCACTGTAATATCCACGTCATCTCCCCCACTGTAATATCCACGTCATCTCCCCCACTGTAATATCCACAATCTCCCCCACTGTAATATTCACGTAATCTCCCCCACTGTAATATCCACAATCTCCCCCACTGTAATATCCACAATCTCCCCCACTGTAATATCCACAATCTCCCCCACTGTAATATCCACAATCTCCCCCACTGTAATATCCACAATCTCCCCCACTGTAATATCCACAATCTCCCCCCACTGTAATATCCACAATCTCCCCCACTGTAATATCCACATCTCCCCCACTGTAATATCCACAATCTCCCCCACTGTAATATCCACGTCATCTCCCCCACTGTAATATCCACGTCATCTCCCCCACTGTAATATCCACAATCTCCCCCACTGTAATATCCACGTCATCTCCCCCACTGTAATATTCACGTCATCTCCCCCACTGTAATATCCACATCATCTCCCCACTGTAATATTCACGTCATCTCCCCCACTGTAATATCCACGTCATCTCCCCCCACTGTAATATCCACGTCATCTCCCCCACTGTAATATCCACGTCATCTCCCCCACTGTAATATCCACGTCATCTCCCCCCACTGTAATATCCACGTCATCTCCCCCACTGTAATATCCACGTCATCTCCCCCCACTGTAATATCCACGTCATCTCCCCCCACTGTAATATCCACGTCATCTCCCCCACTGTAATATCCACATCATCTCCCCACTGTAATATTCACGTCATCTCCCCAACTGTAATATTGGCTAAGCATGGCTGGGTACGGCTGGGTATTGCCGAGTATGGCTGGGTATTACCGAGTATTGCAGAGTATGGCAGAGTATGGCTGGGTGTTGCAGAGTATGGCTGGGTGTTGCAGAGTATTGGCAGGGTGTTGCAGAGTATTGGCAGAGTGTTGCAGGGTAGTGCAGAGTATTGGCAGGGTGTTGCAGAGTATTGGCATGGTGTTGCAGGGTAGTGCAGAGTATTGGCAGGGTGTTGCAGAGTATTGGCAGGGTGTTGCAGAGTATTGGCATGGTGTTGCAGGGTAGTGCAGAGTATTGGCAGGGTGTTGCAGAGTATTGGCAGGGTGTTGCAGAGTATTGGCATGGTGTTGCAGAGTAGTGCAGAGTATTGGCAGGGTGTTGCAGAGTAGTGCAGAGTATTGGCAGGGTGTTGCAGAGTATTGGCATGGTGTTGCAGAGTATTAGCAGGGTGTTGCAGAGTATTGGCAGGGTGTTGCAGAGTATTAGCAGGGTGTTGCAGAGTATTGGCAGGGTGTTGCAGAGTATTGGCAGGGTGTTGCAGAGTATTGGCATGGTGTTGCAGAGTATTGGCATGGTGTTGCAGAGTATTGGCGTGGTGTTGCAGGGTAGTGCAGAGTATTGGCAGGGTGTTGCAGAGTATTGGCAGGGTGTTGCAGAGTATTGGCATGGTGTTGCAGAGTATTTGCATGGTGTTGCAGAGTATTGGCATGGTGTTGCAGGGTAGTGCAGAGTATTGGCAGGGTGTTGCAGAGTATTGGCATGGTGTTGCAGAGTATTGGCATGGTGTTGCAGGGTAGTGCAGAGTATTGGCAGGGTGTTGCAGAGTATTGGCAGGGTGTTGCAGAGTATTGGCATGGTGTTGCAGAGTATTGGCATGGTGTTGCAGGGTAGTGCAGAGTATTGGCAGGATGTTGCAGAGTATTGGCATGGTGTTGCAGGGTAGTGCAGAGTATTGGCAGGGTGTTGCAGAGTATTGGCATGGTGTTGCAGAGTATTGGCATGGTGTTGCAGAGTATTGGCATGGTGTTGCAGGGTAGTGCAGAGTATTGGCAGGGTGTTGCAGAGTATTGGCAGGGTATTGCAGAGTATTGTAGAGTATTGGCAGGGTATTGGTTGGGTATTACCGAGTATTGGCAGGGTATTGCAGAGTATTGGCATGGTGTTGCAGGGTATTGGCATGGTGTTGCAGGGTAGTGCAGAGTATTGGCAGGGTGTTGCAGAGTATTGGCAGGGTGTTGCAGAGTATTGGCAGGGTGTTGCAGAGTATTGGCAGGGTGTTGCAGAGTATTGGCAGGGTGTTGCAGAGTATTGGCTGGGTATTACCGAGTATTGCAGAGTATGGCTGGGTATTACCGAGTATTGGCAGGGTATTGCAGAGTATTGGCAGGGTGTTGCAGAGTATTGGCTGGGTATTACCGAGTATTGCAGAGTATGGCAGGGTATTACTGAGTATTGGCAGGGTATTGCAGAGTATTGTAGAGTATTGGCAGGGTATTGGTTGGGTATTACCGAGTATTGGCAGGGTATTGCAGAGTATTGGCATGGTGTTGCAGGGTATTGGCATGGTGTTGCAGAGTATTGGCAGGGTGTTGCAGAGTATTGGCAGGGTGTTGCAGAGTATTGGCAGGGTGTTGCAGAGTATTGGCAGGGTGTTGCAGAGTATTGGCTGGGTATTACCGAGTATTGCAGAGTATGGCTGGGTATTACCGAGTATTGGCAGGGTATTGCAGAGTATTGGCAGGGTATCGCAGAGTATTGGCTGGGTATTACAGAGTATTGCAGAGTATTGCAGAGTATGGCTGGGTATTACAGAGTATTGCAGAGTATGGCAGAGTATGGCTGGGTATTACAGAGTATTACAGAGTATTGCAGAGTATGGCTGGGTATTACGGGTATTGCAGAGTATGGCTGGGTATGGCAGAGTATTGCAGAGTATGGCTGGGTATTACAGGGTATTGCAGAGTATGGCTGGGTATGGCAGAGTATTGCAGAGTATGGATGGGTATTACGGGTATTGCAGAGTATGGCAGAGTATGGCTGGGTATGGCAGAGTATTGCAGAGTATGGATGGGTATTACGGGTATTGCAGAGTATGGCAGAGTATGGCTGGGTATGGCAGAGTATTGTCAGAGTGTTGCAGAGTATTGTCAGAGTATTGCAAAGTATTGGCAGGGTATTGCAGGGTATTGGCAGGGTATTGGCAGGGTACTGGCTGGGTGTTACAGAGTATTGTCAGAGTATTGCAGAGTATTGGCAGGGTATTACCTGGGTATTGCAGGGTGTTGCAGAGTATTGTCAGGGTATTGGCTGGTATTGCAGAGTATTGGCAGGGTATTGGCTGGTATTGCAGAGTATTGGCAGGGTATGTGCTGGCATCCGATCTCTCCCCTCCACTGTACAGATCTGTACACAGAGGGGAGAGAGGAACCAGCGTCATCTTGACGCCGGTTTGTTTACAAGTGATCGCTCCGTCATTTGACGGAGCAATCACATTGTAAACGGCCGACGGGTGCACCAAGATGGCCTCCGCTCCGGAGCTAGGCCGAAGCCGCGGCCTTTCCTAAGGCCGAGGCTGCGGACGGCTCCGCGGATCGCGGCGAGTAATTGCGGTAACGCCGCCCCAGTAATGGGAACGGCGTTACCGTGAGGGGAAGAGTAATCAGTTAGATTACTCGTTACCCTCTAAAGTAACGGCGTTACATAACGCCGTTTACTTTAATCGCGTTTGTTACATCACTGCAAGGGACACTCTACAAGAGGATCTGGAGTTTGGTGACCACAGTGTAGAGTTGCCGCCTCATCCCTTTAAACCCAAACACATATTAATTACACGGGTTCTGTGGCTGATTAAGGTTGTAATTAAACTCATGTAGCGGTGAGATCTTTTCAAGGTGTCCGCTATGTTGTAAATTTTGTTATTTTTGTCTCTCAGAACCATAAAGGGGTTCTGAGAGTTGATTGGATAGGGAAGCTTTGGCATCAGTCTGGCTGGGCTGTGTTGGGGTTCTGCCTGATCATGTGTGCGGTGAGGTGCACATGACAGGCTCAGAACCAGGCCTGGTTGGACGTTTGGGTACCGGCATTCCTCGGAGCCAATCAATGGGCGCGTCTGGCCCCGCTGAGGAGTCTGGGGAAGGGTACTTAAGATGCTGGAGTCATGTGTTCGGGGTTCTGTTTGTGAGGCCATAGCTGCCTGTTCCTGGATCTGGACCGGGGTAGCCCCGCGAGGGGTCCCGGTCACGGGAGCGTGTGCTGCCCCGCAACATGGTCAGTTCCATTGACCCCACAATCTGGGGCGAGGATCCGTCTCTTCCCGAGAACCGGCTGGTCCGAGGCGCAGTAACTGAGGGAGGATTCAAGGCGCTCTTAACATAGAGGGGCACCGCAGCTCGTGTAAGCGACCGGGGAGGACCCTTCGGAGGAGGGCCAACAAGCTGGCATCCTGAGAAGTGCCTGGTTGCTGGGTTGTCAAGGACACTAGAGAATCCACACTTCCCCAATACTGCCAAGGAGACGGAGAACGTTCCAGGTACTGAGGAAAGGTTCCTGTTTGTTTCTGAGTGCTACTTTGAGTCAAGGTCAGAGACTTTGCAAATTCCGAATCCAAGTGCCGACTGCCATAATCTCTGGCTAGAAATTTGTTCAGCTTGGAAGCGCCCAGCTGCGAGTGGCTACTCTCTGGGTTGGCAAATAGAGACTTTGTTATACTTAGCAGTTCAAGGTGCCTGAGTTTCTTCACCCTGCCCTCTGTTCCCATACGAGTCTGTGTCTGTTGGATGTTACCCCTGCAAATAAAAACCTTTCTAAAGGACTTTTATGGTGTCAGCGTCCAAAGTCGTCGGGTACTAACCCTGGGAACCCCTAGACCTGGAGGAACAAGCCAAGTGGAGGTAACCGGTGAGCCCAAAAGTCAAGGCCGCCCCATCGAGGGCTATGGCCGCTACACTCACTTGGTGCCTTATCTGCATTTAATTAGCCTCAGAACCCGTGTAATTCAAAGGTGTTCCATTAACACAACACTAATTGAAGCTAATTATAAAACCCTCTTTGGCTGGTATTTAGTACCAACCAGGGTAGCTAAGAAGCATCCATCTGCATCTCCCATGTGCCTTAGATGGTGTGGCCAGGTGGGTACGATGTACCACATTTGGTGGCAGTGTCCAACGATCACCAGATTTTGGATTTGTATATTCAACTTGGTGTACTCGGTGACAGGGGTAAATATCCGTTGATCCCCGGAAACTGCACTTTTTCAAAAACCTCCTGAAAGAGTCCCTACAAAAATCGTTGAAGCAAATCATATACATAATCTTAGCTGCCGGAATAACCATTGCTAAGTGCTGGAAGCAGTCGATGGTTCCTATTGACTCTGTGAAGAATTAGCTTAACGGGATCAATGGTTAATGATAGACTCACCTGTATCTCTGTTTCCTCTCTTCCTCGGCCCCTAGTTTTCCTCTCTTCCTTGGCCCGCTGTTTCCTCTCTTCCTCTGCCCCTCGGTTTCCTCTCTTCCTCGGCCCCTCTGTCTCCTCTCTTCCTCGGCCCCTCTGTTTCCTCTCTTCCTCGGCCCCTCTGTCTCCTCTCTTCCTCGGCCCCTCTGTTTCCTCTCTTCCTCGGCCCCTCTGTTTCCTCTCTTCCTCGGCCCCTCTGTTTCCTCTCTTACTTGGCCCCTCTGTTTCCTCTCTTCCTTGGCCCCTCTGTTTCCTCTCTTCCTTGGCCCCTCTGTTTCCTCTCTTCCTCTGCCCCTCTGTTTCCTCTCTTCCTCGGCCCCTCTGTTTCCTCTCTTCCTCGGCCCCTCTGTTTCCTCTCTTCCTCGGCCCCTCTGTTTCCTCTCTTCCTCGGCCGCTCTGTTTCCTCTCTCCTGGCCCCTCTGTTTTCTCTCTTCCTCTGCCCCTCTGTTTCCTCTCTTCCTCTGCCCCTCTGTTTTCTCTCTTCCTCTGCCCCTCTGTTTCCTCTCTCCTGGCCCCTCTGTTTCCTCTCTCCTGGCCCCTCTGTTTCCTCTCTCCTGGCCCCTCTGTTTCCTCTCTCCTGGCCCCTCTGTTTCCTCGCTTCCTCTGCCCCTCTGTTTCCTCTCTTCCTCGACCCCTCTGTTTCCTCTCTTCCTCGACCCCTCTATTTCCTCTCTTCCTCTGCCCTTCTGTTTCCTCTCTTCCTCGGCCCCGCTGTTTCCTCTCTTCCTCTGCCCCTCTGTTTCTTCTCTTCCTCGGCCCCTCTGTTTCCTCTCTTCCTCGGCCCCTCTCTAAAAATGAACAACGGCGTCTCTGTGTTTGGGGAACATGTCGCCAATTACCGAGCGGTAACTCTGCTCAGGTGATGGCGCCTCCCCTCCACCGTTTCGTCAGCGTGACGTTGGCAGTCACTCTAGATCAGAGGTCTCAAACTGGTGGCCCTCCAGCTGTTGCAAAACTACAAGTCCCATGAGGCATTGCAAGGCTGACAGTTACAAGCATGACTCCCACAGGCAGAGGCATGATGGGACTTGTAGTGTAGCAACAGCTGGAGGGCCACCAGTTTGAGACCCCTGCTCTAGATCATGCTCGAGTATTTATACCCCCCTCGAGTTTGACATGTGCCCCCTGTGGCTGTTGGCTCCAATGGACAGGTGGTACCATCTTGGATTATAGGGGTTGGCTCAGAAGCACAAGGTAGCTGATGTTAGAGGTTGTCACCATTTTCCCATTTTGCTTGCATTTTTTAGATTGTTGCCCTCACTTTCATTTTTATTTTTTAATCCATATGATTGGGATACTACCTTCACCCCCTCACGCCCTACCTTGTTATGGGATATTACCTTCCCATCCCATCACTTCCCCTTTCCCACCCATCCCTTGGGGTCATTTCAGGTCATTCCTTTTCCTTTCTATATTAGCACATACACCTATTATACCTATTAATACATTCTATGTTACACTTATTTCAGATGATTCACGGTCCCGCCACCCAGCTCCATTTGACTCTCCATGGGACACCCTACTCCAAGGGACATTCATCCCCTGAGGGTTTATTTCAACACCCTATCTTGGGATATGCCACCTCTGCTCCCGGGACTGATGACTTGTCCGGCCGGTGTGCGGCCCCCCCACCGCTCTCAGCCAGACCCATAGGTGATCTGTAAGTTTGGGTGGATGTTTTTCACCCTATATGTGTTTTGTACCTTTTTTTGCTCTCTATTTCTCCCCCACTCTCCTGTTATTCGAGACACCTTACCTATAGCTGAACCTTACTAATTTCAGACATTACCAGCATCTTCTCCTGATGAGTGGAGAGTTCCACGAAACGCGTTGAGCCATCCTGATGCTTTCATGATATACACTATATGGGATCATGTCATAATTTTGACCTTGCTTTATTGTATTATGCTGTAATAATCATGATTTCTTATATACCTTGTGACGAACCCTCTGTCCTCAAACAGAACTTGATGCTTCCTCCATCCAGAACCAGCACTATCCAAGACCATTTAGCCCAGTCACCAGACAACACCAGTCTTGGAGTGGCAAACAACAACTGGTTTAATATCACACATGGACACACAGATATCTCACTTCAAAACACTTCCCTCCCACCCTTGGAAAACAGGGCGGGTTAAACTGTCCAATGACAATGGACACACAGGTCAGGTGTGTTCAAACTTCTCCTCAGTAAACAGTCTTATCCGCGGGGAGGGGCTGCTGGAGGAATCTCCCCTCCCTCTTTCCTCACAGCGAGACACTTTCACATCCCATAATATTTGAGGCAGACAGACACAATAGACAATAGAATACAGCCACGCCCCAAACGATCACAGCCAATAGTCCAACAGCATGAGACAGCACACATTATATATACATATATACAGCATTGGATCTGACTAGCACAGATCATAGTGGGGTTTAGACATGTGCAATTTGTTTAGTTCCAAATTAGTTTTTTAACGAATTATGACAAATTCGTTAATTCCGAATTTCCGAATTTCAAAATTAGCGAAATTGCGAATTTCCGAAAATTGCGAATTTCCGAAATTACAAATTTCTGAATTTTCAAATTTTAGAATTTCTGAATTTCATATTTAAATTATATTAAATTATAGGTATTGGAATTCCCTTTCAAATTTGTCTGCTAGTAAACGAATTCATGCGAAGTTACGAATTATCTGAAATAACGAATGCCGCATCTAACCAAATGGAACGTAACCATCTAATAATAATAAAACCTTTTCATTATTATTATTAATTATTTATTATTAATTTGTTCCGTTCCATTTGTTTAGATGCGGCATTCGTTATTTCAGATAATTCGTAACTTCGCATAAATTCGTACTCGTTAATTTAATAGTTAGTTATTAATTAAACTGATTTTCTTCCTTTTTTTCAGATTTTCAAATTTTGGGATTTTCAAATCTTTGAATTCCCGAATTCCGAAAATCTGAAAATTTGGAAATTCGGAGTTCCGAAAGTCCGAAAATTTGGAATTCCGAAAAACCGAAAATTTGGAATTCCGAAAAACCGAAAATTCGGAATTCCGAAAAACCGAAAATCCAAAATTCGATTTTCTTTCTTTTCTTTAGATTTTCAAATTTTGGGATTTTTAAATCTTTAAATTCCTGAATTCCGAAAATTCGGGAATTCGGAGTTCCGAAAGTCCGAAAATTCGGAATTCCGAAAGTCCAAAAATTCGGAATTCCGAAAATCCAAAAATTCGGAATTCCGAAAATCCAAAAATTCGTAATTCCGAAAGTCCGAAAATTCGGAATTCCGAAAGTCCGAAAATTCGGAATTCCGAAAAACCAAAAATTCGGAATTCCGAAAACCCAAAAATCCAAAATTTGGAAATTCGATAATTCGGAAATCTGAAGATTTGAAATTAGAAAATTCGGAATTTCGTAAATCCGGAAATTCTGAAATCCGAAATTTTGGAAATCTGAAAATTCTGAAATCCGAAAATTTGGAAATCTGAAAATTCTGAAATCCGAAAATTTGGAAATCTGAAAATCCTGAAATCCGAAAATTAGAGATTCAGAAATCCGAAAATTAGAGATTCGGAAATCCGAAAATTCGAAAATTTGTAAATTCTGAAATCCGAAAAATAGAAATGTGGAGATTCCAGAAATTTCCGAATTCCGAATTTTCGAATTTTTGGTCAGTGCACATGTCTAGTGTGGTTCTCATTCACCCTGTGCCCCTATTAGAGACACAGGGTGATTTACACATAAGAGGGTCCGGGGAAGCTAGACAAGGAGCCTCCAGAACTCTCCAGGGCAAGCCGAGTTCCACAAACCCCCGACCCAAAGTCACTCCTGTCACACATACCTATTATGTGATATATGGGTTGATGTGCCTGACTTTTTACAATGTTATTACCATTTAATACCGCAATTTTAGCTACAAATGTATTATACATGAAATAAATACTATTCCTGTGCATATATTGCTATAGTGTTGCTGTGACATTGAGATCCGGTATGTACAGTCACAATCTACAATGTTTTGGTCAGACACCCACCGTCCACTATCACCTTTCATACAGCGACCCGATCGCCGCGATCGGGTCACAGAGCTGAAGAGGGAGAGGTCTGTGTAAACAAACTTCTCCCTGTGCTTCCTAGTGCGACTGACACTGATCGGCTGTTCCCTGTCATCGGGAAAGACGATCAGTGACCTCAGGGACGTCAGACACCAAGCCACGCCCCCCTACAGTTAAAAAAAACACACACACACACACTTAACCCCTCCCCGCCCCTAGTGGTTAACTCCTTCACTGCCAGTGTCATTTACACAGGAATCAGTGCATTTAAATAGAATTGATTTTTGTATAAATGACAATGGTCCCAAAAATGTGTAAAAAAATGTCCGATGTGTCCGCCATAATGTCGCAGTCACAATAAAAATCGCTGATCGCCGCCATTACTAGTAAAAAAAAAATATTAATAAAAATGCTATAAAACTATCCCCAATTTTGTAAACGCTATAATTTTTGCGCAAACCAATCAATAATCGGCAATTGCGATTTTTTTTACCAAAAATATGTAGAAGAATACGTATCAGCCTAAACTGAGGAAAAAAAACGTTTTTTTATATATTTTTTGGGGATATTTATTATAGCAAAAAGTAAAAACGAAGTGAGATGGGCACAGTGAGGCTGCAGATGAGCACAGTGAGGCTGCAGATGGGCACAGTGAGGCTGCAGATGGGCACAGTGAGGCTGCAGATGGCACAGTGAGACTGCAGATGGGCTCAGGAAGGCTGCAGATGGGCACAGTGAGGCTGCAGATGGGCACAGTAAGACTGCAGATGGGCACAGTGAGACTGCAGATGGGCACAGGGAGGCTGCAGATGGGCACAGGGAGGCTGCAGATGAGCACAGTGAGGCTGCAGATGGGCACAGGGAGGCTGCAGATGAGCACAGTGAGGCTGCAGATGGGCACAGGGAGGCTGCAGATGGGCACAGGGAGGCTGCAGATGAGCACAGTAAGACTGCAGATGGGCACAGTAAGACTGCAGATGGGCACAGTAAGACTGCAGATGGGCACATTGAGGCTGCAGATGGGCACAGTAAGACTGCAGATGGGCACATTGAGGCTGCATATGGGCACAGTAAGACTGCAGATGGGCACAGTGAGGCTGCAGATGGGCACAGTGAGGCTGCAGATGGGCACAGTGAGGCTGCAGATTGGCACAGTGAGGCTGCAGATGGGCACATTGAGGCTGCAGATGGGCACAGGGAGGCTGCAGATGAGCACAGTAAGACTGCAGATGGGCACAGTAAGACTGCAGATGGGCACATTGAGGCTGCAGATGGGCACAGTAAGACTGCAGATGGGCACAGTGAGGCTGCAGATGGGCACAGTGAGGCTGCAGATGGGCACAGTGAGGCTGCAGATTGGCACAGGGAGGCTGCAGGTGGGCACAGTGAGGCTGCAGATTGGCACAGTGAGGCTGCAGATGGGCACATTGAGGCTGCAGATGGGCACAGGGAGGCTGCAGATGGGCACAGTGAGGCTGCAGATGGGCACAGTGAGGCTGCAGATGGGCACAGGGAGGCTGCAGATGGGCAAAGTGAGGCTGCACCCTCATTTGAGTGTAAGCTGAGGGGGGCCTTTTCAGCATAAAAAAATGTGTGAAAACTTTGTATCATTTTGATAAATAGGGAACTTATCTGTGTGTTATATTAATACAATGCTGTCACCTGCTTCTTTATTTTATATGTAACTATAAAATATCTTTACTTCATACATTATACTTGGAGTTGTTACCATGTGTTGATCTTTCCATGAAATCCTTTGAAGGAGAAGAAATATTTCACTGTCAGCGTTTTCTATAGAATATCATCATAGTGCACACAACGCGACCCACTCCCCGCCCCGCCCATTTCCCATGACCGACGCAGCGCTGAGGCTCAGCTATGGGGGAGGGACAGAAGTTCCTTCCTGACAGCTCATTGGACGGGTCAGCAGAAATGGTCAAATCTTCACTTACTGGGTAACAGGAAATAAGAGGTGTGACCCGGAACATTCATCTTAACATTTCCTTTTGTAAACCTTGTTATATATTTTTATAGCTCTGACATATACCGCAGTGCTGTACAGAGAACACTGAGCCAATCACATCAGTCTCTGTACAGAGGAGCTTACACTCTAATGTCCCCTCCCCCACAGTCACATCAGTCTCTGTACAGAGGAGCTTACACTCTAATGTCCCCTCCCCACAGTCACATCAGTCTCTGTACAGAGGAGCTTACACTCTAATGTCCCCTCCCCCCACAGTCACATCAGTCTCTGTACAGAGGAGCTTACACTCTAATGTCCCCTCCCCCCCCACAGTCACATCAGTCTCTGTACAGAGGAGCTTACACTCTAATGTCCCCTCCCCCACAGTCACATCAGTCTCTGTACAGAGGAGCTTACACTCTAATGTCCCCTCCCCCACAGTCACATCAGTCTCTGTACAGAGGAGCTTACACTCGAATGTCCCCTCCCCCCACAGTCACATCAGTCTCTGTACAGAGGAGCTTACACTCGAATGTCCCCTCCCCCCCACAGTCACATCAGTCTCTGTACAGAGGAGCTTACACTCTAATGTCCCCTCCCCCCACAGTCACATCAGTCTCTGTACAGAGGAGCTTACACTCGAATGTCCCCTCCCCACAGTCACATCAGTCTCTGTACAGAGGAGCTTACACTCGAATGTCCCCTCCCCCCCACAGTCACATCAGTCTCTGTACAGAGGAGCTTACACTCTAATGTCCCCTCCCCACAGTCACATCAGTCTCTGTACAGAGGAGCTTACACTCTAATGTCCCCTCCCCCCCACAGTCACATCAGTCTCTATACAGAGGAGCTTACACTCTAATGTCCCCCCCCCCCACAGTCACATCAGTCTCTGTACAGAGGAGCTTACACTCTAATGTCCCCTCCCCCCCACAGTCACATCAGTCTCTGTACAGAGGAGCTTACACTCTAATGTCCCCTCCCCCACAGTCACATCAGTCTCTGTACAGAGGAGCTTACACTCTAATGTCCCCTCCCCACAGTCACATCAGTCTCTGTACAGAGGAGCTTACACTCTAATGTCCCCTCCCCACACAGTCACATCAGTCTCTATACAGAGGAGCTTACACTCTAATGCCCCCCCCCCCACAGTCACATCAGTCTCTGTACAGAGGAGCTTACACTCTAATATCCCCTCCCCCCACAGTCACATCAGTCTCTGTACAGAAGAGCTTACACTCTAATGTCCCCTCCCCCACAGTCACATCAGTCTCTGTACAGAGGAGCTTACACTCTAATGTCCCCTCCCCCCACAGTCACATCAGTCTCTGTACAGAGGAGCTTACACTCTAATGTCCCCTCCCCCACAGTCACATCAGTCTCTGTACAGAGGAGCTTACACTCTAATATCCCCTCCCCCCACAGTCACATCAGTCTCTGTACAGAAGAGCTTACACTCTAATGTCCCCTCCCCCCACAGTCACATCAGTCTCTGTACAGAGGAGCTTACACTCTAATGTCCCCTCCCCCCACAGTCACATCAGTCTCTGTACAGAGGAGCTTACACTCTAATGTCCCCTCCCCCCACAGTCACATCAGTCTCTGTACAGAGGAGCTTACACTCTAATGTCCCCTCCCCCCACAGTCACATCAGTCTCTGTACAGAGGAGCTTACACTCTAATGTCCCCTCCCCCACAGTCACATCAGTCTCTGTACAGAGGAGCTTACACTCTAATGTCCCCTCCCCCACAGTCACATCAGTCTCTGTACAGAGGAGCTTACACTCTAATGTCCCCTCCCCCACAGTCACATCAGTCTCTGTACAGAGGAGCTTACACTCTAATGTCCCCTCCCCCCACAGTCACATCAGTCTCTGTACAGAGGAGCTTACACTCTAATGTCCCCTCCCCCCACAGTCACATCAGTCTCTGTACAGAGGAGCTTACACTCTAATGTCCCCTCCCCCCCACAGTCACATCAGTCTCTGTACAGAGGAGCTTACACTCTAATGTCCCCTCCCCCCACAGTCACATCAGTCTCTGTACAGAGGAGCTTACACTCTAATGTCCCCTCCCCCACAGTCACATCAGTCTCTGTACAGAGGAGCTTACACTCTAATGTCCCCTCCCCCCACAGTCACACACTATTAAACATTTACAGTATCTGACAAAAGTAAGTACACCCCTCTGTGACATTTCTTCTCTCTTTTCATGTGACAACACTGCCTTGCTAAAGAAGCTGAGGGTAAAGGTGATGGACTGGCCAAGCATGTCTCCAGACCTAAACCTAGGGTTGCCACCTGTCCGGGATTTACCCGGACAGTCCAGGTTTTGAATCCTGTGTCCGGGTTTCAGGTGGACTGAAACCCGGACACATTATTCAGACCAGGCTGTTGCTCCCCATTAACCAAGATAGTCACAAACAAATCTGTTGCCATCAAAGAGCTGCGTGCGGCTGTCTAGGGGCATCACTGGGGGGGGGGCAGGAAGATTATGTCAGCAAGAGCAATTTGGCCACACCCACTGTTCAATGCAGCTCCGCATAACTACTCTCCTTGTGGCACCCAAAGATGTCCAAGGCTGCTAAAGTGTTCGGGTTTGGCTTGATGAAAAGGTGGCAACCCTACATAAACCCTATTGATCATCTGTGGGACATCCTCAAACGGAAGGGGGAGGAGCGCAAGGTCTCCAACATCCACCAGCTCTGTAATGTCATCATGGGGGAGGGGGAAGAGGACTCCAGTGACAACCTGTGAAGCTCTGGTGACCTCCATGCCCAAGAGGGTTAAGGCAGTTGTGACGGGAGTCACTTTGGGCTGGGGGCTTGTGGAACCCAGCTTACCTTGGAGAGCTCTGGAAACTCCTTTTCCAGCTTCCCCGGCCCCTCCTATGTGTAAGTCACCCTGTGTCTATTAGGGGCACAGGGTGGCCGAGAACCCCAGTGCCAACCTGTGAAGCTCTTGTGACCTCCATGCCCAAGAGGGTTAAGGCAGTGCTGGAAAATAATGGTGGCCACACAAAATATTGACACTTTGGGCCCAATTTGGAGATTTTCTCTTAGGGGGTGTCCTGACTTTTGTTGCCAGCGGTTTAGACATTAATGGCTGTGTGTTGAGTTATTTTGAGGGGACGGCAAATTTACACCATTATACAAGCTGTACACTCACTACTTTACATTGTAGACAAGTGTCATTTCTTCAGTGTTGTCACATGAATGTCATTGAGGGGTGTACTTACTTTTTGTCAGATACCGTCAAAAGATATCATGTAGCTACTTAGTCTTAGAGACTGAAATATGATGAGTAAGGCGTTGCGGTGATGTCGGCGCTCTCTCTCTCGGATTACGTATACAGACTGACCTATGTGGTGTCCGGATATGAATAGAGTGATGTGGAAAGCATTGCATTAAATGTCATGTGACCAGAAGTCGGGCGTTTCTCCTTGTGGTTTGTGTTGCTGTTATAAATAATGACCAAAGATCATTTCTCAGGAACTTCTCCAAATATAAATCATGAGTTTAGGAAGATCATCCAGTCCCAGAACGCCGAGAACAGATTCATCACTTAGAGAGGACACCTCCTTGTACAGCATTCAGCCCTAGACATATGCAATTCCTTTCGTTTTTTTTTGTTTTTCGTTTTTTTTTTGTTATATTCGTTCATTCGTTATCGTACGAATGAACAAACGATTCGCTAAAAATTTTAACGAATAACGAATCGTTCGAATCCCAAAATAACGAAAATCCGAAAAAATCCGAAAAAAAACAAATTAGAAACAACGAATGTACGAAAGAAGAAAATCCGAAAAACGAAAGCAGGAACAACGAAAATGAAAATGAACGAAAAAATTCGTGCGATTTGTAATTTCCCGTGTCTCTTACAATGGCGCTGCTTAACGTGCCTCGAATGGATTGAACGAAAAAATTCGTACATTCGTAACTTTTTTTTTTTTTGTTTGTTGAATTCGTAATTTTCCGTGTCCCTTACAATGGCGCTGCTTAACGTGCCTCGGATGCATTGAACAAAAAAATTCGTACATTCGTAACTTTTTTTTTTTTTCGATTGGTAATTTTTCGTGTATCTCACAATGGCGCTGCTTAACGTGCTTCAAATGGATTGAACGAAAAAATTCGTACATTCGTAACCTTTTTTTTTCGATTCGTAATTTTCCATGTCTCTTACAATGTAATAATAGCATACACATTACATAGCATTATGAATTATGCTCCGATTACGAATGTTACGAAAGTACGAAATAAATACGAATGCGTCCGAATTTCGAATAAACGAATAAACGAAAATTAAACTAACGGAAAAACGAATCAACGAAAAAATTCGTACATTCGTAACTTTTTTTTTTTTTTTCGATTTGGTAATTTTCCGTGTCTCCTACAATGGCGCTGCTTAACGTGCTTCGAATGGATTGAACGGAAAAATTTGTACATTCGTAACTTTTTTTTTCGATTCATAATTTTCCGTGTCTCTTACAATGTAATAATAGCATACACATTACATAACATTATGAATTATGCTCCGATTACGAATCTACGAATGTTACGAATGTATCAATAAATACGAATGCGTCCGAATTTCAAATAAACGAATAAACGAAAATTAAACTAACGGAAATACGAATCAACGAACAAATTTGTACATTCATAACTTTTTTTTTTATTTCGATTCGTAATTTTACGTGTCTCTTACAATGGCGCTGCTTAATGTGCTTCGAATGGATTGACCGAAAAAAATTGTACATTCGTAACTTTTTTTTTTTCGATTCGTAATTTTTCCGTGTCTCTTACAATGGCGCTGCTTAACGTGCTTCGAATGGATTGAACGAAAAAATTCGTACATTCGTAACTTTATTTTTCGATTCTTAATTTTCCATGTTTCTTAAAATGTAATAATAGCATACACATTACATAAAATTATGAATTATGCTCCGATTACGAATCTACGAATGTTACGAATGTTACGAATGTACGAATAAAATACGAATGCGTCCGAATTTCGAATAAACAAAAATTAAACTAACGGAAAAACGAATCAACGAAAAATAAGTCTTACGAAAATACGAATCGTTACGAATACGAACACCGACGACTTACGAATTTACGAAATCGTAACGAATCAACGGAAACGAAAAAAACGAAACGAAAATAAACAAATTTTTTTGTTGTGCACATGTCTATTCAGCCCTGTCACACTTTGAATGACAATGACTCAGTCGTACAACACGGCACCCAAATCAAATTCTAATTTTTATTAAGACAGATAGAGCTATTTATTTGGTGGTATCTGATCACCACCGGGGGAGGGGGATGTTCTATTCTTTGATAAATAAAGGAAAAAAGGCCGAAAATTTTCATTAAAAAAAAAAAGTTTTTCTTAAGTTTCTTTTTTAAATTTTGCAAATAAATCATCTTTCTTCATAAATTTAGGCCAAAATGTCTTCTGCTCCATTTCTTTGATAACAATTAGACATGGGAAACGCTGGGAAATGTTTAGTTTCCTTTTGGGAATTGGTTTCACCCAAACGAGTAAAAATATTTGAACAAATGAAGGGATTTTATAGATGCCGACGATGTCTACCGTGTGCAGTCACTAGAAGACCGCCAAGGAAAAAGGAAGTCCAAATAAAACAGCTGATTACTTGTCACATATGTCATCGAGTGCCCGTGCCATCTGCAGTACAGAGGGAGGACCACCCGTCCCTTATTTCTAAGGATCAGAGAACATATTAACCACTTTCAGCCCCGGACCAATTGGCAGCCAAAGGACCAGGCCCCTTTTTGCAATTCGGCACTGCGTCGCTTTAACTGACAATTGCGCGGTCGTGCGACGTGGCTCCCAAACAAAATTGGCGTGCTTTTTTTCCCACAAATAGAGCTTTCTTTTGGTGGTATTTGATCGCATCTCCGGTTTTTATTTTTTGCGCTATAAACAAAAGAAGAGCGACAATTTTGAAAAAAAACACAATATTTTTTACTTTTTGCTTTAATAAATATCCCATTTAAAAAAAAAAAAAAATAATTTTTCCTCAGTTTAGGCCGATACGTATTCTTCTACATATTTTTGGTAAAAAAAATCGCAATAAGCGTATATTGATCGGTTTGCGCAAAAGTTCTAGCGTCTACAAAATAGGGGATAGATTTATGTCATTTTTTTTTTTACTAGTAATGGCGGCGATTTGCGATTTTTTTTCGTGACTGCGACATTGCGGCAGACACTTCGGACACTTTTGATACATTTTTGGGACCATTCACATTTACACAGCGATCGTTGCTATAAAATTGCATTGATTACTGTGTAAATGTGACTGGCAGGGAAGGGGTTAACACTAGGGGGCGCTGCAGGGGTTAATATGTTCCCTAAAGTAGTGATTCTAACTGTGGGGGGAGGGGACTAACAAGGGGAGGAGACCGATCGGTGTTCCTCCGTACTGGAAACACATGATCGGTCTCCTCTCCGCTGACAGGACGTGAAGCTGTGTGTTTACACACACAGCTCCAAGGTCCCGCACGGTCCCGCTGTTTTAACGGGCAATCGCGGGTGCCCGGTGGACATCCCGGGCGCCGGGCACTCGCACCCTAGGCAGCCGGGAACGGGAGGACGTCATATGACGCCCACCTAGGATGGGAGATCCACCTTGTGGGCGTCATATGACTATGGGCGGGTAGTGAAGGGGTTAATAATATTCACAAAGGGATATGATGATGAGGGTAAGCTCCTTCCGCTATTGTAATTCCTCTACCCACCCCCCACCCCTTTTTTTTCTTCTTTTTTCTCTTTTCTCCACTCTCTCCCGGCCCATAGCTGCCTTGCTTAATCATGTAATAATAGTTAATAACACAGAGGGAGGGGAAGAAGGGAACAATAGAAAGTAAACACTGTAGGGAAATAATAGAGAATAGAAGACCTAGATAATTTACACATAAAATTGGTAACAGAGGACACCATGAGAAGGGGAGCACTAGCACGAAAGTCCCAGGAAAAGGAAGGGGGGAGAAGGAGAGAAGATTATGTACACAAACACAAATAAATGAGAAAGGAATAGAGGGGAGGCACATTTGAGAGGAGATAACAGGAAGGTGGGGGGGGGGGGGAGAGGGAAGAGAGAAAATGGACCCTCGGTTCTACCCCTTTTTTTTTTTTTTTCTCCTTCCCCCTCCCCCTCAAGTGGGGTAGGGGAGGGGGGGAAGGGGGAAATGGAGGGGAGAGGAGGTGGCTGGAGGAGAACACACTCTAAAGTAAGAATCAAATATGAGATTGTTCTAATGTATATAACTTTGTAAGATGAAAGACAATGTTTAATAAAAAAAAAATAATAATATTCACAAAGGGTATCCAAAAGATAACCTCTCAAGGCACTTCGATACCCTCGGGTATTATATTCTATGGTATTATATTCTATGGTATTATATTCTATGGTATTATATTCTATGGTATTGACCACATAGATGATCACTGGAGAGGGGGTAACAAGCGTACCTTAATCTCTAGGAAGGAGACCAGCTGGATTTACAGGTTGGGGTCCCTTGCCCATAAGGGCCTCAACCTAGAAATCGACTTAAACTGTTTTATAGCAAACCCCTAGTGTGGGTCCTGAACTTACTAGGGTTGTTCTATATTTCATTTTGGGATGTGTAACTATGTGGAATGTTTTCATTTTTTTGATCGGGGAGCAGACCCATGAGATCCCCTTCATAACTCGGATATTGGCAGTAATTCCTCTGTTAATGGATTAACTAACCTCTCCTAGTAGGACGAGCGGGTAACCTATTATGTGAAGTGGTGGAATTTTTTAGCACTGACTTATTATGCTGTGAGCTTTATACATTGATAGCGGGCTTTCATGTGGAGTGGTGCCAGCTTCCGGTACCGACTTTTTATGCTGGGAGCCTTATACACTGACACAGGGGCGGACTGACAACTCATGGGGCCCCCGGGCAATAGGAGATTAAGGGGCCCCCAGGCAATCAGAGATTATGGGGCCACACAGTATACAATCACACAGTATACACATACATGTACACACAGTATACACAGACACGTTTCTATTGGCTGAGAAGGTACTGGAGAGGTGGGGCAGCTATAATTTCATCATTTTTAGACCAAAAGGATGTCGGTAAGGGACATTTCAGAAACAGATGTAAAAAAAAAAACACAGATTTTTACATACTGTCCCTGGTTTTACTGAGGCTAGCAACCCTGATGGTGCCCCCTAGTTGCCCGGGGCCTTTGGGAAGTTCCCGAGTGGCCAAATGGTCAGTCCGCCCCTGCACTGACAGTTATATCAGGATGGGCACCTTAACTGTAGGGTTATGTAATCGATTTAGGTACATACCAATCTCCTCTGTTCACCTTGGAGAGCTATTGCATATTCCCCCCAGTACCCCAATTTATTCTTGTTCTTTAGGAGTATGGACCCTCACTGGTACTGTGCCAATGCTAGATAAATGTCAGGTATATGGCATGGTGGTTGCCACCTTCCCTCTTCCTGGGGGTTCCCGAATATGTAAAATGGGGGGAATAGATGAGTCACAACACAACCAATTTCATGATGAACAAACCTGGGGATAAGATGCTCCCATTGATGTCCGGTCATAACCGCGTCTCTCCTACGTTTATCCCTTGCGGTATTCTGGGTGGCCCGCTAAACCAACTCTACTGTAGAATGCTTAACTTATCCATTTTTGGGCAGGAATATATATTTTTATTTTACATTTTATATATTTCTATTACTACATTTTTTATTTAATTTAGCCTGCCCCATTATGTTCATTCGATGATGGTGAACTATGATAGTATTTGCTCTCACCTGAGCCTTGTCTTTAATGTATGTAGTGTTACAGGGTAAAAGCTGGCTATAACCGCTTAATAGACATGTGCAATTCGTTTCGTTTTTTTTTTTTTTTTCGTTTTTTCGTTTTTTTTTTTCGTTATTTTCGTTCATTCGTTATCGTACGAATGAACGAACGATTCGCTGAAAATTTTAACGAATAACGAATCGTTCGAAATCGAACAAATCCAAAACCAAATTAGAAACAATGAATGTACGAAAGAATAAAATCCGAAAAACGAAAACAGGAACAACGAAAATGAAAATGAACGAAAAAATTTTTTTTTTTTTTGTTGAATGGGTAATTTTCCGTGTCTCTTACAATGGCGCTGCTTAACGTGCTTCGAATGGATTGAACGAAAAAATTCATACATTCGTAACTTTTTTTTTTTTTTTCGATTCGTAATTTTCCGTGTCTCTTACAATGGCGCTGCTTAACGTGCTTCGAATGGATTGAACGAAAAAATTCGTACATTCGTAACTTTTTTTTTTTCGAATCGTAATTTTCCGTGTCTCTCTTACAATGGCGCTGCTCAACGTGCTTCGAATGGATTGAACGAAAAAATTTGCACATTCGTAACTTTTTTTTTTCGATTCGTAATTTTCTGTGTCTCTTACAATGGCGCTGCTTAACGTGCTTCGAATAGATTGAACGAAAAAAATTCGTACATTCGTAACTTTTTTTTTCGATTCGTAATTTTCCGTGTCTCTTAAAATGTAATAATAGCATACACATTACATACAATTATGAATTATGCTCCGATTACGAATGTTACGAATGTACGAATAAGTACGAATAAATACGAATGCGTCCGAATTTCGAATAAACGAAAATTAAACTAATGGAAAAACGAATCAACGAAAAAATAACTCTTACGAAAATACAAATCGGTACGAATACGAACACCGACGACTTACGAATTTACGAATCGTTCCGAATCAACGGAAACAAAAAAACGAAACGAAAATAAACAAATTTTTTTGTTGTGCACATGTCTAGCGCTTAACCCCGTTTTTCTTACGTTTATTTCCTGTGTTATTCTGGATGGTCTGTTAAACCAACTTTAGTGTAGAATGCTTAACTTATCCACCTTTGGGAATTTATATATTTTTATTTTTACTACTACTATATTTTTAATATAATTTAGCCTGCCTCGTTATGTTTATTCTTCCAATAATATAGGGTTCTGATTATGGTGAATTATGATAGTATATGTATTGATCTCACCTGACTCTTGTCTTTACCCTCCCTGGCGGGATGATGATTCTGTCTGGAATTTTGTGCTGAAAGCGGTACAATTATTTTGCATGGAAATTTGGCGTTTTATATTGTAGGCGTGCAATTCTTATGAATAACTCACTTAAATCTGTCCGAACCAGAGTCTAGTAGACATCCCGGGTATGATAAAGTTTAAAACACAAAATCATGAATTATAATATAATAAAAACATATATAAAAATGATTCAATAATGTAATCAAATCAAAAACACTGAAATTTGCTCAGTTGCAGAATAGTCGCTGTCATTAGATTTAGTGTTTGATGATGAATTGTGATTCTAATTTATTATCGGTGTTTTCTAGCTGGTCTAAAACCACTTTTGACAAAAAGGGACACTTTTTGGTTGCTATGGACAATCTCCAGTTTCCAGGCAGAAAAAAATATTTTTATTATATAAAATGACATGCAGGGCACTGGGCAGACCTCTAGGGACAAAGGGGATGTGTATTTTTTGTATACAGTACTGTATGTGTGTTGTGTTTTTTAAACTTTTTTGAATGTGGCGCCGAATCGCCGATCTCCGCTCCCGTGCGTCGTAACGTCGCAGGGAACGGAGATCAGCGGCACTCGGGCACTGTGTGAATCGAGCGAGCGGACGGCTCGCTCACACAGCGGGGAGACATCGCAGGATCCAGGGGACAAGGTAAGTAACTTCCCCCCCCTGTATCCTGCAACGCAGCCCGAGTCTGGCTCGGGAGTTACCGCTTTTGGTACTGAAGATCCCACCCCGAGCCAGACTCGGGATTACCGCTAGGGGGGGTTAATGTATGAACAACTCTCCGCAATCAGTTTTACAGGGCAGAGGCGGCTCTCTAATTAGGCAAATTAGGCGGTCGCCTTAGGCCTCGCACTCCCAGGGGCCTCGCGGCCACCTAATTTGCCTGACGTGTGTGAGATTGGAGGGAATGTCCCCCAGTCGGTGTCCCCAGGGCCGTCTCTCTGCCCGCTACTACTTTTACCCCTGCCAGGGGCGGACTGTTCAATTCAGCATTGCCAGGGGTGACGTCCCAGGGTCAGTTTGTGGCTCCATGTACTCCCGACTCCTCCCCTTCTGCCGGGCTCTGTGGATCTCCTGCCATGTGCAGAGCCCAGCTAATGCCAGCAGCGCCCGAGCAGCTCTCACTCTGCTCCACTCTCCAGGATGAATGTCTGTAATGGAGGACCAGCCAATGCCAGACCAGGCGCCCGGCGATCATCGGGGAGACTGTCTGCCGCCGGAGCTTCCAGGTACAGAATGATGACGGTCCTGCCCAATACTGACACGTCCCGTGACGTCACCCCTGACCGAGGGGGCACCGATAATCACTACTGCCAGCCGCCCCACACACAGCCCTGATGATTTATATGCCATCTGGCATATCATGGCACCTACTGACCCCCCCTGTCATCACCAAAATTCTAGAAACAGTGAATTCATAGTTCATAGGATTTAAGGCTCTTAATATATGCAATTTGTACAGTTATTTTTTTATCGCTTGAATTATTTTTCCACTTTTTAGGCGTGGGTGGGGCCTCATGTTTAAGATTTGGCTAAGGCCTCACAAAGCCCAGAGCCGCCTCTGTCATTAACCGCTTCCCGACCGCCCACTGCATATATACGTCAGCAGAATGGCACGGGCAGGCAAAATCACGTATATACACGTGATCGTGCATTTGCCTGGCCGTGGGTCGCGCGACCCGGTCGGGAGCTCCGTGACCCCGGCCGCGGGACCAGCGGACCCGATCGCCGCTGGTGTCCCGCGATCGGGTCACGGAGCTGAAGAACGGGGAGAGGTCTGTGTAAACAAACCTCTCCCCGCGCTTCCTACTCTGCCTGTCATTGATTGGCTGTTCCCGGTCACCGGGAAAGCCGATCAATGACGTCAGACGTCAGCCCCGCCCCCTAATATAAAAAAACACACACACACACGTCACAGCCCATAACCCCTCCCCTCCCCCTAGTGGTTAACTCTTTTACTACAACTGTCATTTATACAGGAATCAATGCATTTAAATAGCACTGATTGCTGTATAAATGACAATGGTCCCAAAAATGTGTCAAAAAATGTCCGATGTGTCCGCCATAATGTCGCAGTCACAATAAAAATCGCCGATCGCCGCCATTACTAGTAAAAAAAAAAATATTAATAAAAATGCTATAAAACTATCCCCTATTTTGTAAACGCTATAACTTTTGCGCAAACCAATCAATAATCGCTAATTGCGATTTTTTTTTTACCAAAAATATGTAGAAGAATACGTATCGGCCTAAACTGAGGAAAAAAAAATTTTTTTTATATATTTTTTGGGGATATTTATTATAGCAAAAAGCAAAAAATTTTGCATTTTTTTCAAAATTGTCGCTCTATTTTTGTTTATAGCGCAAAAAAAAAAAAACCGCAGGGGCGATCAAATACCACCAAAAGAAAGCTCTATTTGTGGGAAAAAAAAGGACGCCAATTTTGTTTGGGAGCCACGTCGCACGACCGCGCAATTGACAGTTAAAGCGACGCAGTGCCGGATCGCAAAAAGGGGCCTGGTCCTTTGGCTGCAAATTGGTCCGGGGCTGAAGTGGTTAATCAGCCACAGAACCCGTGTAATTAATATGTGTGTTGGGTTTAAAGGGACGGAGGTGGCAACTCTACACTGTGGTCACCAAACTCCAGATCCTCTTGTAGAGTGTCCCTGGCATACATGTACCAATTGCACAATCGGATCATTTTGTGGTTTCCTGTCCCATCGTTGTGTCACTTAGTTCTTTGAAAATGGTAAACATTATCTTACCCAACTACAACATGGCTTGGCCAACTTCTTGTGTCAGTTTGTTGCCACACGACTCCACCCTCGTCCTCCAAATACACATTCAGATCTTATCAGATGGCTAGACCTCGATGTACATTACCAGAGACCATCCCTCCTCCTACACAAGGCACAGACTGGACCAGGACAGGGGCACAAACTGGACCAGGACAGGGGCACAGACTGGACCAGGACAGGGGCACACACTGGACCAGGACAGGGGCACAGACTGGGCCAGGACAGGGGCACACACTGGGCCAGGACAGGGGCACAGACTGGACCAGGACAGGGGCACAGACTGGATCAGGACAGGGGCACTGACTGGACCAGGACAGGGGCACAGACTGGACCAGGACAGGGGCACACACTGGACCAGGACAGGGGCACACACTGGACCAGGACAGGGGCACAGACTGGACCAGGACAGGGGCACACACTGGACCAGGACAGGGGCACAGACTGGACCAGGACAGGGGCACAGACTGGACCAGGACAGGGGCACAGACTGGACCAGGACAGGGGCACACACTGGACCAGGACAGGGGCACACACTGGACCAGGACAGGGGCACAGACTGGACCAGGACAGGGGCACAGACTGGACCAGGACAGGGGCACAGACTGGACCAGGACAGGGGCACAGACTGGACCAGGACAGGGGCACTGACTGGACCAGGACAGGGGCACAGACTGGACCAGGACAGGGGCACAGACTGGACCAGGACAGGGGCACAGACTGGACCAGGACAGGGGCACTGACTGGACCAGGACAGGGGCACAGACTGGACCAGGACAGGGGCACACACTGGACCAGGACAGGGGCACACACTGGACCAGGACAGGGGCACAGACTGGACCAGGACAGGGGCACAGACTGGACCAGGACAGGGGCACAGACTGGACCAGGACAGGGGCACAGACTGGACCAGGACAGGGGCACAGACTGGACCAGGACAGGGGCACACACTGGACCAGGACAGGGGCACACACTGGACCAGGACAGGGGCACAGACTGGACCAGGACAGGGGCACAGACTGGACCAGGACAGGGGCACAGACTGGACCAGGACAGGGGCACAGACTGGACCAGGACAGGGGCACACACTGGACCAGGACAGGGGCACAGACTGGGCCAGGACAGGGGCACAGACTGGACCAGGACAGGGGCACAGACTGGACCAGGACAGGGGCACAGACTGGACCAGGACAGGGGCACAGACTGGGCCAGGACAGGGGCACAGACTGGACCAGGACAGGGGCACAGACTGGGCCAGGACAGGGGCACAGACTGGGCCAGGACAGGGGCACAGACTGGACCAGGACAGGGGCACAGACTGGACCAGGACAGGGGCACAGACTGGGCCAGGACAGGGGCACAGACTGGGCCAGGACAGGGGCACAGACTGGGCCAGGACAGGGGCACAGACTGGGCCAGGACAGGGGCACAGACTGGACCAGGACAGGGGCACAGACTGGACCAGGACAGGGGCACAGACTGGGCCAGGACAGGGGCACAGACTGGACCAGGACAGGGGCACAGACTGGACCAGGACAGGGGCACAGACTGGACCAGGACAGGACAGGGAGGAATTTGGTGGAGCAATTTTCAGATGAAAAGATTTATTGGTTAACAGATTCCACCTTCACACATTTGGTTCCTCATTTTGTTCAGTCAGGCAGATAATGTTATGTACTAGACATGTGCAATTTGTTTAGTTTTTTTTTTTCGTTTTTTTCGTTTTTTTTTTTCGTTATTTTCGTTATTTACGAATCATTCGAATCGAACGAATCCGAAAAACAACGAAAATCCGAAAAAAAATTATTAGAAACAACGAATGTACTAATGAAAAAAATCCGAAAAACGAACGAAAAAAATTTGTACATTCGTAACTTTTTTTTTTTGTTGAATTGGTAATTTTCCGTGTCCCTTACAATGGTGCTGCTAAACGTGCTTCGAATGGATTGATCAAAAAAATTCGTAACTTTTTTTTCGATTCGTAACTTTTTTTTTTTCGATTCGTAACTTTTTTTTTCGATTCGTAACTTTTTTTTTTTTTCGATTTGTAATTTTCCGTGTCTCTATTGAACAAAAAAATGTGTACATTCGTAACTTTTTTTTTTTTTTTTTCGATTTGTAATTTTCCGTGTCTCTATTGAAAAAAAAATTGTGTACATTCGTAACTTTTTTTTCGATTCGTAAATTATTAAAATGTAATAATAGCATAAACATTACATCAAATTATGAATTATGCTCCGATTACGAATCTGCGAATGTTACGAATGTACGAATAAATACGAATGCGTCCGAAAATTAAACTAACGAAAAAACAAAAAAATAACTCTTACGAATGTACGAATCGCTACGAATCCGAACACCGACGACTTACGAATGTACGAACCGTTACGAATCAACGGAAACGAAAAAAACGAAACGAAAAAAAAAGATTTTTTTTCGGAAACAAAACGAAAATAAACAATTTTTTTTGTTGTGCACATGTCTATTATATACTAGAAATCAGACAGCGATGTGCCAATTATCGGTCAGGCAGTTTGCGGAAATCATGATTAGAGGGGGTGGTGAAGGGTAACAGAGGACTGCTGGGCTCGCTGACCAGGCTGGAGGTCCAGGAGAACATTAGAGAAGAGCCAGGCAGCAGAACCGAGAGGAAAAAATGTGCGACGCCGAGACTCATGCCGCGTACACACGACCGGAATTCCGGCCAGAAAAAGACCGATGAGAGCTTTTCATCGGAAAATGCGACCGTGTGTGTAGGCTCCATCAGAATTTTGCTGGCCGAATTTCCGACAGCAAAGAATTGAGAGCAGGTTCTCAATTTTTACAGACGGAAAAGGCTTCTATCGGAAATTCCGATCGTCTGTAGCAATTCCAACGCGCAAAATTCCTACGCACGCTCGGAAACAATTCGACGCATGCTCGGAAACAATTCGACGCACGCTCGGAAGCATTGAACTCGGCTCGTTGTAGTGTTGTACGTCACCGCGTTCTTTTCGGAATTCGGTGTGACCGTGTGTAGGCCAAGACAGTTTGAGCGGATTTCCGTCGGAATTCCGTCGGGAAAACCATCAGAGCTTTTTCAGACGAGAATTCTGATCAAAAGTCAGGACACCCCTAAGTGAAAATCTCCAAATTGGGGCCCAATTAGCCATTTTCCCTCCCCCGGTGTCATGTGACTCGTTAGTGTTACAAGGTCTCAGGTGTGAATGGGGAGCAGGTGTGTTAAATTTGGTGTTATCGCTCTCACTCTCTCATAGTAGATGAGTAGATATCAAAAACATGTTTTTATTGGTGGAACGAGGGACGTGGCAAAATGACACGATACACGCAGCAATGAATAAAATTGTCTCACATATATAGAAACAAACATTAGGGCGCGGGAGGGGGGTGGTACCACTCTTGCCGCCGATAATGGTGATCTTGCTGGGAATCCGCTGCGGAGACCACCATTATCATAAAGAGGACTGGCTCCTGAAAAGATGGATATCTCGATTGTGGCAGCAGCTGCTGCCATTACCGAGATATCCCCCTTCAAAGTGCCGACGTGTATGTACAGGAGCCGGACGGCAAGTGGTTAAAGAGAGTGTGACAGACCTAGCCGGGACACAGGCTTTTTGAGAGGACTAAATGCGAGCCTCCTGCCAACCGATTATGGGCCCTGGATTTTAAGGGGCACAGGGTGAAGGAGAACCCCAACCCCAGTCAGATTCAATGCTGTATATATGTGTATATATAATGTGTTTTGAATAATGCTGTTGGGACATACACTGTCAGATGCTAATGTCATGAACTCAAGCCACCTGTCTGTTGTGTTAATGTTTATGGTAATATGGTAATGTCTATTGAATAGTCATTCAAATGAGCTAGGAGCCTTAAAGTCTTACCCTGAAAAGTCTTCTCTCAGTCAACTAGTCTGGGTCAATGATTAGATAATTAGCTCATGCTAATTATGTTAGGTACTAGTCACATCGGCTGCTTAAAGGGATTAGTTAATTAGTTTATGTTAAGTTGTTACAGGTGTATTGTTAGAGTAATATGAGCAGGAGGGGGGATCTCCTCTTCTACTGTATATAAATGTCAGTTTTAGTTTTGTAATAAATCAGTCCATGTTGGCACTAAGCAAGTCTCGTCTCGTTTGGTGCTTGGGAGCGGTTGGAATATTTGATATCTGTATCCAGACTGGGAGGAAGTGATATATAACGAACGCACTCAAGAGGAGTGTAGGGACGTTCCATCACAGAGAGGAATAAGAAAAAGGAGAAGAAGAAAGAGGGAAAGGAAGGAAATATAAAGGGGGAGGGGAGGGGAGGGTCAGCCAGAGGTGAATCACAAGGGAGATATATATCTTATCCATGGATCCCACATCACATCGAATTTCTTGGTATTGTTGCAGAGAATACAGGTGAGTCTATCATTAACCAGAGGCGGCTCTCTAATTAGGCAAATTAGGCGGTCGCCTTAGGCCTCGCACTCCCAGGGGCCTCGCGGCCACCTAATTTGCCTGACGTGTGTGGGAGTTGGAGGGAATGTCCCCCAGTCGGTGTCCCCAGGGCCGTCTCTCTGCCCGCTACTACTTTTACCCCTACCAGGGGCGGACTGTTCAATTCAGCATTGCCAGGGGTGACGTCCCAGGGTCAGTTTGTGGCTCCATGTACTCCCCTCTCCTGACTCCTCCCCTTCTGCCGGGCTCTGTGGATCTCCTGCCATGTGCAGATCCCAGCTAATGCCAGCAGCGGCCGATCAGCTCTCACTCTGCTCCACTCTCCAGGATGAATGTCTGTAATGGAGGACCTGCCAATGCCAGACCAGGCGCCCGGCGATCATCGGGGAGACTGTCTGCCGCCGGAGCTTCCAGGTACAGAATGATGGCGGTCCTGCCCGATACTGACACATCCCGTGACGTCACCCCTGACCGAGGGCGCTCCGATAATCACTACTGCCAGCCGCCCCACACACAGCCCTGATGATTTATATGCCATCTGGCATATCATGGCACCTACTGACCCCCTGTCATCACCAAAATTCTAGAAACGGTGAATTCATAGTTCATAGGATTTAAGGCTCTTAATATATGCAAATTGTACAGTTATTTTTTTATTGCTTGAATTATTTTTCTGATTTTTAGGCGTGGGTGGGGCCTCATGTTTAAGATTTGCCGAAGGCCTCACAAAGCCTAGAGCCGCCTCTGAATATGCAGATACAACAGGCGATTACTCTAATTGCAAGGTTGGTGCCATACACCATACAATCCTATTGTATGCAATCTGTTTGCTACGATAACCAGATAAACATATACACCAGGCGATTGGTGTTTTAAAAGTGCAGTGGTGCATTACTGATATAACAATTAAGACAGCTGGTTTAGACTCCCACTGTTTAGAGAAACAAAAAGCAAAAAAGACTGCTATTTTGGAAAATATAAATATAAAATGTTGCCACTTCGGTATTGGTATTTATAAATATATAGGAAGAAAGAAACAAAAACTTCCCTTAATGTTGCCGGTACAATTTATAGGTGATTCTTTGAAATCTTCCTGATGCTCAAGCCGGTTTTAACATGAAAAAGAGAAAAAACAAACAAAAACCATTGCGCAATATTGCTGACTATAGACTCCCCATGAGATGCCTCAAGTTGTGTGCGCTCACGTGTACCCGGTGGATATAGTGCAGATAAAAAGTGTCAATGGTCAGCCCTTCTCCTCCTTTGCTGAGCTCGTGTATCACACGGCGTCACCTAAGCTCCTCCTCCCGACGCGTTGCATCACAGGTCACGTGACTTTTTCAAGGTTGAAAAAGTTGGAAAAGTCACGTGACCTGTGATGCAACGCGTCGGGAGGAGGAGCTTAGGTGACGCCGTGTGAAAGCCTGACCATTGACACTTTTTATATGCACTATATCCACCTGGTACACGTGAGCGCACACAACTTGAGGCATCTCATGGGGAGTCTATAGTCAGCAATATTGCGCAATGGTTTTTGTTTGTTTTTTCTCTTTTTCATGTTAAAACCGGCTTGAGCATCAGGAAGATTTCAAAGAATCACCTATAAATTGTACCGGCAACATTAAGGGAAGTTTTTGTTTCTTTCTTCCTATATATTTATAAATACCATTACCGAAGTGGCAACATTTTATATTTATATTTTCCAAAATAGCAGTCTTTTTTGCTTTTTGTTTCTCTAAACAGTGGGAGTCTAAACCAGCTGTCTTAATTGCTATATCAGTAATGCACCACTGCACTTTTAAAACACCAATCGCCTGGTGTATATGTTTATCTGGTTATCGTAGCAAACAGATTGCATACAATAGGATTGTATGGTGTATGGCACCAACCTTGCAATTAGAGTAATCGCCTGGTGTATCTGCATATTGTTGCAATTAGATTGTTTTCAACACTAATTGTCTGGTGTATGGTACCAATCTTGTAGTCAGAGCACCTGTTGCTACGCCAGAGTTCCTTCACTCTTTCTAACACAGGACACAATTCCCAATCATCCTGATCGCTATCACTGAATCGTCGTCCAACTTTTTTTCATTTTACCAACACAACAAATACTTTCACCTATTAAATAAGATTCTATATGCATGTTTGGCATTTCTTTTATAATAAGGATCACATATTAATTTATATACAAGGATTGCATATTTTATTTCACACACCTCCAGCACTATATATACGGAGTGTATATGTATTTTATTTTATTTATTTATTTTTCACTTGTGCACTATTGACCACAATTGACATTGTGGCAATAATTATATTCTGAGTGCGATCTATTCCTATAGAAGTCAGCCGGTGAAGCCGCAGGACAGAGATAACGGACAGCTGTGGTGCAGATTGCGGTGGGGATACAGCTGGCTCTTGAAATTTGAAGTTTTGCAGAAGTTGTGCAGGTTGCAGTCATTGCTACGCCTACTCGGAATTGTGAAAGAGACCATAGGACAGGCACTGGGTGCAGACTATCGCTCCTTCTCACACTCTGCAGAGCTGTGTGGACTGGGATGGGGGGGCTCCTGCACTGGGTGCTGCTCTGCCAAGGTAAGTGACCACAGCCGAGGGTCTTCAGATCCCAGGATGGGGGTCTGTGGGCTCAGAAGAGGTGAATGAGGGGCAGTTGGTTGCTCTGGGTCAGAGTCTACAATTCTCCTCTATGAAGACTTGGAGATGAGGATTATATGGAAAGAGTTTGGTGGAAATATTAGTATTGGTGGTCATTTCAAGCTCATTGAACTTGGGTGTTATGTATTATGATGATGATTGATGAGGAGGAAGGGGTGGTGGGATTATGGGGTGTTATGTATTATGGTGATGATTGATGAGGAGGAAGGGGTGGTGGGATTATGGGGTGTTATGTATTATGGTGATGATTGATGAGGAGGAAGGGGTGGGGGGATTATGGGGTGTTATGTATTAAGGTGATGATTGATGAGGAGGAAGGGGTGTGGGATTATGGGGTGTTATGTATTAAGGTGATGATTGATGAGGAGGAAGGGGTGGTGGGATTATGGGGTGTTATGTACTATGATGATGATTGATGAGGAGGAAGGGGTGGGGGGATTATGGGGTGTTATGTACTATGATGATGATTGATGAGGAGGAAGGGGTGGGGGGATTATGGGGGGTTATGTATTATGATGATGATTGATGAGGAGGAAGGGGTGGTGGGATTATGGGGTGTTATGTATTATGATGATGATTGATGAAGAGGAAGGGGTGGTGGGATTATGGGGTGTTATGTACTATGATGATGATTGATGAGGAGGAAGGGGTGGTGGGATTATGGGGTGTTATGTATTATGATGATGATTGATGAGGAGGAAGGGGTGGTGGGATTATGGGGTGTTATGTATTATGATGATGATTGATGAGGAGGAAGGGGTGGTGGGATTATGGGGTGTTATGTATTATGATGATGATTGATGAGGAGGAAGGGGTGGTGGGATTATGGGGTGTTATGTATTATGATGATGATTGATGAGGAGGAAGGGGTGGTGGGATTATGGGGTGTTATGTATTATGATGATGATGATGGATGAGGAGGAAGGGGTGGTGGGATTATGGGGTGTTATGTATTATGGTGATGATTGATGAGGAGGAAGGGGTGGTGGGATTATGAGGTGTTATGTATTATGGTGATGATTGATGAGGAGGAAGGGGTGGTGGGATTATGGGGGTTATGTATTATGATGATGATGATTGATGAGGAGGAAGGGGTGGGGGGATTATGGGGTGTTATGTACTATGATGATGATTGATGAGGAGGAAGGGGTGGGGGGATTATGGGGTGTTATGTGTTATGATGATGATTGATGAGGAGGAAGGGGTGGTGGGATTATGGGGTGTTATGTATTATGGTGATGATTGATGAGGAGGAAGGGGTGGTGGGATTATGGGGGGTTATGTATTATGGTGATGATTGATGAGGAGGAAGGGGTGGTGGGATTATGGGGGGATATGTATTATGATGATGATTGATGAGGAGGAAGGGGTGGGGGGATTATGGGGTGTTATGTATTATGATGATGATTGATGAGGAGGAAGGGGTGGTGGGATTATGGGGGGTTATGTATTATGATGATGATTGATGAGGAGGAAGGGGTGGGGGGATTATGAGGGGTTATGTATTATGGTGATGATTGATGAGGAGGAAGGGGTGGTGGGATTATGGGGTGTTATGTATTATGGTGATGATTGATGAGGAGGAAGGGGTGGTGGGATTATGGGGTGTTATGTATTATGATGATGATTGATGAGGAGGAAGGGGTGGGGGGATTATGGGGTGTTATGTATTATGATGATGATTGATGAGGAGGAAGGGGTGGTGGGATTATGGGGTGTTATGTATTATGGTGATGATTGATGAGGAGGAAGGGGTGGTGGGATTATGGGGGGATATGTATTATGATGATGATTGAGGAGGAGGAAGGGGTGGGGGGGGGATTATGGGGTGTTATGTATTATGGTGATGATTGATGAGGAGGAAGGGGTGGTGGGATTATGGGGGGTTATGTACTATGATGATGATTGATGAGGAGGAAGGGTGGTGGGATTATGGGGTGTTATGTATTATGGTGATGATTGATGAGGAGGAAGGGGTGGGGGGATTATGGGGTGTTATGTATTATGATTGATGAGGAGGAAGGGGTGGTGGGATTATGTATTATGATGATGATTGATGAGGAGGAAGGGGTGGTGGGATTATGGGGTGTTATGTATTATGGTGATGATTGATGAGGAGGAAGGGGTGGTGGGATTATGGGGTGTTATGTATTATGATGATGATGGATGAGGAGGAAGGGGTGGTGGGATTATGGGGTGTTATGTATTATGATGATGATTGATGAGGAGGAAGGGTGGTGGGATTATGGGGGGTTATGTATTATGATGATGATTGATGAGGAGGAAGGGGTGGTGGGATTATGAGGTGTTATGTATTATGATGATGATTGATGAGGAGGAAGGGGTGGGGGGATTATGGGGGGTTATGTATTATGATGATGATTGATGAGGAGGAAGGGGTGGTGGGATTATGAGGTGTTATGTATTATGATGATGATTGATGAGGAGGAAGGGGTGGGGGGATTATGGGGTGTTATGTATTATGGTGATGATTGATGAGGAGGAAGGGGTGGGGGGATTATGGGGGGTTATGTATTATGATGATGATGGATGAGGAGGAAGGGGTGGTGGGATTATGGGGTGTTATGTATTATGATGATGATTGATGAGGAGGAAGGGGTGGTGGGATTATGGGGTGTTATGTATTATGGTGATGATTGATGAGGAGGAAGGGTGGTGGGATTATGGGGGGTTATGTACTATGATGATGATTGATGAGGAGGAAGGGGTGGTGGGATTATGGGGTGTTATGTATTATGTTGATGATTGATGAGGAGGAAGGGGTGGGGGTATTATGGGGTGTTATGTATTATGATGATTGATGAGGAGGAAGGGGTGGTGGGATTATGTATTATGATGATGATTGATGAGGAGGAAGGGGTGGTGGGATTATGGGGTGTTATATATTATAATGATGATTGGTGAATAGGAAAGGGTGGTGGGATTATGAGGTGTTATGTATTATGATGATGATTGATGAGGAGGAAGGGGTGGGGGGATTATGGGGGGTTATGTATTATGATGATGATTGATGAGGAGGAAGGGGTGGTGGGATTATGAGGTGTTATGTATTATGATGATGATTGATGAGGAGGAAGGGGTGGGGGGATTATGGGGTGTTATGTATTATGGTGATGATTGATGAGGAGGAAGGGGTGGGGGGATTATGGGGGGTTATGTATTATGATGATGATGGATGAGGAGGAAGGGGTGGTGGGATTATGGGGTGTTATGTATTATGATGATGATTGATGAGGAGGAAGGGGTGGTGGGATTATGGGGTGTTATGTATTATGGTGATGATTGATGAGGAGGAAGGGGTGGTGGGATTATGGGGGGTTATGTATTATGATGATGAATAATGAGGAGGAAGGGGTGGGGGGATTATGGGGGGTTATGTATTATGATGATGATTGATGAGGAGGAAGGGGTGATGGGATTATGGGGTGTTATGTATTATGATGATGATTGATGAGGAGGAAGGGGTGGGGGGATTATGGGGTGTTATGTATTATGATGATGATTGATGAGGAGGAAGGGGTGGTGGGATTATGGGGGGTTATGTATTATGATGATGATTGATGAGGAGGAAGGGGTGATGGGATTATGGGGTGTTATGTATTATGATGATGATTGATGAGGAGGAAGGGGTGGGGGGATTATGGGGTGTTATGTATTATGATGATGATTGATGAGGAGGAAGGGGTGGGGGGATTATGGGGTGTTATGTATTATGGTGATGATTGATGAGGAGGAAGGGGTGGTGGGATTATGGGGGGTTATGTACTATGATGATGATTGATGAGGAGGAAGGGGTGGGGGGATTATGGGGGGTTATGTATTATGATGATGATTGTTGAGGAGGAAGGGGTGGGGGGATTATGGGGGGTTATGTATTATGATGATGATTGATGAGGAGGAAGGGGTGGTGGGATTAGGGGGTGTTATGTATTATGGTGATGATTGATGAGGAGGAAGGGGTGGGGGGAATGGGGGGTGGGGGATGATGGGGGTGGGGGGATGATGAGGAGGAAGGGGTGGGGGGATTATGGGGGGTTATGTATTATGATGATGATTGATGAGGAGGAAGGGGTGGGGGGATTATGGGGTGTTATGTATTATGGTGATGATTGATGAGGAGGAAGGGGTGGGGGGATTATGGGGTGTTATGTATTATGGTGATGATTGATGAGGAGGAAGGGGTGGAGGGATTATGGGGTGTTATGTATTATGATGATGATTGATGAGGAGGAAGGGGTGGTGGGATTATGGGGGGTTATGTATTATGGTGATGATTGATGAGGAGGAAGGGGTGGTGGGATTATGGGGGGTTATGTATTATGGTGATGATTGATGAGGAGGAAGGGGGGGGGGATTATGGGGTGTTATGTATTATGGTGATGATTGATGAGGAGGAAGGGGTGGTGGGATTATGGGGGGTTATGTATTATGGTGATGATTGATGAGGAGGAAGGGGTGGTGGGATTATGGGGGGTTATGTATTATGGTGATGATTGATGAGGAGGAAGGGGTGGGGGGATTATGGGGTGTTATGTATTATGGTGATGATTGATGAGGAGGAAGGGGTGGGGGGATTATGGGGTGTTATGTATTATGGTGATGATTGATGAGGAGGAAGGGGTGGGGGGATTATGGGGTGTTATGTATTATGGTGATGATTGATGAGGAGGAAGGGGTGGGGGGATTATGGGGGGTTATGTATTATGATGATGATTGATGAGGAGGAAGGGGTGGGGGGATTATCAACTGCCCAGTGAGGATAGAGAGTGAATTATCGATGTCTATCAATTGCCCGGCTTTATCTTTTTTTTAGTGAAGTGTTGATATGAAAGTTATAGAAGAGATTTAATAAAACACAAATAATAGAAACATCCAAATACTAGAAATAATAACAGGAAGTAAAAAATGAAACCACAACCTTCCATCACTGCAATAAAAACTTCCAGTTTCCTTCCTCTTCTCCCGTCTCTTCCATCTCCTCCATTACTTCTCATTGCCTCTCTCACCCTCCAATCTTTTTCATCACATTCAAAGTGTTTCATCTTCTCCAATCTATCCAAGAAGACCTCTCATCTCCTCTATGACTTCCAATCTCTTCCATTACCATATTATTTCTCTTTCCTCATCTTCTAGCTCTTCCATCATCTCTCATCTTCATCACCTCTAGTCTCCTTCATCACTTCCAAAATTTCTTCCATCAGCTCCCATCTCTTACACCACCTCTCATCTTCTCCATCACCTACAATCTCTTCCATCTCCACCAATCTTTTCCACCACCTCCAGTGACCTTATTCTTCTCCTGTCTCTTCCATTGCTTCACATGTCTTTCATCTCCTCCAATCTCTTCCATCACCTCTAATGTCTTCCATCTCCTCCATTACTTCCCACTCCTCATTCACCCCCAATCACTTTCATCACCTCCAAAGTGTTTATTCTTCTCCAATCTATCCAAAGCCTCTCATCTCCTCCATAACTTTCAATCTCTTCCGTCACCTCTCATCTCCGTCATCACCTACCATCTCTTCCATCGCTTCCCATCTCTGTCATCACCTCCCATCTCTGTCATCACCTCCCATCTCCGTCATCACCTCCCATCTCGGTCATCACCTCCCATCTCTTCCATCACCTTCCTTCATCACCTCCCATTTCCTTCATCACCTCCCATTTCCTTCATCACCTTCCATTTCCTTCAACACCTTCCATTTCCTTCAACACCTTCCATTTCCTTCAACACCTTCCATTTCCTTCAACACCTTCCATTTCCTTCAACACCTTCCATTTCCTTCAACACCTTCCATTTCCTTCAACACCTTCCATTTCCTTCAACACCTTCCATTTCCTTCAACACCTTCCATTTCCTTCAACACCTTCCATTTCCTTCATCACCTTCCATTTCCTTCATCACCTTCCATTTCCTTCATCACCTTCCATTTCCTTCATCACCTTCCATTTCCTTCATCACCTTCCATTTCCTTCATCACCTTCCATTTCCTTCATCACCTTCCATTTCCTTCATCACCTTCCATTTCCTTCATCACCTTCCATTTCCTTCATCACCTTCCATTTCCTTCATCACCTTCCATTTCCTTCATCACCTTCCATTTCCTTCATCCCCTCCCATTTCTTCCATTACCTTCCTTCTCTTCCCTCACCTCCCATATTTTCCACCATTTCTCATCTCCATCACCTGCATTCTCCTTCATTACCTCCAAACTCTCTTTTATCATTGTGATGAACCCTTGTCCTCAACAGGTCCGCTGTAAATGCTTCCTTTGTCCAGAACCAGCGCTATCCAAGACCCTTTAGCCCACCCAGTCGCCAGCCGTAACTCAGTGTAGCATGAAAAACATCAAACTCTCTTTATTCAAGAAAGTTACAACAGATATATAATTCAGGGACACCCTCCCCCCCCCCCCCCGGATTCAGGGTGGGGTAAACTGTCCAATAACAATAGACACACAGGTCAGGTGTATTCAAACTTCTCATCAATAAACAGTCTTATCAGCAGGGAGGGGCTGCTGGAGGAATCCCCCCCCCCACACCTAGACTCACATCCCATAATATACTTTTCTTCCACGGCAGACAGACACAATAAAACAATGGAATACAACCACACCCCCCAAACAATCTCAGCAAAGAGTCCACAACAGCATGAGACAACACACAATATACACATATATACAACATTCCAGTGTGGCTGTACAGCGAGTCCGACTAGCACAGATCATAGTGGGGTTCTCAGTCACCCAGTGCCCCTTATGGGCACAGGGTGATTTACACATAGGAGGGGCCGGGGGAACTGGACACAGAGTTTCCAGAGCTCTTCAAGGTAAGTTAAGTTGCACAAACCCCCCACCCAAAGTGACTCCCGTCACACACCTCCCCTTTCGGCAGGAGACTAACACAGGAAGAGACCACAGACGGGTTGACTCCGAAGTAAGTCAGTAGTTCCCGTCCCCCAATGCTGGTATCCACACAGTACCCCAAATAAATTGTCCCAAACATAGCATTACTCACCCAACCAACCTCTGCCTCTCTCAGAGAACATGCCCGCCACTGGGGAGAGGCCTTGACTGGCCCTTCTCCCTGGAGTCCTTTCAGCCGCTGGAGAGAAGACAGGGTGACTGGGCTCACTCCGTCATGCTGTTGGGGATCTGGGCCGACTGTCCAGCATCCCTGGGGAATAAAAGTGGAGGCCCATCCACTTTTGGTAGGTGAAAATCCCCCAGTGCTTGCAAAGCATGGCTGACATCCTCCTGTCTCAGTGCCGCACCAATTTTCGGGGTTGTGTCAGTGGAGACCGAAGTCCCATCCACTACCAAAGGAACAGTATTTGATGGGCACAAGTGGCTGTATATGATGGGCACAAGTGGCTGCATGGTCTTTGACCCTCTGTCCAGTTGTCAGCGCTTCAGCTGCAGAAGTTTTTGGTAACTCCACAGATGCTGCTGGCAGAAAATCCCATGTCTCTGTCAGTATTGTGGGAGAAAGGCCAACTGCATCTTCTCTCAGGAATGCTGAAGCTGCTGTTGGTGCTGGGCAGAGGTTAGCAGAGCTTTGCCCTGTTGTCAGCACTTCAGCTTTGGAGACGGCAATCTCCAGAGTTTCCACTGCCAATTATCTGGCATGCTGCTGAACGTGTTCTAGAAGTTTTCTGTATGCCCTTTCCAGATGCTGTTCCTTCCTCAGGTTTAAACTCCCTATATTCTCTCAGGTCTCACCTCCAGTCTTTTCCATCACCTCCAATGTCTTCCATAACATTCCATCTGTTCCATCACCTTCAATCTCCTCCATCACCTCCACTCTCTTCCATCATCTAGAATCTCTTCCATCATCTCCTATCTCTTCCACCACCTCTTATCTTCTCCATCACCCACAATCTCTTCCATCTTACGCCATCTCCTCCTATCTCTTCCATCCCCTCCAATCTCTTCCATTTCCTCCAATCTCTTCCATTTCCTCCAATCTCTTCCATTTCCTCCAATCTCTTCCATTTCCTCCAATCTCTTCCATCTCTTTCAATCTCATCTATCACCTCTCATCTTCTCCATCATCTACAATCTCTTCCATCTCCCTCCATCTTTTCCATGTTCTCCAATCTCTTCCGTCTCTTTCAATCTCTTCCATCTCCTCCAATCTCTTCCATCTCCTCCCATCTCTTCTATCACCTATCATCTCCTCCATCATCTACACAATCTCTTCCATCTCCCTCATCTCCTCCAATCTCTTCCATGTCCATCTTCCATCTCCTTCAATCTCTTCCATCTCCTTCAATCTCTTCCATCTCCTTCAATCTCGTCTATCACCTCTCATCTTCTCCATCATCTACAATCTCTTCCATCTCCCTCCATCTTTTCCATGTTCTCCAATCTCTTCCGTCTCCTTTAATCTCTTTCAATCTCTTCCATCTCCTCCCATCTCTTCCATCTCCTCCCATCTCCTCCACCACCTCTCATCTTCTCCATCATCTACAATCTCTTCCATCTCCCTCCATCTCCTCCAATCTCTTTCATCCCCTCCAATCTCTTGCATTTCTTCCAAACTTTTCCATCTCCTTCAATCTCTTCCATCTCTTTCAATCTCCTCCCATCTCTTCAATCCCCTCCCATCTCTTCTATCACCTCTCATCTTCTCCATCATCTACAATTTCTTCCCTTTCCTCCATCATCTACAATCTCTTCCATCTCCAACTATATTTTTCATCACCTCCCATCTCTTCAATAACCTCCAACCTCTTCATTCACCCCAATCTCTTCCATCCTCCCATCAATGAAGAAGTGGGGTGGAGGGGATGTAGGATGTAGAGGATTTGGGGTGGATATAATGTGGATGTAATGTCTCCAGGTTTGCCTGTTCCTCATTGCTCTTCTATTTTCTCATTATCACAGCGCTCTCCTCCACCAGCGCCTTCTTTGTGGACACGACGCGTCCAATCATATTCCAGAATGAGGATCCCAGCTTTGGCCATCAGGTGGTGCAGATGAATAAAGGGTGAGAGGGTGACGGGTCCTCTTTGGGGGGGGAATAATCTGCAGTGCAGATGATCACAAAGCATTCGTTGTCACTTTTTGTATAAACAAACCCCACTGTAACTGGAGCAGGGACTTACAGCGCTGGGGTCCTGTAGTCAGTGTCTGCATGGAGTTTGTGTGATCTCCCCATGTCAACGTGGGATCACAGTCAAGAAATTTGTTCCCGATCTATGTGTGTATGGATTGGGGGAGGGGCAGGTTTCCATGGACTTGGATCAAATATCTCTGTATAGTGTAATAATATAATCATGTGACCTTAATAACCCCGATGGTTATCACCAGAGGTGTGCCGTGTCATTGCAGGGTGATAGTCAGCGCTCCGCTCCACCGAGAATCCGAGAACAAGACGGGACGGTTATATCGCTGCGACCCGCAGACGGCCATCTGCAACCCCATGCCCATCCCCGGTAACATTGTATACACCTTTATATTGAATGTTATTAACCCATCCGACACATTGAATATTACAGAGCGGTGATGTCACTCTGTATAATATATTTTATATCTGGAGAGCGGTGATGTCACCAATGTCACCAGGGGGGGAGGGGTCATCCTCCATGTCCCTCTCAGGGTGTGTGTCATCATCCACATATATTCTGTATTACAGGTTCCTCTGATGATGATATAAATTCCTCTCTCGGATTGTCTCTGGTTGTACAGGAGAGTCCGCGTCAGATTCTGGTAGGTGGCTCTTCTCTGGCAGGTTCTGTATGTGTCCTTCTCAGGGTGTGTGACATCCCCCATGTGTCCTTCTCAGGGTGTGTGACATCCCCCATGTGTCCTTCTCAGGGTGTGTGACATCCTCCATGTGTCCTTCTCAGGGTGTGTGTCATCCCCCATGTGTCCTTCTCAGGGTGTGTGTCATCCCCCATGTGTCCTTCTCAGGGTGTGTGTCATCCTCCATGTGTCCTTCTCAGGGTGTGTGTCATCCCCCATGTGTCCTTCACAGGGTGTGTGTCATCCCCCATGTGTCCTTCTCAGGGTGTGTGTCATCCCCCATGTGTCCTTCACAGGGTGTGTGTCATCCTCCATGTGTCCTTCTCAGGGTGTCTGTCATCCTCCATGTGTCCTTCACAGGGTGTGTGTCATCCCCCATGTGTCCTTCACAGGGTGTGTGTCATCCTCCATGTGTCCTTCTCAGGGTGTCTGTCATCCTCCATGTGTCCTTCTCAGGGTGTGTGTCATCCTCCATGTGTCCTTCTCAGGGTGTGTGTCATCCTCCATGTGTCTCCCTCAGGTGTGTGTGTGTCATCCTCCATGTGTCCTTCTCAGGGTGTGTGACATCCTCCATGTGTCTTCCTCAGGTGTGTGGTCCGACCCTGCAGAGGACATGCGGCGAGAACATCTATGTGAATGGGCGATGCTATTATATAACTGGAACTCCACCAGTGGTGACAACTCTACCCCGATCTCTGCCAGGTAACACCTACCCCAACCACAGTCCTGCAGACTTCCAGGTAGAAGCAGAGGTGTGATCATTAGTAGGAGGCCGTGTCACTAGAAGTCATATTTGTTGTGGTGTCTCGGCAGAGTGCAGTGGGCGAGGATTGGACATCGTCTTCCTCATCGATGGATCGGGGAGTATCAATACAAATGATTTCACATTAATGCTGAACTTCATCACCAAAGTCATGGAAGAGTTCAAGGAGACCAATACACAGGTGAGGTTCTTCTCCCCTCCCCCTCCTCTATACCCCGTCATATCCCCCTCCTCTATATACACCCAGCCATATCCCCCTCCTCTATATACACCCAGCCATATCCCCCTCCTCTATATACACCCGCCATATCCCCTCCTCTATATACACCCCGCCATATCCCCCTCCTCTATATACACCCCGCCATATCCCCTCCTCTATATACACTCCGCCATATCCCCCTCCTCTTTATACACCCATCGTATCCCCCTCCTCTATATACACCCGTCATATCCCCTCCTCTATATACACCCATCGTATCCCCCTCCTCTATATACACCCGTCATATCCCCTCCTCTATATACACCCGCCATATCCCCTCCTCTATATACACCTCGCAGTGACAGACTCACCCGGGACAGAGGCTTTTGGAGGGCACCGAATGCTGGCCTCTTGCCTACCGACTATGGGCCCTGGAGGACCCGAATACATGACTATGGGCCCTGGAGGACCCGGATACATGACTATGGGCCCTGGAGGACCCGGATACATGACTATGGGCCCTGGAGGACCCGGATACATGACTATGGGCCCTGGAGGACCCGGATACATGACTATGGGCCCTGGAGGACCCGGATACATGACTATGGGCCCTGGAGGACCCGGATATATGACTATGGGCCCTGGAGGACACGGATACATGACTATGGGCCCTGGAGGACACGGATACATGACTATGGGCCCTGGAGGACACGGATACATGACTATGGGCCCTGGAAGACCCGGATACATGACTATGGGCCCTGGAAGACCCGGATACATGACTATGGGCCCTGGAAGACCCGGATACATGACTATGGGCCCTGGAAGACCCGGATACATGACTATGGGCCCTGGAAGACCCGGATACATGACTATGGGCCCTGGAAGACCCGGATACATGACTATGGGCCCTGGAAGACCCGGATACATGACTATGGGCCCTGGAAGACCCGGATACATGACTATGGGCCCTGGAGGACACGGATACATGACTATGGGCCCTGGAGGACACGGATACATGACTATGGGCCCTGGAAGACACGGATATATGACTATGGGCCCTGGAAGACCCGGATACATGACTAAGGGCCCTGGAAGACCCGGATACATGACTATGGGCCCTGGATGACCCGGATACATGACTATGGGCCCTGGATGACCCGGATACGTGACTATGGGCCCTGGAAGACCTGGATACATGACTATGGGCCCTGGAGGACCTGGATACATGACTATGGGCCCTGGAAGACCTGGATACATGACTATGGGCCCTGGAAGACCTGGATACATGACTATGGGCCCTGGAAGACCCGGATACATGACTATGGGCCCTGGAGGACACGGATACATGACTATGGGCCCTGGCATATAAGGGAGCTCCAAGCATTTCAGAAGATCTTCTGTTATGTAATGCAAAAGGACATTATTACATTTAACAATAAAGAAAGCTATAATAGTCTCTGCCAACCTGAAACTCAGTAAACAGACGTATGTGAAAAGAAAGTTGTACTCAGTATTGTTGGTGCCGAGTATTCTGGTGGGTAATGAGTCATCCTGGTGGCTATTTGTTTAATTAACTTAATGTTTCAAGTATATGTTGGTTGTTCTTTAGCTATGGTAATTATATTCCTGTGTACAGTTTGTATTGTTAGGGTAATATAATCAGAAGGGGGGGTGTCCTCCTGTGGGATATAAAGTACGTGTCTAAGTTTCAATGAAAGTCATTCCTTAGGAGTTTTAACCCACATCTTGTCTGTGTACGATGTTTGGGGTAAAAAGGGCTGGTCTTAGCTCTCAATCTGCTCGGAACGGTTTGGAGGGCAGGAGGCGCTGGTTGGCAGACAGGAGCACCTAAGCAGGGTGCCCAAGCGGTTCCGTCACATTTGGTGACAAGCGGTGGGATGCTTCCTGCAGTCTGGGACATCCAAACCTCCACCTGGATCCAAGGTATGGATAGTAGAAGAGGAGAGGTGCAGATACCAATTCGGAAGGAGGTTGCGAGAGATGCAGATACAGGGGACCAGTATCAGAGCAGGTCCTACTGGGATGGTATGATTCTGTCAGCTGGGAACTCTGTAAGGAAACACTAGCCCATGAGCAGCGCCACCAGGGAAAAATTCTCCCCTCCATCCAGGAAAGGTACTGGTCGCAGTATGAAGTGAGAATGCTGTTATTGGGGAAACAACCGCACAAGGAGTGGACAGCTGAGTTAACCAGGCTGGTCCAGGCGGAGATGCGGTTGCACGAGAGCTATAGGGCCATCCGCTGATATGTAGCCCAAGTGTGCCCATGGACAGCGGACGACACCAACAGAAGACTTTGGCAAAGGCACCCTGGGGCTGCTATTCAAGAGGCTGTCCAGGGACCATGACTTTGGGAGCGATTTGGATTGGCGTTTACAGGAAATCTTGGACTACAGAGACCGGATGCTGAATGTCTCTGGGCACAGGAAGATTTGGAGTTTCTAGCCTTTCAGGAATGGGAGCTGGATATTACCTACAGACGACTGCAAGACTCTGCTCAGCAGCAGGTTTGGGCTCCCTTTACCTGAGACTATCAGGCGGCACCAGCAGACAGCTCTGAAATCCGGGCTGAAGTGTCGGCAATGGGGCAGAGTAACAGTGTGCTTTGCCCACCTCCACCCGCAGCTATGGATGCAGAGGTCTTATGGCGGATGCAGCAAGTGTTGACTCACCTTGACGAACCTGTTTCTGCACAGGACGAGATTGGATGGAGGGATGCGTTTGTCCAGCAGCTGGATAAGGGTACGGGAGATGGAGCAGCCGGCTCATCTTCCTATTTGCAGCTCAAGAGTAGGGATGAGCCGAACACCCCCCTGTTCGGTTCGCACCAGAACCTGCGAACAGACCTAAAGCTCGTGTGAACTTTAGAACCCTATTAAAGTCTATGGGACTCGAACGTTCAAAATCAAAAGTGTTAATTTTAAAGGCTTATATACAAGTTATTGTCATAAAAAGTGTTTGGGGACCCGGTCCTGCCCCAGGGGACATGTATCAATGCAACATTTTTTCAGGAGCAGTGATTTTAATAATGCTTAATGTGAAACAATAAAAGTGTATTATTCCTTTAAATTTCGTACCTGGGGGGTGTCTATAGTATGCCTGTAAAGGGGCGCATGTTTCCTGTGCTTAGAACTGTCCCTGCACAAAGTGTCATTTTTGCAGGAAAAAAAGCTATTTAAAATCACTCGCGGCTAATGAATTGTCAGCTCCCGTAACACAGAGAACAGTCATTTATTGAAAGTCATTGATAAAAAAAAGAAAAAAAAAAAGCGTGGGGGTCCCCCCAAATTCAATTAATAGGCCCTTCAGGTCTGCTATGGATATTAAGGAGAACCCCCGCTTCAAATTAAAAAAAAAATGATGTGAGGGTCCCCCTAAATATCCATACCAGACCCTTATCCGAACACGCAACCTGGCAGGCCGCAGGAAAAGAGGGGGGATGAGAATGGCCCCCCTTCCTCCTGAACCGTACCAGGCCACATGCCCTCAACATTGGGAGGGTGCTTTGGGGGTCTGTGACCCCTCAAAGCACCATGTCCCCATGTTGATGGGGACAAGGGCCTCTTCCCCACAACCCTGGCAATTGGTTGTGGGGGTCTGCGGGCGGGGGGCCCATCGGAATCGGGAAGCCCCCTTTAACAAGGGGACCCCCAGATCCCGGCCTCCCCCCTGTGTGAAATGGTAAGGGGGTACAAAAGTACCCCTACCATTTCACCAAAAAAGTGACAAAAATGTTAAAAATGACAGGAGACGGTCTTTGACAATTCCTTTATTAAAATCTTTCATCTTCTTTTTTCTGGTCTTCTTCCTTCTTCCTTTCTTCATCCTTCGGTTTCTTCATCTTCTTCTTCCATCTTCTTCCATCTTCTTCTTCCTCCGATCCGTTTCTTGCTCTGGTCTTCTCGTCCGGCATCTTCTTCCACGGCGTCGGCATCTTTTCTTCTGTGTCGGGCCGCTCCGCTCAATGGGAGGCTCCCGCTGTGTGACGCTCCGCTCTGTCTGACAGCTCTTTTATAATGGAGGGCGGGGCCACCTGGTGACCACGCCCCCTCTGACGCACGGGGACGTCATGGGGACTTCCCTATGGCTTTCCCCATGACGTCAGAGGGGGGCGGGGACGAGACTCGAAGCTCATCCCTACTCAAAAGCTCAGGAGAAGAGGAAGCCGTCCTCATTCCCCAGCAACAGATTACAAAAGGTATGGATTTAATTGACTTTTCATCTGAGGATTTTATGGATTATGAGTCACCTGCCGAATTGCTGGCACTAGGCCCAAGTGCCGCTAGCTCATGCCCTGGATTTTCAGCAATTCCAGAGACTGGGGAATTAATAGACTTTTCTGCTGAGGAAGAACAACCTGTTAAACCTCCAGCTGAAGAGCTGGCATCAGGGCAGATCATCACTGAGCTCTGCCCAGCACCAGGAGCAGCTTCAGCCTTTCTGAGAGAAGAGGCAGCCAGCCTTTCTCCCACACCACTGACACGGACATGGGATTTCCTGTAAGCAGCATCTTTGAAGTTACAACAAATTTCTCCAGCTAAAGTGCTGGCCACCGGACAGAGGGTCCAAGACCTCTGCCCCACACCCCCGGCAGTTTATGAGGCCCAGGGTGAGAAGGTGGCAGTCACTCCCCAGCAGCAGATAAGGATAAAGGGGGAGAAGGACGAGGACAGTCAGCCAGGGTGGAGGAAACTGTCTTCCATCCCCAGCAAGAATATGTGCACCTGAGAGACAGTACCAGAGAATGTCATCCCAGCAGCCAGATGAGGGTAAGGGAGATGGAGCAGCCGGCTCCTCTTCCTAGCAGCTCCTCTATATACACACCGCCATATCTCCTCCTATATATATATATATACCCACCATATCCCCCTCCTCTATATGCACCTCACCATATCCTCCCCCTTATCCCCCACCATATCTCCTGTCTCCCCTTCAATCGATATCCCCACCATATCTCCCCCACTCTATATCCCCACCATGTCTCTCCCCTCCACTACATCCTTCACCATGCCCCCCCCCCCAACTCTATTTCCGTGCCTCATCCAGCTTCCCATATCCCCCTGCCATGTTTCTCCCCTCCTCTATATCTCCCCTTCCTATATTCCCCCTTTTATGTTTACCCCCTCTATATCCCCGCCATTTCTCCCCCTCCTCCTCTACGTCCCCCATTATATCTCTCCCCCATATCCCCCATCTATATTCCCCCCACCATGCCTCCCCTCCAATCTATATCCCCACCACATCTCCCCCTCACTCTATATCCCCAAACATGTCCCCCCACTCACTTTTTATCCCTGCCACATCTAGTACCCATATCCCCCTGCATTGCCTCTCCCCTCGTCAATATCCCCCTTGCTGTGTCTCCCCTGCCATAGTCCCCCTTTTCTGTCCCCCCTCTATATCCCCTTTGCCATGTCTACCCCTCCACTACATTCCCCATGTCTCTCCCCTGAATCCCCCCTATCATGTTTCCCCCTTTTCTCTATATCCCCTGCCATGTCTCCCCCCTTCTCTATATCACCCCTGCCATATCCATCCCTCCTCAACAATCCCCCTGCCATATCTATCCCTCCTCAACAATCCCACCATGCCTCCCCAATTTATATGCCCCCCCCTATCCACTTATCTATATCCTCCCTGACATGTCTTCCTTCCTCCTCTATATCCCTCACCATGTTTTCCTTGCTCCTCTATATCCCTCACCATGTCTTCCTTGCTCCTCTATATCCCTCACCATGTCTTCCTTCCTCCTCTAGATCCCTCACCATGTTTACCTTTCTCCTCTATATTCGGATTCCGAATTTTCGAATTATCGAATTTTCGGATTTCCGAATTTTCGGATTTCGTATTTTCGGATTTCGTATTTTCGGATTTCGTATTTTCGGATTTCGTATTTTCGGATTTCCGAATTTCCGAATTTTCGACTTACCGAATTTCGAATTTTCGGATTTCCGAATTTTCGAATTTCCGAATTTCGTATTTTCGAATTTTCGGATTAACGAATTTACGAATTTACAAATTTTTGACTTTTCGGATTTACGAATTTACGCTTTTTGGAATTTATGAATTTCGAATTTTCGGATTTCAGAATTATCGAATTTCTGAATTTTAGATTTTCGGAATTCCGAATTTTCGGACATTCGTATTTTCGGAATTTGGGAAGAGATTTGAAAATCCCAAAATTTGAAAATCTGAAAAAAAGGAAGAAAATCAGTTTAATTAACATATGCAAAAGGAAAAAATGAGTTGCTTCCTCCTCTATACCCCTCACTATGTCTTTCTTCCTCCTCTATATACCTCACCATGTCCCCTCCCTCCTCTATATCCCTCACCATGTCTCCCTTCCTCCTCTATATACTCACCATGTCTCCTGCCTCCTCTATATCCCTCACCATGTCTTCCTTTCCCCTCTATATCCCTCGCCATGTCTTCCTTCCTCCTCTATATCCCTCACCATGTCTCTCTTCCTCCTCTACTGTATATCCCTCACCATGTCTCCCTTCCTCCTCTATATCCCTCACCATGTCTTCTTTCCTCCTCTATATCCCTCATCATGTCTCCTGCCTCCTCTATATACTCACCATGTCTCCATTCCTCCTCTATATCCCTCACCATGTCTTCCTTCCTCCTCTATATCCCTCACCATGTCTCCTTCCTCCTCTATATCCCTCACCATGTCTCCTTCCTCCTCTATATCCCTCACCATGTCTCCTTCCTCCTCTATATCCCTCACCATGTCTTCTTTCCTCCTCTATATCCCTCACCATGTCTTCCTGCCTCCTCTATATCCCTCACCATGTCTTCCTGCCTCCTCTATATCCCTCACCATGTCTTCCTTCCCTCCTCTATATTACTTACCATGTCTTCCTTCCTCCTCTATGTCCCTCACCATGTCTCGTCCCTCCCCTCCTCCTATATCCCTCACCATGTCTATTTTGTTTTTTTCGTTGTTTTCGGATTCGTTCGATTCGAACGATTCGTTATTCGTTAAAATTTTTAGCGAATCGTACGATAACGAATGAACAAATATAACGAAAAAAAAAACGAAAAAAACGAAAAAAAAACAAAACGAATTGCACATGTCTAATGTCTTCCTTCCTCCTCTATATCCCTCACCATGTCTCCTGCCTCCTCTATATCCTCACCATGTCTCCTGCCTCCTCTATATCCCTCACCATGTCTCCTCCCTCCTCTATATTACTTACCATGTCTTCCTTCCTCCTCTATGTCCCTCACCATGTCTCGTCCCTCCTCCTATATCCCTCACCATGTCTACCTTCCTCCTCTAGATCCCTCACCATGTCTTCCTTCCTCCTCTATATCCCTCACCATGTCTTCCTTCCTCCTCTATATCCTCACCATGTCTTCCTTCCTCCTCTATATCCCTCACCATGTCTACCTTCCTCCTCTAGATCCCTCACCATGTCTCCTGGCTCTTCTATATCCCTCACCATGTCTCCTGCCTCCTCTATATCCTCACCATGTCTTCCTTCCTCCTCTATATCCCTCACCATGTCTTCTTCCTCCTCTATATCCCTCACCATGTCTTCGTTCCTCCTCTATATCCCTCACCATGTCTCCCTTCCTCCTCGATATTCCTCACCATGTCTTCTTTCCTCCTCTATACCCCTCACCATGTCTTCTTCCCTCCTCTATATCCCTCACCATGTTTCCTTCCTCCTCTATATCCCTCACCATGTCTTCTTCCCTCCTCTATATTCCTCACCATGTCTTCCTTCCTCCTCTATATCCCTCACCATGTCTCCTTCCTCCTCTATATCCCTCGCCATGTCTTCCTTCCTCCTCTATATCCCTCACCATGTCTCGTCCCTCCTCCTATGTTCTTCACCATGTCTTTCTTCCTCTTCTATGTTCCTCACCATGTCTTTCTTCCTCTTCTATATCCCTCACCATATCTTCCTTCCTCCTCTATATCCCTCACCATGTCTACTTCCTCCTCTATATCCCTCACCATGTCTTCCTTCCTCCTCTATATCCCTCACCATGTCTCTTCCTTCCTCCTCTATATCCCTCACCATGTCTCGTCCCTCCTCCTATGTTCCTCACCATGTCTTTCTTCCTCATCTATATCCCTCACCATGTCTTCCTTCCTCTCTATATCCCTCACCATGTCTCCTCCCTCCTCTATATTACTCACCATGTCTTCCTTCCTCCTCTATGTCCCTCACCATGTCTCGTCCCTCCTCCTCTATATCCCTCACAATGTCTTTCTTCCTCCTCTATATCCCTCACCATGTCTTCCTTCCTCCTCTATATTCCTCACCATGTCTTCCTTCCTCCTCTATATTCCTCACCATGTCTCCTCCCTCCTCTATATCCCCATCATGTGTTTCCTCTTTTCTAAATCCCCTGCCCTGTCTCATTTCACTCCCTTCTCTATACCACCTTCCATGCCCCTCCATATATCCCCTTGCCATGTCTATCTCTTTATCCCTCTCTTCTATGCCCTTCCCCCGACATGTCCCCCATATCACCCCTGCTATGTCTCCTGCACCCACCATTGACCCTTTCCTCACTTTCTCCACAGTTTGCCCTCATGCAGTATTCTGAGAATTCCAAGATTCATTTTGATTTCAACCAGTATTCACAATCGAAAGAGCCGGCACAGCTGACCAGGCTCATCACCCAGCGGAGAGGGGGGACGCATACTTCTACAGCCATCCTATTGGTGATGTACGCTTCATGGTCTTCCCTCCTATTCCATGAATAGATCTTGTCCTCTACACGATCGATAACTGACAGTGATCATTAGTAGGACTAGTTCTGTGCCTCCTTGTCAGAGTCTTTGTGTGGGGGGGGAGCATTGCCACGTGGTATTATTTAATTGGGCCGAACACTCCATGCTGCACCCAGAAATTACACAGATATCTGTGAAATATAGCCACATTTTTATGTATGACTGGTTCTCTTTATTATGATGTTGAGCCCCTCTGGTAGCCCATCTGTTGGAACAGTTCCCATGCTCTGAAAGCCACCATATAACACAGGCAAGGACATGAAGACCACTGGACCTAGATTCTTATGGTTGTGTCTCCTATGCTCCTTCTTTTGCTTCTTTGATGTAAAAAGTTGATTAGAGAGCTCAAGCTAGAACTTACTCTTGAGTGAATGAGTAAAAGTTGCCACTTCACCCCTTTCTGAACAGTGACTCCTCCCCCTCCAGACCAGTGAGCATTCCCTTATCAGTATGAATATTCATTTGGACAGAGCGAGTCTCAAACCGGGCAGATTCTCCTGTGCTGTCTCTGTAGCTAACCCCTCATGCTCTGGGAATTCTATGTCATGTATTGAATGCTCCATGTGGAGTTTGGTAAGCTGATAAAGCCACACCAATTTCTTTTATGTCTGTTGTGTTCTGACTGGCAGGCGGAACCTCTTTAGGCCAGGGAGAGGTGTCCGAGAAAAAACAGAGAAGGTTCTTATCGTCATAACGGATGGGCAAAGCATCCGCGATCCCACGCCTTACTCTACGTCTATTGGAGAAGCTGACAGACTCAAAGTCCGCCGCTTCGTCATTGGGGTAAGTGAGAATCTGAGGTCTCCAATTTGTTCTTGTCATCATATTATAACCCTTTTTACCTAATTCGTTTGTTTTTATGTATCTTGGTGTGCTTTATTGCCGTTCCTCAGGAACTTGTCCCCGGGGTCCCTTCTCACCATCCCCTACAGGGCAGAATAAACTTGATTTTTTTAACGCTTTAAATGTATCTGATGATTGAAAGGAAGTGTAGATTATCTAGGGGTGGTTTTAACCCTTAAATATCTCTGGTAAGGTGTGCTGTTCAATTCCCACAGGCCTGTGAGATTAGCCCATTGAGACAATGACACAAAACAACAACGTCTCTCCGAGCCTCTACAATAAATCTAATCTTTATTCTTGGGTGTGAATATTTAAAGGGGCTTTCAGAAAGTACCACCCTTTGACAAATTATCCAATCATATACAGAGACATTTTATGACCAAAGTGAAACTAATTATTTCTAAAATATCACGTGCTTTTCAAGAAACGAAACTCAAAAGAAGATAACAGTAACATGAAAAAACGAAACTTGATTAGCAAGACTTGAGCATATCTATTTGTGAAGTGGATGTTAGAGAGACACAAAATGGAAACTGACTATAATACAAAGAAGTAGTTAAGCTAAATATCCCTTCAATCCCCTCTTAGATCATATAAGATGATCTCTACATTCTATGTTGGGTTTTAATACTTCTTTGGGGTTGTGGCATAGATTGCCTGATGACTCTTCATGTATGTCATGTAAGATAGAAGAACCTTATCATCAGGAGATTGAAGGCATGCAATTATGCAAGTGCAACACTTAAAGAAAAAGTAACAGGAAAAAAAGCTATTTAAAATGACTCGCGGCTAATAATTGACGGCTCCCGTAACACAGAGAGTCATTCATTGTCTTTTAACCATGAAAATATACCTCCAAGCCCAAATCCTGCATTGGCAAATGGGCTCCATGTTTTTAGCAATGTCCCTAGCTTCCTGCTGGAGCTGGCCTCTAGGGGATGTCCCCTTTTATAATCCCATACCACTCCCATGACAGGTAACAAGGATGCAAGGTAACACCATCCCTTAACATGGAGGGGCACCCAGGGATAACACACTTTCCCACAACATACATAGATACTTTGTCCCAGTGCAAAAGGTCTCTTAGCGACAATCTCATGAGTGTACTTGTCCTGTGTTGCGATTATAAATTGGTGCAATATTTCACCTACATTATCAGATAAAGAAGAAAAGTTATGCAAAGTACGGTTTAGCCCTGGGTCAGATACTTGAAACAGTGAGCAGGCAGGGGCAGAGACTCTGGATTCGCACATGAAGATGTTAAATATTGACCTGCTGCAGAAAGAGGGGTTAGTCTGTGTCTCATTCCCTAAATTAAAACACCAATCAGGGGAATGACTTCTACCTGCTATTGGAAAGGTAACAATGTTGTTTATGTACAGAGTGGATATGTTAGTCAAGAATACAGGAGGAGTCTCGTTGAGAAAGGAGGAAATATTTAAAGGTACAGCCAAAAGGGCAATTCGGGCAGTGCTAGGATGTAATATGCTACATATCCAACATTCTTCATACCCTGATTTTTTTTGAGCATAAGCATACTTACATTTTAGCAAAAGCATCTTATCAGTAAAACTATCTCCAATCTCTCTCTTGGTTCTAGCTTGTGTCAATGTAATGTTCTTGTGTGTGTGTGTGTGTGTGTGTGTTTGTGTTCCCACAGATACTTTTAATTGCACCCAAATCTTCAGGGTGGTAGATACAGTTAGTGGTGATCCAGGTGGGTAGGAACACTGTCAGAGAGATCAGGATTAGTGGGCAGAATGCCTTGCCAGAAGTCTGTGGTGAAATAAGAGAGGTCATCTTCTCTGGCCGGACCTGCTTTCCCAGGAACTCCTTCATCTGCTTGGACTTCTGCTTGAGGGCCTCCTGTATCCAAGATTTTCTTCCTGCTCTTGGGGCTTTGGGCAACCTTTTTCACTCTGTTGGCATGGATCCAGGACTGGCAATTTTCCACTAAGATGGCTGTTCTGGTCACTGCAACCACTGTGGTAGGAGGTCCAAAGGGATACTCTTGCTTCTTATTTCTGTTCAGCTGTTGGACCACCACGGTGTCTCCCAATTTGAAGGGGTGAGTAGCTTCCTGAGAACAAAAAGGAGAGGTGCGAGCAACATTTCTCTCAACTGTTTAAAATATTCCAACCAATTTCCTTACATTTTCTTCCTGTAATAAGTCTAAATCTCCCTTTTCTATCATGAAATGTGCTCTGGCCCATGGGGTGGGGAAAGGTCGACCCATCAAGACTTCAAAAGGTGAATACACTGTTGTCTTGGAATGGGTCATTCTTATTTCTGCCAGGACTGCTGGGAGGACCTTCTTCTAGTTGGCAAAGGTTCCTCGTGTGGCCTTTCTTATTTTGTCTTTTATTGTTCTGTTTATTCTTTCTACTATCCCTGAGCTTTGAGGGTGTTAGGGAATGTGAAACTTCCGTTCTATCTTGAGAGTTTTTACCCAGTCCTGGCAGATCCTTGATACAAATGCAGGTCCATTGTCTGTCTGAGTTTATAAGAAGTGGGCATCCCCATCGAGGAATGATTTCCTGAACGAGGATCCTCACTACTGTTTGTGCATCTTCTTTTGTGGTTACAAAAAGTTCAACTCATCTTGAGAACTTGTCCACAATTTCCAAAAGATATTCCTGTCTTTTGCCTAGTTTGGGCATGTGTGTGAAGTCAATCTGCAAATGTGTAAAAGGAGTTGTTGGATATATCAGGTGTTCATGTTCGGCCTTGTGTGGGTTGTTCCTGATACATGTGATGCATCTTGCTACATAAAATCGGCCGGGAAAGTTCTGTAATGTAAAAGTCTTTCTCCAATAGTTCACAAGTGGCTTTCCAGCCTCTGTGACCTATTCCATGGAACTGGGAATTAAAAGTGATGCACTAGCTACTGGTATACATGGCTTCCCCTCTTTGCAGAGAAGTCCAGTCTTTGGATCTTTCTGCACACCTATTTTGTCCCAATCTCTGAGATCAGCTTCTTCTGCACATCCCTGCAAATCTGAAAGAACCTGATCAAAAAAAAAAAAAAAAAACAACAATTCTGGTACTAGCATGGGCATTTGGATCTGTGCATTTTGTGAAGTAGCAGCTTGTTTAGCAGCTAATCAGCCAGAGCATTTCCCTTGGCTATCTGTTTGTTGGCCTGTGTATGCTCTGCAGTGTTGTGGAAGATACATCAGACCTGGGTGATGTGTCTTGGTGAATGAGGTTTATGCAATCATGTTGTGGCACAATCTCATTCTGCTCTCCTTTTAATCCTAAAAGGGCATTTGGATTGGTGTTGGTCCTGAAGTGGGAGAAGCATATTTGATGTGCAATTTTGGATTAGACAGCAAGATCACCTCATAGCCGCTCAACCTTTGAGCAGACATGTGCTGTGTATGTACATTTTTCAACAGAATTGATACATTGTGGGTGGTGTGAAGTGTAGTGTCTTGCCCCAGAGTGAAAGAAGTGGCCATCTCAACCATCATCGAATAGGATGCTAAAGCTCTGAGACACACAGGCATGCCTTGAACCTGCACCGGAACCATCTTTGAAAAAAAAAAACAATAGGGCGCAACTTGCCTCCATGCTCCTGAGTGAGGACACCTGACAAAGTCCTTACAATTTTCCCTTGCAAACAAATGAAACATTTTTCCATAGTTAGGGAGGCCGAGCCCTGGAGCCATTACCATAGCATTTTTCACATACACAAAAGCATTGCACATTTCATCTGACCATTTTTTACAGTCTGGCATGTCTGAACCTGTGGCTTGTCTCAGGAGATTGTCCTAGTAGGAACAGTCAGGTATCCATTGGCGGCAGTAACCAATCATAACAAGAAACGTGAACATGTCTGTCTTAGCAAGTGGGCGGGGCAGACCCACAAGAGCCATTGCTCTTTTGTGATTGACTTTCCTTTCTCCTATTGAGAGTACAAAACCAAGATATTCAACCGTTTCCTGACACCATTGCAATTTTTCCTTTGACACTTTGTGACAACTTTAAAAAAGACATTTCAAAAGATCCCTCCCATCCTCCAGGGCGGCCACCCAAGTAGAACTGCAGACGAGGAATTCATCCACATACTGCAGCAGGGATGAACAGTGTCCTGGTATCCAAGCTCTGAGAGTAGTTTGGAGGACAATGGAATAGACTGCAGGGGAGTCTATATAGCCCTGGAGCATTCTACACCATGTTAGTTGGCGAGTTTTTTAAAAACATAAAGCAAAGATTGGCTGTCTCCTCATCCACAGGGATGGAAATAAAAATGCGTTCAATAAATCAATCACAGTAAAATACTCTGCATCGTAATGTAAGGCGGTAAATATTGATGGTACATCAGGCACTATTGGGGCAATCGGTACCACTAGGCTATTGATGGCTCTTAGGTCTTGTACAAACCTATAGTCACCATTTGCCTTCTTTACTGGGTTAATGTTAATGTAGGGCGAGACAATTTCCCTTTAAGATACCTTTTTTTTTTTTAAGAAATCCTCAACTATTGGCTGTAAGCCATCCTCTTGGTTGTCTCTGTGTGTAACCCCCTTTTCTTTTTACAGGGGGTCCCCGACTTACGAACACCCGACCTACGAACAACCCCTACTTACGAACAGGGTGCTGCGGGGACCCTCCGCCATTTTTCGTTCTTTTTCGGCGTCTTTCGGACGTTCTGCGCATGCGCGGCCATACGGAGCTTCGGAAAATGCCGGTAATGTCCGTAATTTGCCGCGCATGCGCAGAACGGCAATAGACGGAACATAGGAAATGTCCGGAAATCTCCGTATTTGTCGGTCTGCGCATGCGCGGCCGACTTACGAACATTTCCGACTTCCGTACAGGCGGGCAGTCCCTAACGAGTTCGTAACTCGGGGACCCCCTGTATAAAATTTTCCCCTTTGATTTCCTGAGAAATCATTTTTGATAATGTGTCTGCACTGGTGTTTGCTTAAGGATGTCAAAACATCCTGCAGCATCCTTCGCTGTCAGAAATCAGTTATTGCGCTAAAGCTCACTCTGATATTTGCTGTGTGTCCTCGTGTGATGAGGTCTGTGCAGCTCTTGATCTGGTTGTGGAATGTAAGGGGGAGAAGGCGGGGCGCATAGTACAGGCATAGAGAAGGTTGATTTAACCCTTAAATCCACCATCCCATGACTCTGTTAAACCCATCGTGGACAATGTTTGGGCTAGGATGCTATAGGGAGCCACGGTCCAGCCGGGGATCTCCACAGCATTTTTATTTTCATCTTTCTTTTTCTTTGTAAACATACAGATTTTTTTATTTATGTATTTTTTCTTGGCAAAATGCCAATAAGAACTCCTTATGGCCAGAGGTTCCCCTGATCACAAGCAAGCTTTGTACGTTATTACTTTTCTTATTTTATTTTTTATTTTTTTATAACCAAACTATTTTTATTTATTTCAAATTTTATTTTATTTATTTTTTGGCAGAGTGCCAACAGGTTCAAACAGTACTTGCAATTGCTGTAGTACTAATGCCGCAAACAATTCTCCACTATCTATTACGGTCAGTGAGATATTAGCACTTGAACCATGTTGGCAAAAAGCCAAATATCCAAATTTTGCACCTGACTTCCCCTGTGCAAGAGATGCCAGTAGCAAAAAGAATTATTCAAATAGCATGTTTTTATCAAAAGTTAGCCTCAGAGTATCCTACCGACTATGTCAATTTATGTATTACCTTAAAGTGTTATTAACACTGCTATTATGCTCACTATCTCATACTATATAGAGTCAAAGCATTCATATGTAAATCATTAAGAGTAAACATCAATACATCACCGGATACTGTAGCATTACTCTACGTTTCGATTTGGGGAACTTCCATCAATCACAAAAAGGAGCCGGGAGTTCACAGAAAGACACGTCTGTCGCCTTAATTTAAGTTCTATTATAACACAGTGCAGTGGAAGGCGTCGTCTTACCTTACAACGCTGACAAATTCCACACAGACAGTTTACAAATTATCTTACAAACTCCTACGCGATAGATGAGATAAGCAAAGAGATCGGGTATTGTCCGGCACACCTTATCAGACTTTTTCTTATAATTACAGTACTGTATAAATCATTTTCCTACGGATTTCTCAGAGTCCCTGTTCACCTGGAACAAATGCTGCGCAGTCTTATTAATGGACTTCTCAGAGTCCTGGAAAACCCTCCCAGGGCTTTCTCACTGTTCACCCGAAACAGATGCTGCTTCTTAAAGCAGTCTTATTAATGGACTTCTCAGAGTCCATAAAAGCCCACCCAGGGCTTTCTAACTGTTCACCCGAAACATCCTTTATTACTGCTTCTCAGAGCAGTTAACATATTATCGAGGTCTAAAAACAACTTCTACATAAATCTACAGGTCCCTTTAAAGGAAACGATTTCTAAGGCGTCATGGTGAGAGAAGATACATATATCAATTCTACTCACCAGACAGACATATTATAATCGATCCCGGACGAGCCCCCAAGTGAAAGGAAATGTAGATTATCTAGGGGTGGTTTTAACCCTTAAATATCTCTGGTAAGGTGTGCTGTTCAATTCCCACAGGCCTGTGAGATTAGCCCATTGAGACAATGACACAAAACAACAACGTCTCTCCGAGCAAATCTAATCTTTATTCTTGGGTGTGAATATTTAAAGGGGCTTTCAGAAAGTACCACCCTTTGACAAATTATCCAATCATATACATTTTATGACCAAAGTGAAACTAATTATTTCTAAAATATCACGTGCTTTACAAGAAACAAAACTCAAAAGAAGATAACAGTAACATGAAAAAACGAAACTTGATTATCTATTTGTGAAGTGGATGTTAGAGAGGCACAAAATGGAAACTGACTATAATACAAAGACGTAGTTAAGCTAAATATCCCTTCAATGATTACAAGATTTAACAGATATACACTACTGTTCTTTTTACATAGTTATAGTTACATAGTAGGTGAGGTTGAAAAAAGACACAAGTCCATCAAGTTCAACCTATGTGTGTGATTATATGTCAGTATTACATTGTATATCCCTGTATGTTGTGGTTGTTCAGGTGCTTATCTAATAGTTTTTTGAAACTATCGATGCCCCCTGCTGAGACCATCGCCTGTGGAAGGGAATTACTAAAGAACCCTCTATGTAGTTTAAGGTTAAACCTTAGTAATGTCCGCAAATACAGAGATTGAACTGTTTACCCCATCCTCCAGGTCGTTTATGAACAAATTAAATAGGATTGGTCCCAGCACAGAACCCTGGGGGACCCCACTACCCACCCCTGACCATTCCGAGTACTCCCCATTTATCACCACCCTCTGAACTCGCCCTTGTAGCCAGTTTTCAATCCATGTACTCACCCTATGGTCCATGCCAACGCACCTTATTTTGTACAGTAAACGTTTATGGAGAACTGTGTCAAATGCTTTTGCAAAATCCATATACACCACATGTACGGGCCTTCATTATCTAGATGGCAACTCACCTCCTCATAGAAGGTTAATAGATCCTGGGCTGGAGCATACCAATAAGTACGCTCCATTGAGTGACATTGGTGAAAACGGTCAGGGACCAGCACTGCTGGAGCTGAGGGACTCTCCTAGCTGCCGGGGGAAGAACTCCTCCAGTGAGAGTGGGGGGGGGGGGAAGCGAAGGAAAAGGAAAGATAGATTCTGGTGGTAGGGGACTCAATTCTTAGAAGGACAGAGCAGGATATCTGTAACAAAGACCTGAAGCATCGAACTGTATGTTGTCTACCGGGCGCTCGGGTTTCGGCACATCATGGATCCGGTGGACAGAATTCTGGGAGGGGCTGGGGAAGACCCGGCTGTCATGGTAAACGTTGGCACCAATGACAAAGTAAGAGGTAGATAGAGTGTCCTACAGAATGAATTTAGGGACTTGGGAGCTAAATTGAGGAAAAGGACCTCCAAGGTAGTATTCTCAGGAATACTACCGGTACCTCGAGCCACACCAGAAAGGCAGATTAGGGAAGTAACCAAGTGGCTGAGGAGCTGCTGTAGTAAGGAGGGGTCTGGGTTCCTGGAGGACCGGGCCGACTTCTCAGTCGGTCACTCACCAGTACTATAGAAGATACGGACTGCACATAAATGAGGAGGGTGCAGATCAGCTGGGAATGAAGATGGGCGAAAAGTTAGAGGGGTTTTTAAACTAGGCGAAGGGGGGCCCAGAGGTAGAGATAGTCAGCGCTAGACATGTGCACCATCAATAAATTTGTTTTGTTTTGTTCCGTTTTGTATTAAAAAAAGTTAGTATTTCGTAATTCGTGTCCGAAATTCAATTTAGATTCATACGAAATACGAATTTTCGTTAGATTCGTAAACTTTTCGTAACAATTACAAATGTTCGTTATGATGAATTTATCATTATGAGGGGCTCCCACCATCCCTGTGCTGTGCTGACTTCCTGGGGTTTTTAACTTCATCATAACGAATAATCGTAGTTAACGAACATTCTGTCTGATTCTGAATTTGGATCCGAAGTTCGTATATGAAATTTCGTATTTCGTACAAAATTCGTATGCATAAAAATTTGTATTTCCGATTCGTACAAAACGAATCGCATGTCTAATCAGCGCGGAACATATTCCAGAGGGTAGTATTGGGGGAATTAGTGGTAGGTTGACTAAAGCACATAAACCCAAGGTAAATATAATAGCAAGTCCTAGTTGCAATCTCGGAACACCCAATAAGAGGATAGTATGCGACCGGTCTTAACTACGTGGCATGTTCACCAATGCCAGGAGCCTGGCGGACAAGATGGGTGAACTAGAGCTACTGTTGTATGAGGAAGATTTGGAGTTTGTGGGGATTTCAGAGACCTGGTTCAACAGCCCTCATGATTGGCTGGCAACCATTCAAGGGTATACCCTTTATCACAAGGATAGAGAGGGTATAAAAGGGGGAGGGGTATGCCTATATATCAAGAATAATGTACAAGTGAATTTGAGTGATGACATCACTAAGAGAGCTAGGGAGGAGGTGGAATCCTTATGGGTAGAGCTCCAAAGGGATTAAGCTAAAGGGAAAATAATACTGGGAGGATGCTATAGGCCCCCTAACCTGAAGGAGGAGGGGGGGGGTGGATCTCCTATCACAATTGGATTAGCAGCAAGGAGTTACTCGATCTACTGATTACCAACAATACAGACTTGATCACTGATGTGGAAATACGGGGCAATTTAGGTAACGGCGATCACAGATCAATTGGCTTCCGTATAAATCACACAAATAGGAAACATAAGGGGAATACAAAGACACTGAATTTCAAAAGAGCCAACTTTCCTAAACTAGAAACCTTGCTAGAAGGCCTAAATTGGGATAAAATCTTAGGAACAAAGAACACAGAGGAGAGACGGGTTTGCTTTAAGAGCATATTAAAAAAGGGCATTAGCAAATGCATCCCATTGGGTAATAAATTTAAAAGGGCGAACAAAAGTCCTGGATGGTTTAACTCCAATGTAAAAATGTATATAAAAGCAAAGGAGAAGGCCTTCAAAAAGTACAAGGTTAAGGGATCATCATCAGCATTCAGACTTTATAAAGAATGCAACAAGAAATGTAAGGGTGCAATTAGGGCAGCTAAGATAGAACACGAAAGACACATAGCGGAGGAGAGCAAAAAAAATCCCAAGAAATGATTTAAGTATGTAAACAGTAAAAAAGGGAGGACAGACCATATTGGTCCCATAAAGAATGAGGAAGGACATTTGGTTACAAAGGATGGGTAGATGGTGAAGGTATTGAATTTATTCTTCTCCTCAGTCTTCACGAGGGAATCGGGGGGCTTCAGTAACCAAAACTGCAGTGTTTATCCTCATGACAGAATTAAAATTAGACTTGGGAAACTTAACATTAATAAATCACCGGGGCCAGATGGCTTGCACCCGAGGGTACTTTGGGAACTCAGTCTAGTAATTGCCAGACCATTGTTCCTAATTTTTACTGACAGTCTACTGACTGGAATGGTATCAGCTGAATGGAGAAAAGCCAATGTAGCACCAATATTTAAGAAGGGTCCAAAATACATCCCTGGGAATTACAGACCAGTTAGCCTAACATCAATAGTATGTAAACTCTTGGAGGGGATGATAAGGGACTATATACAAGATTTTAGTAATGAGAACGGTATCATTAGCAGTAATCAGCATGGATTCATGAAGAATCGTTCTTGCCAAACCAATCTACTAACCTTTTATGAGGAGGTGAGTTGCCAGCTAGATAAAGGAAGGCCCATAGACGTGGTGTGTCTAGATAAAGGATGGTCCGTAGACGAGGTGTATCTGGATAATGGAAGGTCCGTAGACGTGGTGTATCTAGATAAAGGAAGGCCCCTGGATGTGGTGTATCTGTATTTTGCAAAAGCATTTGACACAGTTCCCCATAAACGTTTACTGTACAAAATAAGGTGCATTGGCATGGACCATAGGGTGAGTACATGGATTGAAAACTGGCTACAAGGGCGAGTTCAGAGGGTGGTGATAAATGGGGAGTACTCGGAATGGTCAGGGGTGGGTAGTGGGGTCCCCCAGGGTTCTGTGCTGGGACCAATCCTGTTTAATTTGTTCATAAATGACCTGGAGGATTGGAATGGGGGAAACAGTTCAATCTCTGTATTTGTGCACGATACTAAGCTAAGCAGGGCAATAACTTCTCTGCAGGATGTGGAAACCTTGCAAGAAGATCAGAACAAATGAATGGGGGGAGGGGCAACTACATGGCAAATGAGGTTCAATGTAGAAAAATGTAAAATAATGCATTTGGGTGGCAAAAATCTGAATGCAATCTATACACTGTGGGGGAGAACCTTTTGGGGAACCTAGGATGGAAAAGGACCTGGGGTCCTAGTAGATGATAGGCTCAGCAATGGCATGCAATGCCAAGCTGCTGCTAGCAAAGCAAACTGAATATTGGCATTAAAAAGGGGATCAACTCCAGAGATAAAAGGATAATTCTCCAGCTCTACAAGACTCTGGTCCGGCCGCACCTGGAGTATGCTGTCCAGTTTGGGCACCAGTCCTCAGGAAGGATGTACTGGAAATGGAGCGAGTACAAAGAAGGGCAACAAAGCTAATAAAGGGTCTGGAGGATATCAGTTATGAGGAAATGTTGTGAGCACTGAACTTATTCTCTCTGGATAAGAGATGCTTGAGAGGGGATATGATTTCAATTTACAAATACCGGACTGGTGACCCCACAATAGGGAGAAAACTTTTTCATGGAAGGGAGTTTAACAAGACTCATGGCCACTCATTAAAATTAGAAGAAAAGAGGTTTAACCTTTAACTACATAGAGGGTTCTTTACTGTAATAGTATCTGACAATTACAAGAGTTAATAGAAAAACACTACAGATTTTTTTTTAATACTTGTCCTGGAAATTTATAGATAGGCAACTCCTATCCTCATATTGATTAGTGGTTCCAAATTAATAATAACTACTGCAGTAGGGAACAGACACAAAAGATACGCTCAGCATCTTTCCAAATAACTGTTCTCCTTTATTATGACGCAATTCAGGGGTTTTATACACATGATTACGTAGGTATCACATTAATATTACAATTGTTCATTTATGGTAACAAGGGGCGTATCATAGGCAGGCTTATTCTAATCAGGACTCGAAAGAATGTAAACATGTACTGAAAACATTATTAGTGCCGTGTGCACAGTGAGGGCAGTGTGCAATACATACAAAATAGAATACAATTATATACAGAACTTACAAATTTCCATTACAGTCTCCCCTCTTTTGATCAATATTTTGATCACTAACTATACCTGCTATCACCTTTAAACTGGAACCTCCACACGCTTAGGTGAAGGTAGTCCTGGCCAAAGAGGCAAAAACTCCATTGTGGAGAAAATAATAGCTGAGCAGCTTTTTTTCATTACAAAATGACTTTTCATTGTGAAAAACAAATGATTGATAAGACATATTTACAGAGTACTGGCTGTACAGTCCTGTGGCCAGAATGGCCTTCTAGCTTAATGTTGGTATGCTGACTTATCAGCAATATGTAAACACAGACAATTCTACAAAAAATGGAAGAGGTACAAAAGACAAATATGACTTCAACATGGCTAAACTACTTTTCAAATATATATCCCTTACAATTAAAGTAATTGAATCAATAAGTACCCTAGACTGTGATTGCAAGAGGGAAACAAATCAAACTCAGAGATTTCTTTAATTTAGTCATTTTTGCAGTGTCTGGTGTGGATCCAGGTGACTTTTCCTTCAAGTTTTGCAAAACTGTACATGAAATAGATGCTGTATTGAGTCTCCAAACATTTCCTTATATATAAATGTCTCTTAACAATCCACAAGTCACCTGGCTTTAGTTTTAGATCCTTCCAAACTTTTAGGATCTGGAATTGGGGAGAAAACACATAAATGAGTTTGTCAAAAACCTTAAAAGATCAGCAACATTCTCTGTGAGATCCGAATGGAGGACTTCAGCTGCTGAGACAAAATATAAGCAAGTGAATAACACACTCCCCAACCAAATCCTATAGGGAGAGAGTCCATAATCCCCTTAGGGGCTTGATAAATTATAAGAAAACACTCAGGTAAAAGTTTCTTACTCTACTGTGTCCGCTACATTGTAGACAGTAGGGAGTGTAAAAATAAAACCTCAAAACTTCTAGTAAGGACTCTCCTATAAAAATGATTTCCTCCGTTACTCTCTGTACTTACAAACTACTTCTGATAACACTTTTTACTGTGGCCTTTGCAGTAGCATTGGCCACTGGACATCCAAAAAACATGTCCATACAGACAGAATGCATACTCATAAGATCCTGACTTGGGCATCTGGGTATATCTTTTTGTAATCTCTGGAAGGGATGTTCAGCTTTTGGTAACACCTTTGGTAACAGGTAAAACAAGAAGTGGTATGTTATAAAAACAACTATGGTACACCCTGGCTCTATCCCATGCTCATTTACTAAGGCAGCCATAACTGCTTGTGACTGGTGACACGGTCCATGTGTCAAGCAGGAGGGAAGAGAGTGTCTGGCAGACATAAATGATCACCTTTTCCAATGTCCTGTTTCATAAGAAGTTGCCCACTGTGGACCACTTGTTCTTCTCGTTCTGGGGTCCTTAAAGTTGAATTATTAATCCCAGCTATACTGGGCCAGAACTAGGGTGGAATCTGTGAGTTGCACAGACCCAGCAAGTGTCCGGGGGCTGTAAATGCAGCATCCTTGGTCGGTCTGCTTCCATGTGTGAGTTTTAATGTTAATATGGCTACCTCAGCAAGAACCGGGAAGGCTGAAAACAGCCGATCAAATTAACTTAGCATGCTTGATTGGTTTACCTGCCGAAGTAAAAACAAACTTCTGGACCTTCAAATGGAACCAAACGCTCTCTAATTCTCTACTATATATATAAATATACACTCTTTTTATAGCTCACAGGCTTTGCTAAAACATGGAGCTCTGCTTCTTGAGCTGGGGAAAAAGGATCCAATGACTCTAAATACAGAGTATCCTTCTGGGTGATAAACTGCGTACTCAGTATAAAACCGGGGATGACTCTACAAAATATTAAATATCTGGGTCTTCAGGGAGTGTGTCCTGCACTGGGCTCACAGCAGCTGATTCCTACGTCATCAATTTAACACATGTGGTCTCCCCCATCTACAGCCTCCTCCAATAGGGGCAATAAGGTGGCTGGATTAAAATGTACACATTTTTCATTGTTAGATTTGTACATAAACAAACTCCTATTTTAAACCTTTCATTAGACAAACATTTAGTTAGCTGTATATTTGCTGCGCAGAATGTCGGACCATTAAAAATTAAATATTTGACCAAAATAATGTCTAACTTTGTCTAATAGCACCTTTGCATAAGGGTACAGCTCTGATATATCGGGGTGAACCCTTCATTACTGGGTCCAGCTTGCATAACTATATTACAATGGCTTGTTTTCTATCACGCTGTTTGTGTAAGAACTCCAGTTTCATGTTTCAAAAAGACAACTTTTTCCTGGCAATATTATAATAAATGATAACAATACCCTGCGGTCATGCAGAGATGTCCATAAATCCAAAATATTCTTCTGCTTATACCCTCTGTACTTACAAGGAAAAGGGGCACATCATTTCACAATCCACACATTCTGCTTTGGATTCAAAAATAAAAATATATAAAAACAAACAGAAAGCGCTCAGCCACATCAAAAACTATAAAACAACTGGCTGCAGGTGGGATCTATCCTAACAGGGTGTGTGGACTTGATGTGATGGATCTGTCATATTTACATTTTATTTATTATTACTCTCACATCATGGGCCGCACATCAATTTATTATCAGACTTTAAGATTTAATTTTTGTAGAAAAACTTCTTATGTATCCCATCCATCTTGACTTTGTTAAACATTATGGCAGCTGTATTCCAATTAACAACCTCATCTTAATCTTTTTTCTTTCCACTCAAAAAATGTAAAATTACAAAATTGTTATCTTAAACTAAACTAATACCATTTTTATAAATTCCCCATTAAACTGGATTTCATTTCCAACCAAAGGTTGTCTAAACCAGTTTCAATATATCTATATTATTAATAAAATTGTTAAACTCATATTAGAAATTAATACTCAAATGATAATTTCAATATCACACCCTAATATATATATCCACAGATAACGTTCCTTAAAGGGGGACATATTACTTAATTTTACTTAATTCCCTATTAAATGCACTGTTTCCACTATCAAAGGATATTCAATTTGTGTAATACACGGTTAAATGTAACCTTCATTTTACCATGTTTGGAAAACAGTTTCAAAAATAATTGTGATCACATTGTTTATCATTAGATTCGTTAACCCGGCACATAAAGTTATAAATGTTTTGTCTAAAAAACTGAAATTGGCATGGTGTCCTTCCAGCTTATCACCAACCTCTCATCCCAGCTACATTCTTTCAGAAGAGCACAAAGGAGGGGGTCACATCTGCGTACATGACACACACAAGAGATAGAACTACAGGTTCCAGCATTCACACACATACACAAATATCTCTCTAAAATCGATTATATTTTTCCCATTTGTACACAACACATGCATATCATTCTCTCACTTTCTTTTAACTCTTTTAAATACTTCCTTGATAAATTTCTGCTTTCCTTATTTTGTTCTGATATCCTTTGCATCCAATGTATTGTAATACCATACTTCACATACTGTACCTTCTATGATCAGATGGGCAGCCATAGTGCTCATCCAATCTTCCCTCTCTGACAACATATAAAATATTCTGTTTTAACTCTCATGTCTCTATTTCTTGACTTTACTAGTTGTAGTTCCTGACCCCAAATGAATCCCACAACTTAACATGGAAATGTCCCTTTCTGACTAGTGTTAATTGTCACCCTTCATCCATCCTGCTCACATAGCTGTTTCTCTAGCTGTGTACTCTGCATGCTTCTTAGTCCCTGTGGACTTCGGTGGTAACCCAGTTACCTATTGTGGATCCATGTCCACTTTAACCATTAATCTAGGGGCTCAGTATAGGCGGAACCGCACCTTCGGTTCATATATAGCGCTCCTCTTGCGCTGGGCATTTTTGAGGGTCTCTTACCCTTCATTCCCTTACTTAATTTAATGCCCATAATGACTGGCCAGTCTTCTCTACGTGTGCCTATACCCTCTTGCCTCTAAACTACTTTATCTAGCAGATGTACTACATATACCTGTGAACAGCACTATTCTTCCCTTTCTTATCTACAACACTCCGATGGACAGTAGACAGTGATAACATATAACCACCAATCAATACAGTTTGATTAAGGGGAGTAAGATAGGTACCCTTTGTCCCGAAAATGCCTTACCGATCAAGGAAGTCTGATAACTCAAATGTAAGCAAAAGGCTTACCTCAGCCGGCTGATTATCAGAAATTCCCGGATCGTCTCAAGCTCCTCGTTTCGGATACTCAGGGTCACCTTTTAACCCCTCCTGGGAAAAGCTCGCCACCTGTCCTGGAAATTTATAGATAGGCAACTCCTATCCTCATATTGATTAGTGGTTCCAAATTAATAATAACTACTGCAGTAGGGAACAGACACAAAGATGCGCTCAGCATCTTTCCAAATAACCGTTCTCCTTTATTATGACGCAATTCAGGGGTTTTTATACACATGATTACGTAGGTATCACATTAATATTACAATTGTTCATTTATGGTAACAAGGGGCGTATCATAGGCAGGCTTATTCTAATCAGGACTCGAAAGAATGTAAACATGTACTGAAAACATTATTAGTGCCGTGTGCACAGTGAGGGCCGTGTGCAATACATACAAAATAGAATACAATTATATACAGAACTTACAAATTTCCATTACAGTCTTGGCTCAGTCTCCTGGCTGGGAGAGGGAAGATTGGATGAGCACTATGGCTGCCCATCTGATCATAGAAGGTACAGTATGTGAAGTATGGTATTACAATACATTGGATGCAAAGGATATCAGAACAAAATAAGGAAAGCAGAAATTTATCAAGGAAGTATTTAAAAGAGTTAAAAGAATGTGAGAGAATGATATGCATGTGTTGTGTACAAATGGGAAAAATATAATCGATTTTAGAGAGATATTTGTGTATGTGTGTGAATGCTGGAATCTGTAGTTCTATCGCTTGTGTGTGTCATGTACGCAGATGCTCTCCTGAAAGAATGTAGCTGGGATGAGAGGTTGGTGATAAGCTGGAAGGACACCATGCCAATTTCAGTTTTTTAGACAAAACATTTATAACTTTATGTGCTGGGTTAACGAATCTAATGATAAACAATGTGATCACAATTATTTTTGAATCTGTTTTCCAAACATATATCTGACAATTACAAGATTGAACAGATAAGCAAGACCGATTTTTTTTTTTATTATTGTAAATGCATCTATTACAAGATGTATCTGATGATTACATGATTTAACAAATATACACTACCATTTTTTTAATACTCAATCTGACAATTACACGATTTAACAGCTAAACACCACCAATTTTTTAATACTGTAAATGTATCTGACGATGACAAGATTTAATAGAAAAACACTAACATTTTTTTTTTTAAAGACTGTAAATGTATTCAACCATTACAGGATTTAACAGATAAACACCGCCATTTTTTATATTGTAAATGCATCTATTACAAGATTTAACGGAAAAACATTACTGAGTCTTTTAATACTGCATCTGATAATTCCAAGATTTAATAGCTAAACAACACCAATTGTTTTATACTATAAATGTCTAGTTTCTAATATAAGATTTAATAGAAAAGCGCTACCCATTTTTAATACTGTAAAGGTATCTAGCAAATATAAGATTTACCAGCTAAGTACCACACATTTTTTAAAACTGTAAAAGTATTCAATGATTACAAGATTTAATAGAGAAACACTACCATTTTTTTTAATACTGTAAATGTATTAAACAATAACAAGAGAAACACTACCATTTTTTTAATACTGTACATGTAGCTGATGACTACACGATTCAACAGGTAAACATCACCACCTATATTGATCACATGATCAGGAACTACTCTAACATACAGATTATGGGTGAGAAGGGATTAAAGGGGACCTGTCATGGGAAGAATGCAGGGGCCCAGTTTGAAAGCATACTACACCACACACCATCACTGATTCATTTTTCACTTTAACCAATTCCATTGGAGGCACACACACATTATGTGATTGAAGATGTTGTATAGTATTTAAAGGGCTACATAAAAGAATGAAGATGCCAGTCATGCTGATCCAGTGGCTTCAGAACTTTCTTAGTCACTGATCGCCCTCTCTGTCCTCACACACGTATTTGTATAAAGTTGGTCATATGACCCGCTGTGCTCTGACTGTTCTCTCATTGGTCTGCAGGTGGGAGATGCTTTCTTTGTCCCAAGTGCCTACCAGGAGCTGGTGACTATCGCCTCCCCAAAGCCAGAGGATCACCTCCTCCAGGTCAATGACTTCTCCATCCTTCAAAATTTCCAGAGGACGCTGCAGGACAAAATCTTCGCCATTGAAGGTAACAGACAGCGGAGGAGTGAATAAGAGCAGGTTAAAGGAGGACCCAAGTCTCTCTATTATATACAGTCCAATGAGAGCACCAAGCACCCAAGAGTTTTTCATAATAGAAGTGGTTCATAGCAGAAAACAAATCCAACATATTTTGAGGGCCAAGGAGACTCCACCCCTTCATCAGGGCCCAGAATTTTAGATTGTGCTTAGTGGACACTATACTTGGGGGGTTTTGCTTGGAGCAGTTTCAAGAGGCAGGTTAACAGCTCTAACTGGTGTCTGCCCTTCTGAGTTCACTAACCACAGTCTTGAGTCACGACGAAGGGTGAGTCTGGCCCCCTGAAACGTGTTTTTTTTCTGCTATGAATCAATTTTATCATTAAAAAACATTGGACACTTGAATGTTTGCTTGATGCTGTCATTGGACTGTATATATGTGGGTTTTGACGGGGGGGGGGTCACCATTTTGTAAAACTGGTGTGCCCAGTGATAATTTGATTGACCCATTGAGGATCTGTATCCAGCGTTCCGTATTCAATTCTGTTTGGTGTAATTCCTTTTCTGTATCCTCCTCTTTCTACATCCCCTTTATCTGTCTCCCCTTCTTATCTCATTGATCCTTACTCTCCTCTCTCCAACCCTCTATCGCCCTCTCACCTTCACCCCTCTTTTCATTCTCTATCGCCCTCTCCTCTCCACTTCTCTCTTCATCCTTTATCGCCCTCTCACCTCTACCTCTCTCTTTATCCTCTATCGCCCTCTCCTCTCCATCCCTCTGTTCATTCTCTATCACCCTCTCCTCTCCACATTTCTCTTCATTCTCTATCGTCCTCTCTACTCTGCACATCGTCTATCAACCCCTCTTCTCCAACCCTCTCTTCATCCTGTATCACCCTCTCCTCTCCACCTTTCTCTTCATTCTCTATCGCCCTCTCCTCTCTACCTTTTTCTTTATCCTCTATCGCCCTCTAATCTCCACCTTTCTCTTCATTCTTGATCGCCCTCTCCTTTCCACCCCTTTCTTTTTTTCTCTATCGCCCTCTCACCTCCAGCTCTCTCTTCACCCACTTATCCCTCTCTCCTCTCCACCCCTCTCTTCACCCACTTATCACTCTCTCCTCTCCACCCCTCTCTTCACCCTCTATCACCCCCTCCCCTCAATTTCTCTCTTCATCCTCTATCACCCTCTCCACTCCACCCCTCTCTTTATTTTCTTTCACCCTCTCTTCTCCACCCCTCTCTTCACCCACTACCGCTCTCTCCTCTTCACCCACTACCGCTCTCTCCTCTCCACCCCTCTCTTCACCCACTATCGCTCTCTCCTCGCCACTTCTCTTTTAACCCACTATCACCCTCTCCTCTCCACCCCTCTCTTCATCCTCTGTCACCCCCTGCCCTCCACCTCTCTCTTCATTCTTTATCACCCCCTCCTCTCCACCCCTCTCTTCTTCCTTTTATTGTCCTCTCCATCCTCTATTGCCCTCTACTCTGCACCCCTTTGTACATCATCTAACACCCCTCCTCTCCACTTCTCACTTCATCCTCTATCATCCTATCCTCATTTATTCTCTCTTTTCCAGGTACACAGTCTGCAAATGGAAGTTCTTTCCAACTTGAGATGTCTCAGGAGGGGTTCAGCGCAGTTCTGACATCGGTAATTATGTATAATCGCTCACTTTATCCCTCACTGCCTTTATCTGCCCATTCCATGCTAGAACCCCAAAACTTACACCACAAAACCTTCCCCCCCCCCATACACACACTGTTCCCATTGTGCCTGGATTCAACCCCAGATTGTCAGCTTTTGGCAGTGTCCCCTCCTCCGAGGTATTTGAGGGCGTTTTTAAGACAATATTCTTCCCCTATCCTGTCATGTTTATGGTTTACTTTTTACGCAACAAAAACAAAAACTGGTAGATGCAGCTTGGAGTACACCAAACCAAATGAGGTCCCTCTATGGGGCTCAGTAGGCAGAGATCCTGCACAGCCCTCCATGGTGTCCCCACACACTAACCAGAAATGAGGGGTCAGCGTTCTGAGCATGTAAGCCAGGAAGTCCCTATAAGGGACCCCATGTGGACAGAATATTTGTCATCCAATCCAGCCATTCCTGTGACTGAGACTTCAGGAATAATCATGGGGGTGTAGCTGGGAGATGCCCAGACAGAAGAGGAGACAACATACCAGCTTGGTTTAGGCTTCCAAGGTACTTACATTACCCTGAAAAGTGAATATGTTTTTTACAATTTTACTGTTTTTACTAGAACTGCCATTGTCCCTGGAAATGTTGTATTCCAGAACCTACGGAATCTAGATTCAGAGTAGACCATATGCCTGCTATAGGGCCCTGAAGCACAAGAGGGCCCTGTTTTGTGAAAATTGATGATCATTCGTGCTGGTAGCAACTGCCTATGACAAACACATCTCTATATGATTGCTGTAATCGCTGTATTTAGCACTCCGTATTGCTTTAGGAACTGCCTTTGGAAAGGTGAGGGGCCAATATGAAGCCCCATTATACGTGGTTATGACTTGAATGCATGATAAAGGACCATAAACTTTGATAATGGATACAATGTTTTGTGGAGGTACAATTATACCCAAGGTGCAGAGATGAGGTGCTCATCAGAGGGGATAATGGACCACCAGACCCTGAAGCCTGGAACTTTCTGCATGAAACAGTAGGTTGACGTGATGACGTATGAATTCTGTTCCAAGATGGTAACTCTGCACATGCTGTATATTTGATGGCAATTGACCCATCCCTGTAAGCCGATTGGTCATCGTGGTCATCATAATATTTAAAAGTAGAGTCAGCGATAGGAGGGGACATTCCTAACTACTGAACTCCATTGCCATGAAGATCTCAGATCCCCTTTAATGCCTTCTTCTCCTCCACAGAGAGGGCCCATCCTTGGGGCAGTAGGTGCTTATGATTGGTCTGGAGGGATATCTATGTACTTGGATGGTCAGCAGAATGGCACCTGGATAAATGCTACAAAGGATCGTAAAGACATGAAGGATTCTTACATGGGTGAGAAGACGAGGGGTTATAGAGTTGTACTGATGTCAGAAGATTATAGTATAATGTCAAATCATTCTTTAACTAGCATCAATGATCATTGAAATCCTACAAATTGTGGACACGTAAGGTGTAGCCTAAGGTTAGAGGGAGTTTTCTTCAGATTGTGTCCTTAGGCAGTGACCTTCATGTCTTTACCCTTAGACATTGTGCGGTACAGGGATACATTTTTCGTGTTGTGGTGTTTTTGTGCACGCGTGTAAAATGAAAAGTTTGGATCTATATCCACCACCCTTCTCTTCTCCTTCTACAGGTTACGCAGTCCAGCAGGTACAGTGGGATATGTTGGCCATTGGCGCACCAAGATACCAACATCTGGGCAGTGTCTTCATCTACAAGAATAATCCAACAACATCGGGGTGGAGCCAAGTGGCTGAATTCACCGCTGACAAGGTGACCGAGGGGTGCATGATTGGGAGGGCTAAAGGTTGGAGAGGTAACGGAATACAGATACAGATTGTCAAGATATTTCTGGGAATAGATGGGAAGGGAGCAACGAGTCTCATTTTTGGGAAGACATTTATGAGAAGAACATCTGAGAATTCTCTCTAATCCTCCACTTATGCAATCTGTCTTCTTAGATTGGGTCGTACTTCGGGTCGGTGCTGAGTGTTCTCACTTTGAATTCCACACACTCTCTTCTTGTAGTCGGGGCCCCAACGTATTACTCTCCAGAAGCTCCAGGCGGACGGGTGTACCTGTGTCCTGTCACCGAGGTGAGGCCTACACTGCTAATCAATGATGTTCAAACCCCCTGTGTTTATTTGACGATATGGGGAAAGATTCCAGTAAGTCAGTTTTATCTGTAGAATGAATCAGTTTAATCGATCCTTCTGCCTCTTTGGAAGTCAGATGTTTAACAGTAATTATCCACAATCCTTGTTTCTTCTTCTGCCCCCATAATACTGAAATGAACACTGAAGCCCACTGTGGCCTCTTAAGAGTGGACTTCAAGTCTTAATGGTCTCATTTGTCACAAGAAGACCATAGCCAGGTACACATCCATTTTCCTGCAACTATGGAGGCACCAAATGTATGTTCTTCAACCTCAAATATATGCCGAGTACCCAAATTTATCATCCATCTCAGAGTTTTCCATGACTGCTCATATTTATGTTTGGAGTCCTCCAAAGAAATGTATACCTGTGATGGTCCTGGTGCTCATAGCGCTGCATTCAGCTATAATTGATAACAATTTACCAAACCTGGTTGAGCCTGAAATGCTGAAATTTGGGTACAAAGAGTAAAAAGAAATCTATGAGATCACCAAAAAACGTTCCGGTTCACTTATTATTTTTAACTACCTCATAATATTCACTGGTAGCTTCTAGCTCAATTCTTTTCATGTTATGTTTCAGGTCAGGAACTTTTGGCACCCCAAAGGACCGTCTGTCACTATGACATGTCCAGAAACCCTTCAAGGTGACCCCAGCCAATTTGTAGGTCATTTCGGTTCTGCCATTTCGGTTCTACCAGACATGACTGGAGACCAGCTATCAGACTTGGCAGTTGGTGCTCCGTGTGAGGACAACTATCAGGGGGCCATCTACATCTTCCCAGGTCAGGGTGAGAGCTTCAGAACTTCATATATACAGGTACCTACGTTTTTTCTTCTGCCGGTCTGTGTACTGAAAGTCTACAAATGTAATGATTCTATTCAGGTGCCAGTTACTCTTTGTGTCTGCTCACCTAGGTTGGCTCTCTGTTGAGAAAAGAATGTTATGTTGGGTTCTTTCCTTCGGGTTTTCATTTTGGTTCCTTCCCTTTCTACAGCGCATTTCTGGTCGGCAGGTCAGTGGTGGCATCAAGTACTTTGGGAGGTCACTGAGTGGAAATATGGACATGACGAGGGATAATCTGCCAGATCTTGTGGTGGGAGCTGAAGGTCGAGTCCTGATAGTAAGGTGAGAAGAGAATGAAAATAGTTATTAGATCTCTTTTATCCTAGTATGACCTCATCGTCTTCACAAGATCATCACCTCCAGCCTTTACTGTATATCATCTATGGTGACTTCACTGGACTGCCAGGCAAAGCTCCCTGGAACAGTACGCTCATCACTCTCTCCAAGATGAGAAAGGACTTCTTTGTAATGTGTATGGCCAGACTAATGGTTGACTCCTATCGCATCTGGATGTCTTGACGTTGGAGGGTAACCTGCAGCTACAACTGAACCCTGTTCCCCTCTGACCCTCATGTAGGTCTCGCCCGGTTCTGGGTGTCTCAGTTGGCATGACCTTTGATCCTATTGAGATACCCCTTTCATTCTACGAGTGCTCAGATCAGCGCAAAGTGGGGGGTGTGATAAAGCTCACCGTCTGCTTCTTCAGCTACAAGAAAAACAACAAGGCAACAGGTGAGCCATGGGATGGCGGGAGGTGACAGAAAGACAGGAAGTTACTTCCTGGAACAAGCAGAGGTCCAAAGCCTGAGATATTATGGCTGCTGCGTCCAAACTTACAGATTGATTGACCCAACACATTTCTGTTAAACACATAGGGCAGAATGGGAATGATCCGTTCATTGTACATTGCTTTAGTAGAGAAGACTATTGGGTTATTTTTTTGTATATGAAACTATTGAGAACCGTGTAAAAAGATGAGGGAGTCAAAGTGTCCATGAAAATATAGATTACGGCTGAGGGTTTAAGCCAGAGAGCTGGTCAGGTGGGAGGAGTGCACCATCCTCACCATTCCTCATACTATCCAAACCATTCCCAGTTCCATAAAAACTGACCATCCAAGCCATCAGTATACCATCAAATGGTACAAGGGATCTATGCCATCCAAACTATACCCTGTAACATCCAACCCCCCCCCCCCCCCCCCGTACAATCCAGACCATCTGCCTTACCATCCAAACCCTCTCTCATATCATCTAAATGACCATTCCCTGTACCATCAAAATTGCCTGGCATACATTCTAAACCTTCCCCCAACCGTCTCCATACTATCCAAACCACGCTGTTGTATCAACCATACTATCCCTGGTACCATCCAAACCCTCTCCTGCACCATCAAAACATCCTTTGTATCAATCAAACCATCCCCTTTATCATCTAAACACCCCTAATACCCACTAATACCATCCAAACTATCGCTTATACCATCCAAACCATCCTCCCCATCATCCAAACCATTACTTGCATTATATAATCCAAGCCATTGTCCATACTTTCCAAACCTACCCCTCTACTATCCAAAGTATGACTGCAACCATCCACACCATCTCACCCATGTCATCCAAACTATCACTTCTACCACCCAAACCATCCTTGGTACCATCTAAACATCCTCCCATAGCATCCGAAACCTCTCCTGCACCATATAAACATCCTCCATACCATTCAAAACCATCTCCTGTACCATCCAAACCATCCCTAATACCATCCAAACCACCTCTTCTACCATCTAAATATCCTCCATAGCATTCAAACCATCCTCCATGTCATCCAAACCATTACTTGTATAATGCAAGCCATCGTCCATACTATTCAAACCCTCCCCTGCATTATCCAAACCATCCCCAGTCCCATCAAAACTGACCCACGTACCATCTAAACCATCACCATACCATCAAATGGTACAAGGGATAGTGCCCGGTGCCATCCAAACCATCCCCTGTACCATCCAAACCATCCCCTGTATCACCCAACCCATCCCTTGTACCACCCAAACCCATCCCTTGTACCATCCAAACCATCTCCTGTATCACCCAACCCATCCCTTGTACCACCCAAACCATCTCCTGTATTACCCAAACCATCTCCCGTATCACCAAAACCTATCCCTTGTACCAAAATCTATCCCTTGTACCATCCAAACCATCTCCTGTATCACCCAACCTATCCCTTGTACCATCCAAACCATCTCCTGTATCACCCAAACCCATCCCTTGTACCATCCGTCAAGTCTCACTGTGACTTGACAGACAGCACATACCTGCCACACAGCACACTCAGGAAAATCACCCTGCTGCTTATTGGACAGAGGTGATGATGGTGGTCCAATGAGCAGTAAGATACTGAGCCATGATATAATTGTGGATGAATCACAGGTCTGTCTGAACAGGATTGCCAGTCTTTTAGCTGGAAAAGCAGCAGCAATATACTGTATGCATGAAAGTCATATGTTCAGTCATTTGCTTTACGTCTTCTCACATTCTTTCTCAGTGGAGGACTTTGGTCAGCTGACATACTCTCTCCTCCTGGACGCTGGTCGCACTAACACCCGGGCCCTCTTGACCAGTGCTGGGCGCTCCCTCAACGCCACCAAGCGTCTTCTGCAAGGGGAAGTGTGTGCAGACCATTCCATCCAGATTCCTGTGAGTACCTTTCTATACAGAGACGATATAAAGATGAGAAGGTCACGGCTCTCACTCGTCTTGTCTCCATCTCTAGGAGTGTGTGGAAGACTCTCTGTCTGCTCTCCGAGTCTCACTCAATTTCTCCCTTGTTGGAACTCCTGTGCTGAGTGAGGACTCTCCATCGGCCCAGTCTGAGGAGGTAAGGCGGCCCCAAACGCTACGTACGGCATTGCCAATCGCAGACCTGGTCATGTACCTTCATATCTTTCTCTGCAGGTCCCATTTCAAAAGAACTGTGGTGGCGACGGGGTGTGTGAGGACAATCTGAGCCTGAAGATCTCCTTCACAGGGTGAGATGGAGGCCCTCGGTCTGTCATTAGCCTGACCAATGAAAGCGTTCGCTGTTGGGTGGTTTGGGTGTCTGTTGAAAATCGGTGTGACCACCCCGTTCCTCTGTCTAATAGTGTCAGCAGGGTGGTGGTTGGAGTGACTCTTGATGTCAACGTGACGGTCTCGGTGAAGAACGAAGGTGAAGATTCATACAACACTCGAGTTCACATCCCATTCCCCTCTGGCCTGTCGTATCGCATGGTGTCTCTGGTTGAGGTAAATGGGGTGTGGTCTCATCTCCACCTCCTCTGTATGATGGGGCGGTTGTTGTAATCTAAATTTTATTCATTTTGTAGACAGGAAAGAGGAAAGTGACGGTTTCATGCGCCTCTCCGGAGGGTCAGAGAATGGTTATCTGCGAGGTGAACAGACCTATTCTGAGACCCAACACCACGGTAAGAGGAGAGAGCAAGAGGGGTCGAGAGAGTGCGAGAGGATTAGAGAGTACAAGAAAGTGCAAGAGGGGTCAAGAGTGCGAGAGGGGTCGAGAGAGGGGGCGAGAGAGTGTAGGAGAGATCAAGAGAGTGCAAGAGAGGTCGAGAGAGGGGTCAAGGGAGTGCAAGAGTGTACAAGAGGGTGTGAGAGGGGTCAAGAGTGTGCGAGAAAGTACGAGAGTGTGAGAGAGAGGTCAAGAGAGTGCCAGAGAGTTCAAAAGGGGTCTAGAGAGGGTGCAAGAGAGAGAGAGTGCTGGAGATGCAAAAGAGTGCGAGAGGGTGCTAGAGAGTGAGAAAGTGCAAAATTGTGCAAAAGGGGTCGAGAGAGTGTGAGGGGGGAGTCGACAGTGCGAGAGGGTGCAAGAGAGTAAAAGAGCGTGTGAGTTTTGAGAAAATGCAAGAGTGTGCAAGAGAGTCTAGTGTGAGAGAGCCTATAGAGTGTGTGAGAGTGCAAGAGAGTGTTGCTATAGGAGAGAGCAATGAACACTAGTTAGAAATAAAAGGCTACAACAGAAAGAACCCGGAGACTGATCAACATCAAATACGATCCTTTGATGTGAGAATAACCAAGCTATGTAACCAAACATAAACTATTGACCTCTAATCCTGAACCTCAATGTAGCCCCGACCTTACTTGCAACCACAACTTTTAATTGTCCAGCTCACCACTATAACCTCAAACTAACCCTCAACGTAAACCCCTAAACCCCCAACCATCATTCTTCATTCCAGGTCTAACCATAACCCAGAACCTTCAGCCTAACCATAACGTTACCCCTTAACCCCACCCTAACACTAATTCTCAATTTTTAACCCTAAAATGACTCCCTAACCCCAACCCTCAAATCTATCCCTAATGCTAATACCCAAAACTAACACTTATCCTCAAAACCCTCAACCAGCATTTCTCAATCTTCTAACCCTAGAGAGCAGGGATCTCCACATTTTCTAAACAAAGGGTCAGTTTAGAAATTGTCCTGGCATCGGTGGAGGTAAATAATGCCTCTTTAGTATTGGGGGAGGAATAGTGCCCCATCATTGGTACTGTATCAGAGGAACCCTCACCATACACAGAACCCTCAACCTAACCCCCAACCCTCACCATACACAGAACCCTCAACCTAACCCTCACCATACACAGAACCCTCAACCTAACCCCAACCCTCACCATACACAGAGCCCTCAACCTAACCCTCACCATACACAGAACCCTCAACATAACCGTCCAACCCTCACCATACACAGAACCCTCAACCTAACCCTCACCATACACAGAACCCTCAACCTAACCCTCACCATACACAGAACCCTCAACCTAACCCTCACCATACACAGAACCCTCAACATAACCCTCCAACCCTCACCATACACAGAACCCTCAACATAACCCTCCAACCCTCACCATACACGGAACCCTCAACCTAACCCCCAACCCTCACCATACACGGAACCCTCAACATAACCCTCCAACCCTCACCATACACAGAACCCTCAATCTAAACCTCCAACCCTCACCATAAACAGAACCCTCAACCTAACCCTCACCATACACAGAACCCTCAATCTAAACCTCCAACCCTCACCATACACAGAACCCTCAACCCAACCCTCACCATACACAGAACCCTCAACATAACCGTCCAACCCTCACCATACACAGAACCCTCAACCTAACCCTCACCATACACGGAACCCTCAACATAACCCTCCAACCCTCACCATACACAGAACCCTCAATCTAAACCTCCAACCCTCACCATAAACAGAACCCTCAACCTAACCCTCACCATACACAGAACCCTCAATCTAAACCTCCAACCCTCACCATACACAGAACCCTAAACCTAACCCTCACCATACACAGAACCCTCAACCCAACCCTCACCATACACAGAACCCTCAACATAACCGTCCAACCCTCACCATACACAGAACCCTCAACCTAACCCTCACCATACACAGAACCCTCAATCTAAACCTCCAACCCTCACCATACACAGAACCCTCAACATAACCCTCCAACCCTCACCATACACAGAACCCTCAACCTAACCCCCAACCCTCACCATACACAGAACCCTCAACCTAACCCCCAACCCTCACCATACACAGAACCCTCAACCTAACCCCCAACCCTCACCATACACAGAACCCTCAACCTAACCCCCAACCCTCACCATACACAGAACCCTTAACCTAACCCCCAACCCTCACCATACACAGAACCCCAAACCTAACCCTCACCATACACAGAACCCTCAACCTAACCCCCAACCCTCACCATACACAGGACCCTCAACCTAACCTCCAACCCTCTCCATACACAGAACCCTCAACATAACCCTCCAACCCTCAACATACACAGAACCCTCAACCTAACCCCCAACCCTCACCATACACAGAACCCTCAACCTAACCCTCACCATACACAGAACCCTCAACCTAACCCCCAACCCTCACCATACACAGAACCCTCAACCTAACCCCCAACCCTCACCATACACAGACGCCTCAACCTAACCCCCAACCCTCACCATACACAGAACCCTCAACCTAACCCTCACCATACACAGAACCCTCAACCCAACCCTCACCATACACAGGACCCTCAACATAACCCTCCAACCCTCACCATACACAGAACCCTCAACCTAACCCCCAACCCTCACCATACACAGAACCCTCAACCTAACCCTCAACATACACAGAACCCTCAACATAACCCTCCAACCCTCACCATACACAGAACCCTCAACCTAACCCCCAACCCTCACCATACACAGAACCCTCAACCCAACCCTCACCATACACAGAACCCTCAACATAACCCTCCAACCCTCACCATACACAGAACCCTCAACCTAACCCCCAACCCTCACCATACACAGAACCCTCAACCTAACCCTCACCATACACAGAACCCTCAATCTAAACCTCCAACCCTCACCATACACAGAACCCTCAACATAACCCTCCAACCCTCACCATACACAGAACCCTCAACCTAACCCCCAACCCTCACCATACACAGAACCCTCAACCTAACCCCCAACCCTCACTATACACAGAACCCTCAACCTAACCCCCAACCCTCACCATACACAGAACCCTCAACCTAACCCTCACCATACACAGAACCCTCAACATAACCCTCCAACCCTCACCATACACAGAAACCTCAACATAACCCCCAACCCTCACCATACACAGAACCCTCAACCTAACCCTCACTATACTCAGAACCCTCAACATAACCCTCCAACCCTCACCATACACAGAACCCTCAACATAACCCTTACCATACACAGAACCCTCAACCTAACCCTCACCATACACAGAACCCTCAACCTAACCCTCACCATACACAGAACCCTCAACCTAACCCCCAACCCTCACCATACACAGAACCCTCAACCTAACCCCCAACCCTCACCATACACAGAACCCTCAACCTAACCCTCACCATACACATAACCCTCAACCTAACCTCCAACCCTCACCATACACAGAACCCTCAACCTAACCCCCAACCCTCACCATACACAGAACCCTCAACCTAACCCCCAACCCTCACCATACACAGAAACCTCAACCTAACCTCCAACCCTCACCATACACAGAACCCTCAACCTAACCCCCAACCCTCACCATACACAGATCCCTCAACCTAACCCCCAACCCTCACCATACACAGAAACCTCAACCTAACCCTCACCATACACAGAACCCTCAGCCTAACCCCCCACCCTCACCATACACAGAACCCTCAATCTAAACCTCACCATACACAGAACCCTCAACATAACTCTCCAACCCTCACCATACACAGAACCCTCAACATAACACTCCAACCCTCACCATACACAGAACCCTCAACCTAACCCCCAACCCTCACCATACACGGAACCCTCAACCTAACCTCCAACCCTCACCATACACAGAACCCTCAACCTAACCCCCCACCCTCACCATACACAGAACCCTCAATCTAAACCTCACCATACACAGAACCCTCAACATAACCCTCCAACCCTCACCATACACAGAACCCTCAACATAACTCTCCAACCCTCACCATACACAGAACCCTCAACCTAACGCCCAATCTTCACCATACACAGAACCCTCAACCTAACCCTCAACCCTCACCATACACAGAACCCTCAATCTAAACCTCACCATAAACAGAACCCTCAACATAACCCTCCAACCCTCACCATACACAGAACCCTCAACCTAACCCTCAACCCTCACCATACACAGAACCCTCAACCTAACCCTCAACTCTCACCATACACAGAACCATCAATCTAAACCTCACTATACACAGGACCCTCAACCTAACCCTCACCATACACAGAACCCTCAACCTAACCCTCACCATACACAGAACCCTCAACATAACCCTCCAACTCTCACCATACACAAAACCCTCAACATAACCCTCCAACCCTCACCATAAACAGAACCCTCAACCTAACCCCCAACCCTCACCATACACAGAACACTCAACCTAACCCCCAACCCTCACCATACACAGAGCCCTCAACATAACCCTCCATCCCTCACCATACACAGAGCCCTCAACATAACCCTCCATCCCTCACCATACACAGAACACTCAACATAACCCTTCAACCCTCACCATATACAGAACCCTCAACCTAACCCCCTGGCCCTCAGTATAAACCTCAACCTACCCCTGGCCCCTGGTCCCTCAACCTAACTTTAAAGTAAAAGCACTGAATGTACTGCTAATCTGGAACTAAAAACTATAAGGGGTGCTGAGACACCCCAACCCTTTGTTTGATAATTTAAGCATGGCACAGCCCTGAGGGAAGGACCTCTCCAGTCACATGACAAGGGTGTCTTGGAGGTCCTGTACAGAGGTTGTCAGGGCAGTGGCAAAGACAAGGCATGAGCACATATGAATTGAGTAGAATGTCACAGGTGTAAGGCAGCAGGGCATAAGCGAGGCTGTACTGTAGTTGGAACACCATTGGGGGGAGGGGGGCAGGGTGGCAGGCAATAAAAATGGCAGAGTATAAGCTGGTGATGGCCAGAATGCCCATGACCCACCAGTGAGAATCATTCATATCTTTTCCCTCCCCCCACACCTCTCTTCTGGGGTCTCTTCCAGGCCATCTTCCTGGTGGGATTTCACGTTTCACCGACAGCTGCCCTGGGGAAAACTCTGATATTGGCAGCCAACGTGAGCAGGTAAGTGACCGCTGGGACTGTGTGGGAGGGACAGACCTGATGGGTCGCCGCCCTGTGAGATCAAAGGGCAGAACAGTTTGTGCAGGCCCCATCTGCTCTGCCGTTCCACCATTCATTTACACAGACCTGATTTACCAAACATGTAGGCAGGTTGCCTACTCTTGGTTAGTCAGTCTACCTGGCTGCCCAGGCTGGGAGGAAGGGGTAATGCTTGTGCCACCTTCCCTTGTGTGTTTGTGGGTTTTCCTCTGGAGTCCAGCCTCCCTCGTGTGATATAAAGTAAGGAGGCCCAGATCCTTGGGGGGCGGGGGTAGTGGGGAACCTAGAAAAGGCTTGAGATGCACATATGGAGACTCCAGATTACTCCCAGGACATTAAGTCCCATGTTCGAGCTATTGCCACTTTGGACTTTTCCCAAAGATGCTACACCCATGCAGGTAACCTGGGGCAGCCACAGTTAAGTTTATTTAGGGAAAGGACATTGCCACATGTTGTACATGTTCTGCCAAGAGTTCAGTAAAGTTGTTTACTCTGCTTAGAGCCTGGTCTGAAGTTACTCAAGGGGTGCATGTGGGGTCCTGGCATATTTCTCTAAGGAACTTGGGTGTGGACTCGAACATAGGGGTTTGTGAAACATCACTACAACAAAAGGTTACCTTGCAAAGGAGTTGCCATGGGTAACCAGATGGAAGAGCAAAAACCAGCCGCTGATGTGGTATCTGAATAGGTGACAGGTCCACCGGTAGTGAGGGGGTTTGGTGACCGACTCCCTCCGAAGCTGTGGGTCTCCGCTGGTGGCCGGGAGCAGATTAACGTTACGAAGGTCTATGCCTGGTCACTTGGTACAGAGCGAGAAGGGTTGATTGGAACATCCATAAGGTCTGCGCTATGTGCTCGGCGGGACCCTATTCTCTTACTGGGAGTGAGAAAACAGAGGTACGTTGACGGGTGGAATGGGCATAGGCTCTGCATGTCCCTCCTAATGCAACACCTACATCAGTACAAGTGTGTAGGATAAGGGATCTTATCTTTGGAAGAACTCCGCTTATAACACTACACACAAGCCGCTCATCTCTGAGATGGGGGACTACCTTAATGTTTGACTTTCACATGACTGTGGCCCTTGCCTGGTCCTGAGAATTGGTGAGCACACCTTCGGGCAAGGTATTTCCCCTGTTCTTGGCAGTGGCAGCCCGTCCATTAGGGGCGTCCGAGCGTGTTCCTGTCTATCCACGGCTGCCACCCCCATGCTCTATCTACAACCACTATTTTGACAGAACACCATCACCCTCTATTCTTGCATCCGGCCCCTTTCAGGACTCCGGGCGCATGAATTACATCGGCAGGGGTGTCTTATTTAAGCACCTGATTAGAGCCAGAGGCTCTAATAGGCTTCAAAAAAGGGTGGGCTTGTGGCGCAGAGCATTGCGCCACAAGTCCATGCAGGTGTTATATTAGAGTGAATATTCGCTATTAAAACACTGATCCTTAATCCGGCCAATCAAAAGCAGGTCTGAGACACGTTCCAATTGGCCAAAAACAGAAGAGTCCCAATTGGCCATCAGGGAGGAGGGAGAAAACGTAAGCCGCCGCGATGCCCGTGGAGAGCAGGGGAAAGCCGTCGTCGAGCAAGGGAAGCCACTGGTGAAGCCCGGGAGAAGCGCTGCCCACCATAGATGTAGGTGCACCGGACCCACCTGACCGACCATCCGGGGGCGGGGGTTGTTACTGGCCGCAATGGTGCTGGGACAAGAAACCCCATGCATTGCCTGGCATAGCCCAAAGAACCCACCCAAGGTAGGCCACTTATGTGACCCACACTTGGCTCCCAAAGAGGAGAGGAAGAACAGGGAGGAAGTGTAAGCCGGCCTACCCTTACAAACTGACCGGAGGGTCACTAGCAATGAATCACATGAAGGTGAGGTTCTGTTCCATACATCATTAAAACTCAACCACCAATGGGAACACAAGGCGGGTCCACAGAGGCCAGGCACTTCCTTGAGGTCCCTCCAGAGCACTAGGAGGTGGCAGAGACAAGTGAGGATATTGACATAATGGAGGGCCCCAGATTACAGGGATCTGGGGGGGGGGGGCTCTAGGGAGGATTCACCACATTTAAGGTGTATGTAAAACTAACAAACTCTTCTCCTGGTCTCCTTTGTCACTGAAACCGAAAGGGACAGGAAATCCAAAATGCTACCACTGTCACCTGAACAGGAAGTGAGGAAAAATCTTCCAAATCCTGCATTGAGTGCTGTAGGTAGCAATGAATAAGCAGTCCAAAAATGAAGTTGTCCTTAATGGTCTGCTCAACTGATGTCTCGCATGTAGTTGGCCTTTTGGAGCATTCCCTTTGTGCCATCTCTGCTGGATATCTTAGGGCCGTTGTCTAAGGTTTCTTAAGCACTTCTAACCCTGCTTTTTCCGTTGTCTCCATCAGTGATTACAGACGAGCTCCCACCAATCAAATGATGTCCTCATCTCAGCTGAGTGTCCGCTATGCCATCTACGTTACCATCAACAGGTGAGTAAAAGACCAACTGGAGGAGGGAATCAGACAATGGAGGAAGTTCATTTCCATCGGACAAAGGTCGGACAACTATCTGACTAGCCCTGACCATGTAGTCTTCTGGAACAGCTTTGACCATAGACAGAAATGCTCAGGTTTCAGGGGGGGTTACTCTTCAGGCTGGGTTCAGGGGAGGGGGCGCTAAAAGAAAAGTCACAGCTTAAAGCGGAAGTAAACCCATCGATTTAACAGTTTAAAAAAAAAAGGCATGCCGTAAATGCTAACTGCACATTGGCTGTGCTCTCAACCCAACAGTCAAACCATCCAATGGCTGGTGTCATAACGGATCACATGTGCAGCACTGTGGCAGTTGAAGATTAAACAGAGGCAAAGATGGCAGCTTCCTTGGCTGAAAACGATAGGGGGGGTTTACTTCCACTTTAACTTGGGGAAGACAATAATGATCGGTGAGGGTTGTTCTCAGACTTCTTTCTGTTGTCATCTGGGACCAGCTAGCTGCCAGGAGACATCAGGTGGTCATTTGGGGGCTCCTCTATTGCTCAAGGGCTCAAGGGGCTTTAAGATGGGACACCAACATTTTGAGTTTTCACCAGAACAGAAGTAGAGGGGAAATCTTCTGACACCTGTTCTGGTGACAACTATCTAAAGCTGGATATACATTGAGTGTTTTTTTCCTTGAAGCAGCAGCTGATCGAATGCTGGTTTCCTAGCAAGACCATTCAACAGAAGCCAGCTGCACAGACAGGGGTACACATGGACCAAAATTCAGCAGGTTCTTGCTGAACCGGACAAATTTCAATATATGTATACCCAGCTTCAGAGGGCATTCATCCAAATGACTGCTAGTCTCAGAAGATTTGGAGACCCACCATTGTGCTTATCACGGTTTTCCTTGCTGGAGAGGAAGCCGTACCTGAGGACCTGCAGTGCAAGGACCCCCCTGCATCTGCTTTATCCATTCTGTGGATCTGTGCTTCCTCCACCTCTGTCATGACCCCACCAGTCATCAAGGGGGCAGCGCGGACACGAGGAAGGAAAGTCCTGCCTCCACCTAAATTGCCACCTCCACACGCAGACACTGTGCAGAAAAGGGCATGGCAAGTCAGTAATAGGGAGAAGATCAGCTGCAGGGAGACCACAGACAATACTGGTGACCAGTCCTTTGATTTTTTTTGGGCACAACTTCCATAGTTCAGTTCCTCAAAAAAAAAAGGGGGGGGGGGGTCAATAGCTTGCATGACATTAACTGGAAGTCGTTTCTTCTTCTGGGAAATGGGATATTTGCATTGGCTTTAAAAGAGTGCTGCCAGTTTAGAGGAGTAATCCGACTACTGAAAACCATGTCATGGTATCCGACTCCCAGAAAGGGGCCTTACTTGGATGGGATGATGAAGGGGTGGATGTTAGAGGTGCTTTGTACCCCACAACTCACACCAATTATCTGTGCTTGTTGTAGCCTTGAAGAGTCCAGCAAATACCAGAACTTCTCCAACAGTGACACCACCATACAGCACATCTACAGGGTAAGACTAGACGGGGGCGAGGGGACTTAACCCTTATCCAACCAGCCTCCTCCATGTAACCACAACCCCCGTTATTCCCGTCCTCAGGTCATTAATCTAGGCCAACGGTCACTTCCTCTCACCGTCATCTTCATGGTTCCAGTGAGGTTGGGGGAGACGTCCATCTGGGAGAGTTGGAACATTACCAATTCTGAGGTAAGTACACCCATCACAGAGGTTGTCACCGCTACTCGACCCACCTCCAATACTTCCACGTTCCCTATTGTCATGAAGGCATCATTTCTATAGAGTCCATAGCGTCTCAGTCTGGGTCTGCCCGTTAGGTAGCGCACTCAGTTTTCCTCATGAACACACATGATCTATAATTGGATGCAGCAACATGTTGGTAAACCGTTTCCAGTCAGTCGGATCTGTAGCCGCCCAGATAAGGGAGTGGGGGGGGGGCAGATAAGTTATTAGGGAGAGAAGGACCATGGATGAGGTAGAGCAGGGATAGGGATTTCAGGTGACACAACGGAAGGTGAGCCCCATGTGAGCTAATAATGTGAAATCTTAGATGAGGCAATGGGGTGAGGAGGGACCCAACATGAGATAATGGGGTGAGGAGGGACCCAACATGAGATAATGAGGGACCCAACATGAGATAATGGGGTGAGGAGGGACCCTACATGAGATAATGGGGTGAGGAGGGACCCAACATGAGATAATGGGGTGAGGAGGGACCCAACATGAGATAATGGGGTGAGGAGAGACCCAACATGAGATAATGGGGTGAGGAGGGACCCAACATGAGATAATGAGGGACCCAACATGAGATAATGGGGTGAGGAGGGACCCAACATGAGATAATGGGGTGAGGAGGGACCCAACATGAGATAATGAGGGACCCAACATGAGATAATGAGGTGAGGAGGGACCCAACATGAGATAATGGGGTGAGGAGGGACCCAACATGAGATAATGGGGTGAGGAGGGACCCAACATGAGATAATGGGGTGAGGAGGGACCCAACATGAGATAATGGGATGAGGAGGGACCCAACATGAGATAATGGGGTGAGGAGGGACCCAACATGAGATAATGGGGTGAGGAGGGACCCAACATGAGATAATGGGGTGAGGAGGGACCCAACATGAGATAATGAGGGACCCAACATGAGATAATGAGGTGAGGAGGGACCCAACATGAGATAATGGGGGTGAGGAGGGACCCAACATGAGATAATGGGGTGAGGAGGGACCCAACATGAGATAATGGGGTGAGGAGGGACCCAACATGAGATAATGAGGGACCCAACATGAAATAATGAGGTGAAGAGGGACCCAACATGAGAAAATGGGGTGAGGAGGGACCCAACATGAGATAATGGGGTGAGGAGGGACACAACATGAGATAATGGGGTGAGGAGGGACACAACATGAGATAATGGGGTGAGGAGGGACACAACATGAGATAATGGGGTGAGGAGGGACACAACATGAGATAATGGGGTGAGGAGGGACCCAACATGAGATAATGGGGTGAGGAGGGACCTAACATGAGATAATGGGGTGAGGAGGGACCCAACATGAGATAATGGGGTGAGGAGGGACACAACATGAGATAATGGGGTTGGGGAGCCCCAGATGAGACAGTGGGATATAAAAGGAGCCCCAGAGGAGGTAATGGAGAAGGAAGGCTCATAGATGGGGTAATGGTGTGAGGGGGTATTCCAGGTGAGACAGTAGGGTGAGAAGGAACCCAAACTAAGACAGTGGGATATAAAAGGAGCCCCAGATGAGGTAATGGAGAAAGTAGGATCACAAATGAGGTAATGGAGTGAGGGAGTACCCCAGGTGAGAAGGGACTCTAGATAAGACAGAGGGGTTAAGGGGATCCTATGTGAGGCTGTGGGATAAAAAGGAACCCCAGATGAGGCAATGGAGTATCCAAGGTGAGACAGTGGGGTGAAGAGGGACCCCAGGTGAGACAGTGGGGTGAGGAGAAGGATCTAAGCTGAAGCAATGTGGTATCTGTGGACTCCAAATGAGGTTATGAGGTGAAGACCTATTATGTGCCTCTTTTTTTTCCAGCCCGACATCTCCACTTGTACTGAAGCCAGAGAAGCCCCTGGAGCGGAGAACTACCAGGAGATCCTGGCAAGAACCCCAATTCTGGTAAATGGATGGAAACCAATTCTCAGTGTCCCTGAATGATGTTCTCTGAGGTTTTCTTTGCCCAGAGTTGTCTCTTCTGTCCTCCACATCCCAGATTTCCTCTCTTGGGTTCCCTCTGGAGCAGTCTCCTCCATTTCATCTTCTGAGCCCCAAATCTTCTCACTTTTCTCTCCCCAGAACTGTTCTGTTGGTTGGTGTGTCAGAGTGGAGTGTCAGATTCAGAATCTGAAGGTTCAGAGTTCACTAAACTATATTATCAGCGGATCTGTGACCAAAGAATCTGTCACTAAGGTAGGTACAGTTTCTATCTAGGAGGTAGGTACACTCTACAGGTAGATCCACATTCCCAAAGACAGAATACAACTGGTCCTTCTTGGGAGGTTAGGCCTCCGACTGCCATACAAACAATGTTGTAGCCCAATTAAATAGGCAGTCCTGGTACCGTTCCATTGAGGCTCTTCCTACATCCCTGTGACAGACCTAGCCGGGACACAGGCTTTTTGAGAGGACTAAATGTGAGCCTCCTGCCAACCGATTATGGGCCCTGGATTTTAAGGGGCACAGGGTGAAGAAGAACCCCAACCCCTAGTCAGATTCAATGCTGTATATATAATGTGTGTGGTCTCATGCTGTTGAGACATACACTCTCAGATGCTAGTGTCATGAACTCCAGATGTTAATTGAAAGAGCTGATCACATTGTCCTCTGTACAATGCAGGAGACGGTCCGTCTGTTACTGGTGGTCTCCTGCTATTGTGATGAAATGTCTTGTGGTGGTAATTATGATAATTTATAATCAACTGTGTTTAGCTCGGTGACAACACGTCTGACTTGCAGTGAAATCCTGATGAGTCACATCGGCTGCTTAAAGGGATTAGTTAATTAGTTTATGTTAAGTTGTTACAGGTGTATTGTTAGAGTAATATGAGCAGGAGGGGGATCTCCTCTCCTACTGTATATAAATGTGAGTTTGGCTTTGTAATAAAACAGTCCATGTTGAGCAACTAAGCAAGTGTCGTCTCGTTTGGTGCTTGGGAGCGGTTGGAATATCTGATATCTATATCCAGACTGGAAGGAAGTTATATATGACGAACGCACTCAAGAGGAGTCTAGGGACGTTCCGTCACAATCCCCCAGAAATATCCACACATATGTCCGTACAACGACCTCCGCCCCCAGACACGTCCACACAACGACCTCCGCCCCCCCAGACACGTCCACACAACGACCTCCATCCCCCAGACACGTCCACACAAACGACCTCCGCCCCCCAGACACATCCACACAATGACCTCCATCCCCCAGACACGTCCACACAACGACCTCCGCCCCCCAGACACGTCCACACAACGACCTCCGCCCCCCAGACACGTCCACACAATGACCTCCGCCCCCATACACGTCCACACAACGACCTCCGCCCCCCAGACATGTCCACACATATGTCCGTACAACAACCTCCATCCCCCAGACACGTCCATACAACCGACCTCTGCCAACAGACACGTCCATACAACCGACCTCTGCCCCCCAGACACGCCCACACATATGTCCGTACAACGACCTCCATCCCCCAGACACGTCCATACAACCGACCTCTGCCCCCAGACACGTCCATACAACCGACCTCTGCCCCCCAGACACGTCCATACAACCGACCTCCGCCCCCCAGACACGTCCATACAACCGACCTCTCCCCCCCCCCAGACACGTCCACACAACGACCTCCCCCCCCCCCCCAGACACGACCATACAACCGACCTCCGCCCCCCCAGACACGTCCACACAAACGACCTCCGCCCCCCCAGACACGTCCACACAACGACCTCCGCCCCCCCAGACACATCCACACAACGACCTCCGCCCCCCCAGACACATCCACACAACGACCTCCGCCCCCCCAACACATCCACACAACGACCTCCGCCCCCCCCGACGCGTCCACACAACGACCTCCATCCCCCAGACACGTCCATACAACAACCTCCGCCCCCCAGACACGTCCATACAACCGACCTCCGCCCCCCAGACACGTCCACACAACGACCTCCATCCCCCAGACACGTCCATACAACCGACCTCCGCCCCCCAGACACGTCCATACAACCGACCTCCGCCCCCCAGACACGTCCACACAACTGACTTCCGCCCCCCAGACACGTCCACACAAACGACCTCCGCCCCCCCCAGACAAGTCCACACAACTGACCTCCGCCCCCCCAGACACGTCCACACAACCGACCTCCGCCCCCCCCAGACACATCCACACAACCGACCTCCGCCCCCCCAGACACTTCCACACAACCGACCTCCGCCCCCCCAGACACGTCCACACAACCGACCTCCACCCCCCCAGACACGTCCACACAACGCCCTCCACCCCCCCCAGACACGTCCACACAACGACCTCCACCCCCCCAGACACGTCCACACAACGACCTCCACCTCCCAGACACGTCCACACATATGTCCGTACAACGACCTCCGCCCCCCAGACACGTCCACACAACGACCTCCGCCCCCCCCCCAGACACGTCCATACAACAACCCCTCTGCCGCCCCCCCAGACAACAACCCCCGCCCCCCCCCAAACAAGTCTGTACAATGTCCCCCAGACATGTCTTTGTCCTCATTTCATTCTCTTTGATCTCAGACAGGACAGCAGAAGATCTTCCTGCAGACCTCGGCGGAGATCCGATACGACTCTCAGACCTACGCCCACATCCTGGAGCAGAACCAGCGTTTTGTTAAAACCCAGGTACTGTCCTCTATCAGTTTTATTCCGGGTGGGGAATTGGTGCCCGGAGGTCATGGAGATGGAAGACGGTTCTGACAGGTTCACTTTCAACAAGGAGGACAAATCTCTTTGTATGTTTCAGACTCAGACGACCTTGGAGATCAGTGTGGAGTTCAACTATTACCCCATCATCATCGGCAGCAGTGTGGGGGGGCTGGTGCTCCTGGCGCTCATAGCGGCCGGCCTCTATAAGGTAAGAGGCAGAGCAATCAACAATGGGCCGGAGTGATGTGCGTGACCCATCACAGAGTCCTCCTGTGTGTGGGGGGGGGGGGGGATGTTACCCTCAGCTCCATGCAGGGGGGGGGGGTGGATTCTGAGGCAGGTTTGAGGAAAGTAAATGCTTCTGTCAGTTATTTATTACTTTTCATCAGCCTGTCAATGACGCAACGCCACCTACTGGAGGAAACACAGAATATACACACAACCTATACATTATTCTTAGACAGCACAGTGCTGCCACCTGCTGGCCACACATCAGATCATAGCTGGCAGAGTACACAGCCCCCAACCTACACAGTGCTGCCACCTGCTGGGCACACATCAGATCACAGCTGGCAGAGTACAGAGCCCCCAACCTACACAGTGCTGCCACCTGCTGGACACACATCAGATCACAGCTGGCAGAGTACACAGCCCCCCAACCTACACAGTGCTGCCACCTGCTGGGCACACATCAGATCACAACTGGCAGAGTACAGAGCCCCCAACCTACACAGTGCTGCCACCTACTGGGCACACATCAGATCACCGCTGGCAGAGGACACAGCCCCCAACCTACACAGTGCTGCTACCTGCTGGGCACACATCAGATCACAACTGGCAGAGTACAGAGCCCCCAACCTACACAGTGCTGCCACCTACTGGGCACACATCAGATCACCGCTGGCAGAGGATACAGCCCCCAACCTACACAGTGCTGCTACCTGCTGGGCACACATCAGATCACAGCTGGCAGAGTACAGAGCCCCCAACCTACACAGTGCTGCCACCTGCTGGACACACATCAGATCACAGCTGGCAGAGTACACAGCCCCCCAACCTACACAGTGCTGCCACCTGCTGGGCACACATCAGATCACAACTGGCAGAGTACAGAGCCCCCAACCTACACAGTGCTGCCACCTACTGGGCACACATCAGATCACCGCTGGCAGAGGACACAGCCCCCAACCTACACAGTGCTGCTACCTGCTGGGCACACATCAGATCACAGCTGGCAGAGTACAGAGCCCCCAACCTACACAGTGCTGCCACCTGCTGGACACACATCAGATCACAGCTGGCAGAGTACAGAGCCCCCAACCTACACAGAGCTGCCACCTGCTGGACACACATCAGATCACCAATGGCAGAGTACAGAACCCCCAACCTACACAGTGCTGCCACCTGCTGGACACACATCAGATCACAGCTGGCAGCGTACACAGCCACCAACCTACACAGTGCTGCCACCTGCTGGACACACATCAAATCACAGCTGGCAGAGTACAGAACCCCCAACCTACACAGTGCTGCCACCTGCTGGACACACATCAGATCACCGCTGGCAGAGGACACAGCCCCCAACCTACACAGTGCTGCTACCTGCTGGGCACACATCAGATCACCGCTGGCAGAGGACACAGCCCCCAACCTACACAGTGCTGCTACCTGCTGGGCACACATCAGATCACCGCTGGCAGAGGACACAGCCCCCAACCTACACAGTGCTGCCACCTGCTGGACACACATCAGATCACAGCTGGCAGAGTACACAGCCCCCAACCTACACAGAGCTGCCACCTGCTGGGCACACATCAGATCACAGCTGGCAGAGTTCAGAGCCCCCAACCTACACAGTGCTGCCACCTGCTGGACACACATCAGATCACAGCTGGCAGAGTACAGAGCCCCCAACCTACACAGTGCTGCCACCTGCTGGACACACATCAGATCACAGCTGGCAGAGTACAGAGCCCCCAACCTACACAGTGCTGCCACCTGCTGGACACACATCAGATCACAGCTGGCAGAGTACAGAGCCCCCAACCTACACAGTGCTGCCACCTGCTGGACACACATCAGATCACAGCTGGCAGAGTACAGAGCCCCCAACCTACACAGTGCTGCCACCTGCTGGACACACATCAGATCACAGCTGGCAGAGTACAGAGCCCCCAACCTACACAGTGCTGCCACCTGCTGGACACACATCAGATCACAGCTGGCAGAGTACAGAGCCCCCAACCTACACAGTGCTGCCACCTGCTGGACACACATCAGATCACCGCTGGCAGAGGACACAGCCCCCAACCTACACAGTGCTGCTACCTGCTGGGCACACATCAGATCACCGCTGGCAGAGGACACAGCCTCCAACCTACACAGTGCTGCCACCTGCTGGCCACACATCAGATCACAGCTGGCAGAGTACAGAGCCCCCAACCTACACAGTGCTGCCACCTGCTGGACACACATCAGATCACAGTTGGCAGAGTACAGAGCCCCCAACCTACACAGTGCTGCCACCTGCTGGACACACATCAGATCACCGCTGGCAGAGTACACAGCCCCCAACCTACACAGTGCTGCCACCTGCTGGGCACACATCAGATCACCGCTGGCAGAGGACACAGCCCCCAACCTACACAGTGCTGCCACCTGCTGGACACACATCAGATCACAGCTGGCAGAGTACACAGCCCCCAACCTACACAGAGCTGCCACCTGCTGGGCACACATCAGATCACAGCTGGCAGAGTTCAGAGCCCCCAACCTACACAGTGCTGCCACCTGCTGGACACACATCAGATCACAGCTGGCAGAGTACAGAGCCCCCAACCTACACAGTGCTGCCAACTGCTGGACACACATCAGATCACAGCTGGCAGAGTACAGAGCCCCCAACCTACACAGTGCTGCCACCTGCTGGACACACATCAGATCACAGCTGGCCGAGTACAGAGCCCCCAACCTACACAGTGCTGCCACCTGCTGGACACACATCAGATCACAGCTTACAATAGTACTGCTATTATTATAAAGCTTGAACACCATACACAGATTCTTCTATGTAGACTCCCCTTGTAGGGCCCAAAGTAACTTCCGAGATAAAATCCATTGCCTACAGATAAATTGTATTGGTCAGTCAGTCTAGACAGACAGATAGACATGCATTGATAGATGGACGGTGTAGTATATGTAACAAAGAAATATCTCCCCCCCCCCCCCCCGTATACACAGGGAGATGGAGCATAACACATGACCTCGGATGTTCAGCCCTCGGGGAGCGGAGGAAGGAAAATTCACTTCACAGATTTATTTGGGTGTTCCCCCCCCCCTCTTATGTGAGGTGTGATCACGTGACTTTCTGAAGGCGTCACACGACGCGGATCACTTCCACATTAAAGGGGATTTTATTTTTAATCCAATTCTCATCTTCAGCCAATCACAATTTTTGACCCAAATGTTATATTTTGCTGCAAATGCCTATCCAACGTGTTTAACCCCTTTAACTCCAGAATCACTGACTGTCTCCCCCCCCCCCAGCTCGGCTTCTTCAAGCGTCAGTACAAGAACCTGCTGGAGAACCCCGATGTTCCAGGAGAGGAGAACCCCGATGTTCCGGGAGCGGAGGGCACAGAACAGGCACCCCTGGATGACTGAACCCCGGAACGAGGATGACGAGATGGCGGAGTGAGGAGGCGGCACGGCCTTCAGTAGAAAATGTTCTTTATTGTTATTCAGTTAGATGCAAAAATAAGCTTTATATTCCTGTACAGAGGGGAAACGTTATATATAATCACAGAGTCAGGCACCGCGGGGGAGGAGCAAGCAGCGCTCTTCTGATTGGTCAGTGCAATGTGCGGGGGGGGAGGGCTCGGTAAGCTTTACATTTGTCCAACTTTAATAAAAAGTGCGCATAATAAAAGGAGATGGAAGCCGCCCCGGACATCGTAGTGTCATCTTTGTTTTCGGGGGACACCTATCCCCCCAAAATCTGTATGTGTAGTGACAACTACCCAAAAAATGGTGGACGGCCAATGTGACCCCGGCGTTGGGGGTGGGGGGTCCAGATTGGAGGATGTAACACATGCCCATCATATTTAGTAAAAGATGATTTGATTGGTGGACGGCCATGCGTGTTATCCTCACAGACCGGAATCTGAATATTAGTCATTAAATTCCGGCTGTGCACACGTCCCTATGAAAGACTCCTCCCCCCCTCACTTAGCTGCACGGGGTCTGAGGCTGAGAGTCGGAGCCAACAGCCCCACCCCCGAGGTCCTACAGTTGTGGTTCCCCAGCTCCTGGGTGTGCATAACCATACCCAGCAAGAGAGGAATGTATACAAGGTCAAGGCTTTGGTTACTTGGTGGTGTTATGTGCACTCAGGAGCTGGGCAGCAGCTTGGCATCAGAATGAGCGAAGGCATCAGACCCTGAGGGGGGGGAGGGGAGAGGAGGACTCTGTGCCCCGACTCCCAGCTCCAGAGTGGTCTTCAGTCTCTGAAACTAAATACAGGGGGGGGGGGGATATAAACCAGTCCTATGCAGTGGACATACAAAAACATATTTGGGAAGAACTCACCAATGCGTTTAAAGTCAAGATGGTGCTGCCATAAGACCAACAAGCAATAGCGAACATATTACAGCGCACACATTCAAGGATGACGTTTCCTGCAGGGCTAGTTAAAAACACCTGAACATATTCAAAAAAATACGGGGGTTTGGTCACACTATATGGGTATATAGTGCTAAGCCCACTTACTACGACAAAGTACCCCGAATTAGTAGGTCCTACCCTAGTAATAGCATGAAAGATCCTGCGTCTCAACCATGGGAGCCAAACTCCTCTATGTGGGAGAACTGAAAGGATTCCTCCTATACACTGGTGGCCACTAAATAAGAGGTAATGAAGAGGGGGAGGGGTCCCATGGTTGAGACGCAGGATCTTTCATTCTATTACTAGGGCGCAGTCCATTGCTAGCTGATGATTGGCCAAGCATGCACTGTGACCCCGCATGCTTGGCCAATCACAGCGCCGGCAGCGAGGAGAGCAATAATTGGCAACAGGCAGGACGCCTGTAGCCAATTATAGCTCAGGGGCTTTAGTACACGCCCCACTGTATAAAAGGCCGCCGCGCCGTCGGCCCAGTGCACATGTGTTCCAGCTTTGTTTCTGAATAGGCAGACTGCTGATTCATTATAATTACTACTGAAGTGAATACTGATCATTTCTGCTGATTGTACTGCTGCTGAGTGGTGACATTATCTGCTGCTGAGACTAACTGCTTCGATTCTGGGAATTAGTCTGGTGTGTGCGTGCTGTTAGTACAGCATTGCAGTAGCACCCTGTCCTATCTTGTTAGTACAGCATTGCACCATAACCTTCTGTCCAATTGAGATCTAAGGCAGGCAGGCCAGGATTTATAGGAGCTAGTGTGTGTGTCAGCACACATAAAACCACCTCAGTCACTCTATCTGCTATAAGGCCCAGTTGTTGTCAGTCATATAAGGCAGTCTCTATCTGCCGTAAGGCCCAGTTCTTGTCATCAAAGGCAGACAGGCATCTCCAGGAGCTAGTGTGTGTGTGTGTGCTCTGTTAGTACACCACACATAAAACCACATCAGCCTCTGTATCTGCTATAAGGTCCAGTTGTTGTCAGTCATATAAGGCAGTCTCTATCTGCCGTAAGGCCCAGTTCCTGTCATTGAATTCAGACAGTTATCTCCAGGAGCTAGCTAGCTTGTGTCTGTGTGCTCTGTTAGTACATCACACATAAAACCACATCAGCCTCTGTGTCTGCTATAAAGCCCAGTTGTTGTCAGTCATATAAGGCAGTCTCTATCTGCCGTAAGGCCCAGTTCTTGTCATCAAAGGCAGACAGGCATCTCCAGGAGCTAGTGTGTGTGTGTGTGCTCTGTTAGTACATCACACATAAAACCACATCAGCCTCTGTATCTGCTATAAGGCCCAGTTGTTGTCAGTCACATAAGGCAGTCTCTATCTGCCGTAAGGCCCAGTTCTTGTCATCAAAGGCAGACAGGCATCTCCAGGAGCTAGCTAGCTTGTGTGTCTGTGTGCTCTGTTGGTACATCACACATAAAACCACATCAGCCTAAGTATCTGCTATAAGGCCCAGATGTTGTCAGTCATATAAGGCAGTCTCTATCTGCCGTAAGGCCCAGTTCTTGTCATCGAAGGCAGACAGGCATCTCCAGGAGCTAGTGTGTGTGTCTGTGTGCTCTGTTGGTACATCACACATAAAACCACATCAGCCTCTGTATCTGCTATAAGGCCCAGTTGTTGTCAGTCATATAAGGCAGTCTCTATCTGCCGTAAGGCCCAGTTCTTGTCATCAAAGGCAGACAGGCATCTCCAGGAGCTAGCTAGCTAGTGTGTGTGCTCTGTTAGTACATCACACAGAAAATCACATCAGCCTCTGTATCTGCTATAAGGCCCAGTTGTTGTCAGTCATATAAGGCAGTCTCTATCTGCCGTAAGGCCCAGTTTTTGTCATCGAAGGCAGACAGGCATCTCCAGGAGCTAGCTAGCTTGTCTGTGTGTGTGCTCTGTTAGTACACCACACATAAAACCACATCAGCCTCTGTATCTGCTATAAGGCCCAGTTGTTGTCAGTCATATAAGGCAGTCTCTATCTGCCGTAAGGCCCAGTTCTTGTCATCAAAGGCAGCCAGGCATCTCCAGGAGCTAGCTAGCTTGTGTGTGTGTGTGATCTGTTAGTAAATCACACATAAAACCACCTCAGCCTCTGTATCCGCTATAATGCCCAGTTGTTGTCAGTCATATAAGGCAGTCTCTATCTGCCGTAAGGCCCAGTTCTTGTCATCAAAGGCCGACAGGCATCTCCAGGAGCTAGTGTGTGTATGTGTGTGTGCTCTGTTAGTACATCACACATAAAACCACATCAGACTCTGTATCTGCTATAAGGCCCAGTTGTTGTCAGTCATATAAGGCAGTCTCTATCTGCCGTAAGGCCCAGTTCTTGTCATCGAAGGCAGACAGGCATCTCCAGGAGCTAGCTAGCTTGTCTGTGTGTGTAATCTGTTAGTACATGACACATAAAACCACCTCAGCCTCTGTATCCGCTATAAGGCCCAGTTGTTGTCAGTCATATAAGGCAGTCTCTATCTGCCGTAAGGCCCAGTTCTTGTCATCGAAGGCAGACAGGCATCTCCAGGAGCTAGCTAGCCTGTGTGTGTGTGCTATGTTAGTAAATCACACATAAAACCACATCAGCCTCTGTATCTGCTATAAGGCCCAGTTGATGTCAGTCATATAAGGCAGTTTCTATCTGCCGTAAGGCCCAGTTCTTGTCATCGAAGGCAGACAGGCATCTCCAGGAGCTAGCGTGTGTGTCTGTGTGCTCTGTTGGTACATCACACATAAAACCACATCAGCCTCTGTATCTGCTATAAGGCCCAGATGTTGTCAGTCATATAAGGCAGTCTCTATCTGCCGTAAGGCCCAGTTCTTGTCATCAAAGGCCGACAGCCATCTCCAGGAGCTAGCTTGTGTGTGCTCTGTTAGTACATCACACATAAAACCACATCAGCCTCTGTTGTCAGTCATATAAGGCAGTCTCTATCTGCCGTAAGGCCCAGTTCTTGTCATCGAAGGCAGACAGGCATCTCCAGGAGCTAGCTAGCTTGTGTGTGTGTGTGCTCTGTTAGTACATCACACATAAAACCACATCAGCCTCTGTATCTGCAATAAGGCCCATTTGTTGTCAGTCATATAAGGCAGTCTCTATCTGCCGTAAGGCCCAGTTCTTGTCATCAAAGGCAGACAGGCATCTCCAGGAGCTAGCTAGCCTGTGTGTGTGTGTGTGCTATGTTAGTAAATCACACATAAAACCACATCAGCCTCTGTATCTGCTATAAGGCCCAGTTGTTGTCAGTCATATAAGGCAGTCTCTATCTGCCGTAAGGCCCAGTTCTTGTCATCAAAGGCAGACAGCCATCTCCAGGAGCTAGCTAGCTTGTGTGTGTGCTCTGTTAGTACATCACACATAAAACCACATCAGCCTCTGTATCTGCTATAAGGCCCAATTGTTGTCAGTCATATAAGGCAGTCTCTATCTGCCGTAAGGCCCACTTCTTGTCATCGAAGGCAGACAGGCATCTCCAGGAGCTAGTGTGTGTGTGCTCTGTTAGTACATCACACATAAAACCACATCAGCCTCTGTATCTGCTATAAGGCCCAGTTGTTGTCAGTCATATAAGGCAGTCTCTATCTGCCGTAAGGCCCAGTTCTTGTCATCAAAGGCAGACAGCCATCTCCAGGAGCTAGCTAGCTTGTGTGTGTGTGCTCTGTTAGTACATCACACATAAAACCACATCAGCCTCTGTATCTGCTATAAGGCCCAATTGTTGTCAGTCATATAAGGCAGTCTCTATCTGCCGTAAGGCCCAGTTCTTGTCATCGAAGGCAGACAGGCATCTCCAGGAGCTAGCTAGCTTGTCTGTGTGTGTGCTCTGTTAGTACATCACACATAAAACCACATCAGACTCTGTATCTGCTATAAGGCCCAGTTGTTGTCAGTCATATAAGGCAGTCTCTATCTGCCGTAAGGCCCATTTCTTGTCATCGAAGGCAGACAGGCATCTCCAGGAGCTAGCTAGCTTGTGTGTGTGCTCTGTTAGTACAGCACACATAAAACCACATCAGCCTCTGTATCTGCTATAAGGTCCAGTTGTTGTCAGTCATATAAGGCAGTCTCTATCTGCCGTAAGGCCCAGTTTTTGTCATCGAAGGCAGACAGGCATCTCCAGGAGCTAGTGTGTGTGTGTGTGCTCTGTTAGTACATCACACATAAAACCACATCAGCCTCTGTATCTGCAATAAGGCCCAGTTGTTGTCAGTCATATAAGGCAGTTTCTATCTGCCGTAAGGCCCAGTTCTTGTCATCGAAGGCAGACAGGCATCTCCAGGAGCTAGCTAGCGTGTGTGTCTGTGTGCTCTGTTGGTACATCACACATAAAACCACATCAGCCTCTGTATCTGCTATAAGGCCCAGATGTTGTCAGTCATATAAGGCAGTCTCTATCTGCCGTAAGGCCCAGTTCTTGTCATCGAAGGCAGACAGGCATCTCCAGGAGCTAGCTAGCTTGTGTGTGTGTGTGCTCTGTTAGTACACCACACATAAAACCACATCAGACTCTGTATCTGCTATAAGGCCCAGTTGTTGTCAGTCATATAAGGCAGTCTCTATCTGCCGTAAGGCCCAGTTCTTGTCATCAAAGGCAGACAGGCATCTCCAGGAGCTAGCTAGCTTGTCTGTGTGTGTGCTCTGTTAGTACACCACACATAAAACCACATCAGCCTCTGTATCTGCTATAAGGCCCAGTTGTTGTCAGTCATATAAGGCAGTCTCTATCTGCCATAAGGCCCAGTTCTTGTCATCGAAGGCAGACAGGCATCTCAAGGATCTAGCTATCTTGTTTGTGTGTGTGTGCTCTGTTAGTACATCACACATAAAACCACATCAGACTCTGTATTTGCTATAAGGCCCAGTTGTTTTCAGTCATATAAGGCAGTCTCTTTCTGCCGTAAGGCCCAGTTCTTGTCATCGAAGGCAGACAGGCATCTCCAGGAGCTAGTGTGTGTATGTGTGTGTGCTCTGTTAGTACATCACACATAAAACCACATCAGACTCTGTATCTGCTATAAGGCCCAGATGTTGTCATTCATATAAGGCAGTCTCTATCTGCCGTAAGGCCCAGTTCTTGTCATCGAAGGCAGACAGGCATCTCCAGGAGCTAGCTAGCTTGTCTGTGTTTGTGATCTGTTAGTACATCACACATAAAACCACATCAGACTCTGTATCTGCTATAAGGCCCAGTTGTTGTCAGTCATATAAGGCAGTCTCTATCTGCCGTAAGGCCCAGTTCTTGTCATCGAAGGCACACAGGCATCTCCAGGAGCTAGCTAGCTTGTGTGTGTGTGTGCTCTGTTAGTACACCACACATAAAACCACATCAGACTCTGTATCTGCTATAAGGCCCAGTTGTTGTCAGTCATATAAGGCAGTCTCTATCTGCCGTAAGGCCCAGTTCTTGTCATCGAAGGCAGACAGGCATCTCCTGGAGCTAGCTAGCTTGTGTGTGTGTGTGTGCTCTGTTAGTATATCACACATAAAACCACATCAGCCTCTGTATCTGCTATAAGGCCCATTTGTTGTCAGTCATATAAGGCAGTCTTTATCTGCCGTAAGGCCCAGTATTTGTCATCGAAGGCAGACAGGCATCTCCAGGATCTAGCTAGCTTGTGTGTGTGTGTGCTCTGTTAGTACATCACACATAAAACCACATCAGCCTCTGTATCTGCTATAAGGCCCAGTTGTTGTCAGTCATATAAGGCAGTCTCTATCTGCCGTAAGGCCCAGTTCTTGTCATTGAAGGCACACAGGCATCTCCAGGAGCTAGTGTGTGTGTGTGTGCTCTGTTAGTACATCACACATAAAACCACATCAGCCTCTGTATCTGTTATAAGGCCCAGTTGTTGTCAGTCATATAAGGCAGTCTCTATCTGCCGTAAGGCCCAGTTCTTGTCATCGAAGGCAGACAGGCATCTCCAGGAGCTAGCTAGTGACATGGACATTCGTTGTACTGTTCATTTAAGCACAAGAGACTCCATTTTGTTCTCACTGTTGAAATGTGTTCTGTAACCTTCACCTAACACACAGACACGTCTCCTCTAGAAACTCTCTACTCCCCCCTCCCCTATCCATGTTTTACTTTTGCAATTGTTCTATTCGCTAGCTTTTAATAATATATTTCTATTTGTTTAGCTTTTAATAACGTATTTCTATTTGTTAGTTTTTAATAACATCTCACACCACCCCTTTCTTATCTGTATAAAATAACATGTAATAATAAATTTCGTCAGAACGGACATTTTAAACACAGTGATTGATTCCTGTGAATCTGTTCCTGCAGCTGCAGTATTAACCTTTATTTTAGAGTCCCAATCAGAAATTAGTCATAACAGTATGATTTTGAAAAAAGAAATCGAATCCCGTAATTCGATTTTAAGCCTGAGTGTCCTAAGCCAAAGGTAAAAGCAGCCTCTGATTTGTTCATATTGCAGCATCCCCCCCAAAGGATATTAGGGACCCCCAGAGGTTAGGTGGGCTGGCAGACCCGCTGTTTCCTCTCTTCCTCGGCCCGCTGTTTCCTCTCTTCCTCGGCCCGCTGTTTCCTCTCTTCCTCGGCCCCGCTGTTTCTTCTCTCCCGGCCCCGCTGTTTCCTCTCTTCCTCGGCCCCGCTGTTTCTTCTCTCCCAGCCCCTCTGTTTCCTCTCTTCCTCGGCACCGCTGTTTCCTCTCTTCCTCTGCCCCTCTGTTTCCTCTCTTCCTCTGCCCCTCTGTTTCCTCTCTTCCTCAGCCCCTCTGCTTCCTCTCTTCCAGCCCTGCTATTTATTCTCTTCCAGCCCCGCTGTTTCCTCTATTCCTCGGCCCTACTGTTTCTTCTCTTCCTCGGCCCCGCTGTTTCTTCTCTCCCAGCCCCTCTGTTTCCTCTCTTCCTCGGCCCCGCTGTTTCCTCTCTTCCTCTGCCCCTCTGTTTCCTCTCTTCCTCTGCCCCTCTGTTTCCTCTCTTCCTCAGCCCCTCTGCTTCCTCTCTTCCAGCCCTGCTATTTATTCTCTTCCAGCCCCGCTGTTTCCTCTATTCCTCGGCCCTACTGTTTCTTCTCTTCCTCGGCCCCGCTGTTTCTTCTCTCCCGCCCCGCTGTTTCCTCTCTCCCAGCCCTGTTGTTTCCTCTCTTCCTCGGCCCCGCTGTTTCCTCTCTCCCGGGCCCATTGTTTCCTCTCTCCCGGCCCTGTTGTTTCCTCTCTCCCGGCCCTGTTGTTTCCTCTCTCCCGACCCCATTGTTTCCTCTCTCCCGGCCCCGCTGTTTACTCTCTCCCGGCCCCACTGTTTCTTCTCTTCCTGCCCCGCTGTTTCCTCTCTTCCTCGGCCGTGCTGTTTCCTCTCTTCCCCGGCCCCGCTGTTTCTTCTTTCCCGGCCCCACTGTTTCTTCTCTCCCACCCGCTGTTTCTTCTTTCCCAGCCCCGCTGTTTCCTCTCTTCCTCGGCCCCGATGTTTCTTCTCTCCCGCCCTGCTGTTTCTTCTCTTCCTCTGCCCCGCTGTTTCCTCTCTTCCTCGGCCCCGCTGTTTCTTCTCTTCCTCTGCCCCGCTGTTTCCTCTCTTCCTCGGCCCCGCTGTTTCTTCTCTCCCGCCCTGCTGTTTCCTCTCTCCCGGCCCTGTTGTTTCCTCTCTTCTTTGGCCCCATTGTTTCCTCTCTCCCGGCCCCTCTGTTTCCTCTCTCCCGGCCCTGCTGTTTCCTCTTTCCCGGACCGCTGTTTCCTCTCTCCCGGCCCTGTTGTTTCCTCTCTTCCTCGGCCCCATTGTTTCCTCTCTCCCGGCCCCTCTGTTTCCTCTCTCCTGGCCCCGCTGTTTCCTCTCTCCCGGCACGCTGTTTCCTCTCTCCTGGCCCCGCTATTTCCTTTCTCCCGGCCCCGCTGTTTCCTCTCTAGCGGCCCCGCTGTTTCTTCTCTCCCGGCCCCGCTGTTTCTTCTCTCCCGGCCCCGCTGTTTCCTCTCTCCCAGCCCCGCTATTTCCTCTCTCCTGCCCCGCTGTTTTCTCTCTCCTGGCCACGCTGTTTCTTCTCTTCCTCTGCCCCGCTGTTTCCTCTCTTCCTCGGCCCCGCTGTTTCTTCTCTCCCGCCCTGCTGTTTCCTCTCTCCCGGCCCTGTTGTTTCCTCTCTTCTTTGGCCCCATTGTTTCCTCTCTCCCGGCCCCTCTGTTTCCTCTCTCCCGGCCCTGCTGTTTCCTCTTTCCCGGCCCGCTGTTTCCTCTCTCCCGGCCCTGTTGTTTCTTCTCTTCCTCGGCCCTGCTGTTTCCTCTCTCCCGGCCCTGTTGTTTCCTCTCTTCCTCGGCCCCATTGTTTCCTCTCTCCCGGCCCCGCTGTTTCCTCTCTCCTGGCCCCGCTGTTTCCTCTCTCCCGGCACTCTGTTTCCTCTCTCCTGGCCCCGCTATTTCCTTTCTCCCTGCCCCGCTGTTTCCTCTCTACCGGCCCCGCTGTTTCTTCTCTCCCGGCCCGCTGTTTCCTCTCTCCCAGCCCCGCTGTTTCCTCTCTCCCAGCCCCGCTGTTTCCTCTCTCCTGGCCACGTTGTTTCTTCGCTTCCTCGGCCCCGCTGTTTCTTCTCTTCCTCTGCCCCGCTGTTTCTTCTTTCCCGGCCCCGCTGTTTCCTCTCTTCCTCGGCCCCGCTGTTTCTTCTCTCCCGCCCTGCTGTTTCTTCTCTTCCTTCTTCTCTTTTTTCTAAAAAATAGACTTTGTTTCGAGTTTAACCCAACATATGTAAGTTAGAAGCTTATATTAAAAATAGAGAGAGAAGAGTGAGTCTTGGTGTTGCACATTTTTTCCTCTCGGTTCTGCTGCCTGGCTCTTCTCTAATGTTCTCCTGGACCTCCAGCCTGGTCAGTGAGCCCAGTAGTCCTCTGTTACCCTTCACCACCACCTCTAATCATGATTTCCGCAAACTGCCTGACCAATAATTGGCATATCGCTGTCTGATTTCTAGTATATAACATTTTCTGCCTGACTGAACAAAATGAGGAACCAAATGTGTGAAGGTGAAATCTGTTAACCAATAAATCTTTCATCTCAAAATTGCTCTACCAAATTCCTCCCTGTCCTGAGCTGGTCCAGTCTGTGCCTTGTGTAGGAGGAGGGATGGTCTCTGGTAATGTACATCGAGGTCTAGCCATCTGATAAGTTCTGAATTTGTATTTGGAGGACGAGGGTGGAGTCGTGTGGTGACTAAAGTTTACACAAGAGTACACAAGAAGTTGGCCAAGCCATGTTGTAGATGGTTATCATAATGTTTGCCATTTTCACAGAACTAAGTGACACAACGATGGCACAGGAAACCACAAAATGATCTGATGGTGCAATTTGTACATGCATGCAAGGGACACTCTACAAGAGGATCTGGAGTTTGGTGACCACAGTGTACGGTTGCCGCCTCATCCCTTTAAACCCAAACACATATTAATTACACGGGTTCTGTGGCTGATTAAGGTTGTAATTAAACTCACTTGGTGCCTTATCTGCATTTAATTAGCCTCAGAACCCGTGTAATTCAAAGTTGTTCGGGTTCCATTAACACAACACTAATTGAAGCTAATTATAAAACCCTCTTTGGCTGGTATTTAGTACCAACCAGGGTAGCTAAGATGCATCCATCTGCATCTCCAATGTGCCTTAGATGGTGTGGCCAGGTGGGTACGATGTACCACATTTGGTGGCAGTGTCCAACGATCACCAGATTTTGGATTCGTATATTCAACTTGGTGTACTCAGTGACAGGGGTAAATATCCGTCGATCCCCGGAAACTGCACTTTTTCAAAAACCTCCTGATGGAGTCCCTAAAAAATAGTTGAAGCAAATCATATACATAATCTTAGCTGCCGGAATAACCATTGCTAAGTGCTGGAAGCAGTCGATGGTTCCTATTGACTCTGTGAAGAATAAGCTTAACGGGATCAATGGTTAATGATAGACTCACCTGTATTCTCCGCAACAATACCAAGAAATTCCATGTGATGTGGGATCCATGGATAAGATATATAGCTCCCTCGTGATTCACCTCTGGCTGACCCTCCCCTCCCCCTTTATATTTCCTTCCTTTCCCTCTTTCTTCTTCTCCTTTTCCTTATTCCTCTCTTTAATATTTACTGTTTATCAGATATTCTAATGCCTTGTACACACGATCGGACATTCCGACCACAAAATCCGTCTGATTTTTTCCGACGGATTTTGGCCAAAACTTGTCTTGCATACACACGGTCGCACAAAGTTGTCGGAAAATCCGATCGTTCAGAACGCGGTGACGTAAAACACGTACGACGGGACTACGAAGAGGCCAGTAGCCAATAGCTTTCACCCCCAAATTTCTTCTGAGCATGCGTGGCACTTTGTGTGTCGGAATTCTATACACACGATCGTAAAAAGTCTGATTGGATTCTGTTGTCGGAAAATTTTAGGTCCTGCTCTTAAACTTTTTCCTTCCTAAATTCCGATGGAAAAAGTCCGCTAGAGCACAGACACGATCGGATTTTCCGACAACATAATCCGATCGGACTTTTTCCATCGGAATGTCCGATCGTGTGTACGGGGCTTTAGAGATACAAGATGACTTGATATTACATATAATTCTAGGCTGTTGATACTTACAAAAAAGGGAAACCTCCCCCCCCTTCCTTTCCCTTCCCTTCCCTACCCCCGTTATTTGGTTCCTACACTATACCTTTTCCCTGTGATATCACCATTCCTAGTAATATGGGTCTAAACAGTTCATTGGGATTCTATGTAACTAATCCCTAAAGAATTTGTTACATATCCCATGACCTGGTCACTAGCGAATTATATCCTTCAATGTTAATACATATTGATAACCTCACCAATATTTCCACCAAATATATTTTATTTGTCAGCTTAAAGTTTTGAGGGGTTGTATCTTGACGTATCCCGATGGAAGGAGAGCCAGATGCTTTAATTTCACATCTCTAGGGTCTAATGTTTATTGAATATACTTTCTATGACTTTGTCTTGTTATTTGAATTTGGATAATTAAATAAAAACATATTGAAATTCAAAGGTTTTTCGGGTTTAAAGGGATGAGGTGGTAACTCTACCACAGTGCAATGTTAGTCTCAGACTCAAATGAAATCTGATGTAGATTTATATGTAGATGTAGGGACCCTGCCTTAAAGGAGAAGCTCATTTGGCTGTACTTCTTCTGTGGATCATAGGAGTGCAGTTCATTGTGTGCAGTTCAACTGACGACACAGAGCCGGTCCAGGCTCTGGAAAAATCACGACCATACGGTCAAGATCTGAACCACATGCCTGAACTGGCACCCGGCTCAGCCTCCCAGTGAGCGGCTAAGAGTCTGAGCTGGCTGCTCCCACCGCCCTTCACAGCCCAGCGATCCAGTGAGCTCGGGGGGGGGGGGTGGGGACAGAGAGCTGATGACTGATAGTCATCAGCTCTCTGCTCAGGGAGCCCAAGAAATGAGCAATCAGTGGTGTTTGATCACGCAGTTCTCAGTAAGTATGATTTTGAAAAGAAAAATAGATTCCCATAATTCTATTTTAAGCCTGAATGTCCTAAGCCAAAGGTAAAAGCAGCCTCTGATTTGTTCATATTGCAGCATCCCCCCCCCCCCCAAAGGATATTAGGGACCCCCAGAGGTTAGGTGGGCTGGCAGACCCACTGTTTCCTCTCTTTCTCGGCCCCGTTGTTTCCTCTCTTTCTCGGCCCGCTGTTTCCTCTATTCCTCGGCCCCGCTGTTTCTTCTCTCCCGGCCCCGCTGTTTCCTCTCTTCCTCGGCCCCGCTGTTTCCTCTCTTCCTCGGCCCCGCTGTTTCCTCTCTTCCTCGGCCCCGCTGTTTCCTCTCTTCCTCGGCCCGATGTTTCTTCTCTCCCGGCCCCGCTGTTTCCTCTCTTCCTCGGCCCCGCTGTTTCCTCTCTTCCTCGGCCCCGCTGTTTCCTCTCTTCCTCGGCCCCGCTGTTTCCTCTCTTCCTCTGCCCCGCTGTTTCTTCTCTCCCGGCCCCTCTGTTTCCTCTCTTCCTCGGCCCCGCTGTTTCCTCTCTTCCTCGGCCCCTCTGTTTCCTCTCTTCCTCGGCCCTGCTGTTTCCTCTCTTCCTCGGCCCCGCTGTTTCCTCTCTTCCTCTGCCTCTCTGTTTCCTCTCTTCCTCAGCCCCTCTGTTTCCTCTCTTCCAGCCCCGCTTTTTATTCTCTCCCGGCCCCGCTGTTTCCTCTATTCCTCGGCCCCACTGTTTCTTCTCTTCCTCGGCCCCGCTGTTTCTTCTTTCCCGGCCCCGCTGTTTCCTCTCTTCCTCGGCCCCGCTTTTTCTTCTCTTCCTCGGCCCCGCTGTTTCTTCTTTCCCGCCCCGCTGTTTCCTCTCTCCCGGCCCCGCTGTTTCCTCTCTTCCTCGGCCCGCTGTTTCTTCTCTCCCGGCCCCTCTGTTTCCTCTCTCCCGGCCCCATTGTTTCCTCTCTCCCGGCCCTGTTGTTTCCTCTCTCCCGGCCCCATTGTTTCCTCTCTCCCAGCCCTTTTGTTTCCTCTCTCCCGGCCCGCTTTTTACTCTCTCCCGGCCCCACTGTTTCTTCTCTTCCTGCCCTGCTGTTTCCTCTCTTCCTCAGCCACGCTGTTTCCTCTCTTCATCAGCCGCGCTGTTTCCTCTCTCCTGGCCCCACTGTTTCCTCTCTTCCTTGGCCCCACTGTTTCCTCTCTTCCTCGGCCCCGCTGTTTCTTCTTTCCCGGCCCCGCTGTTTCTTCTCTTCTTCGGCCCCGCTGTTTCTTCTCTCCCGCCCTGCTGTTTCTTCTTTCCCGGCCCCGTTGTTTCTTCTCTTCCTCAGCCCCTCTGTTCCCTCTTTTCCAGCCCCGCTATTTATTCTCTCCCTGCCCCGCTGTTTCATCTATTCCTCGGCCCCACTGTTTCTTCTCTTCCTCGGCCCTGCTGTTTCTTCTTTCCCCACCCCGCTGTTTCCTCTCTTCCTCTCCCCCGCTTTTTCTTCTCTTCCTCGGCCCCGCTGTTTATTCTCTTCCACCCCGCCCTTTCCTCTCTCCCGGCCCCGTTGTTTCCTCTCTTCCTCGGCCCGCTGTTTCTTCTCTCCCGGCCCCATTGTTTCCTCTCTCCCGGCCCTGTTGTTTCCTCTTTCCCGACCCCATTGTTTCCTCTCTCCCGGCCCGCTGTTTACTCTATCACAGCCCCATTGTTTCTTCTCTTCCTGCCCCGCTGTTTCCTCTCTTCCTCGGCCGCGCTGTTTCCTCTCTCCTGGCCCCTCTGTTTCCTCTCTTCCTTGGCCCCACTGTTTCCTCTCTTCCTCGGCCCCGCTGTTTCTTCTTTCCCGGCCCCGCTGTTTCTTCTCTCCCGCCCGCTGTTTCTTCTTTCCCGGCCCCGCTGTTTCTTCTCTTCCTCAGCCCCGCTGTTTCTTCTCTCCCGCCCGCTGTTTCTTCTTTCCTGGCCCCGCTGTTTCCTCTCTTCCTCGGCCCCGATGTTTCTTCTCTCCCGCCCTGCGGTTTCTTCCTTTCTTCCTCGGCCCCGCTGTTTCTTCTCTCCCGCCCTGCTGTTTCCTCTCTCCCGGCCCTGTTGTTTCCTCTCTTCTTTGGCCCCATTGTTTCCTCTCTCCCGGCCCCGCTGTTTCCTCTTTCTCGGCCTGCTGTTTCCTCTCTCCCGGCCCTGTTGTTTCCTCTCTACCTCTGCCCCATTGTTTCCTCTCTCCCAGCCCTTTTGTTTCCTCTCTCCCGGCCCGCTTTTTACTCTCTCCCGGCCCCACTGTTTCTTCTCTTCCTGCCCTGCTGTTTCCTCTCTTCCTCAGCCGCGCTGTTTCCTCTCTCCTGGCCCCACTGTTTCCTCTCTTCCTTGGCCCCACTGTTTCCTCTCTTCCTCGGCCCCGCTGTTTCTTCTTTCCCGGCCCCGCTGTTTCTTCTCTTCTTCGGCCCCGCTGTTTCTTCTCTCCCGCCCTGCTGTTTCTTCTTTCCCGGCCCCGTTGTTTCTTCTCTTCCTCAGCCCCTCTGTTTCCTCTTTTCCAACCCCGCTATTTATTCTCTCCCTGCCCCGCTGTTTCATCTATTCCTCGGCCCCACTGTTTCTTCTCTTCCTCGGCCCGCTGTTTCTTCTTTCCCCGCCCCGCTGTTTCCTCTCTTCCTCTCCCCCGCTTTTTCTTCTCTTCCTCGGCCCCGCTGTTTATTCTCTTCCACCCCGCCCTTTCTTCTCTCCCGGCCCCGTTGTTTCCTCTCTTCCTCGGCCCCGCTGTTTCTTCTCTCCCAGGCCCCATTGTTTCCTCTCTCCCGGCCCTGTTGTTTCCTCTCTCCCGACCCCATTGTTTCCTCTCTCCCGGCCCGCTGTTTACTCTATCACAGCCCCATTGTTTCTTCTCTTCCTGCCCCGCTGTTTCCTCTCTTCCTCGGCCGCGCTGTTTCCTCTCTCCTGGCCCCTCTGTTTCCTCTCTTCCTTGGCCCCACTGTTTCCTCTCTTCCTCGGCCCCGCTGTTTCTTCTTTCCCGGCCCCGCTGTTTCTTCTCTTCCTCAGCCCCGCTGTTTCTTCTCTCCCGCCCGCTATTTCTTCTTTCCTGGCCCCGCTGTTTCCTCTCTTCCTCGGCCCGATGTTTCTTCTCTCCCGCCCTGCTGTTTCTTATTCTTTTCCTCGGCCCCGCTGTTTCCTCTCTTCCTCGGCCCCGCTGTTTCTTCTCTCCCGCCCTGCTGTTTCCTCTCTCCCGGCCCTGTTGTCTCCTCTCTTCTTTGGCCCCATTGTTTCCTCTCTCCCGGCCCCTCTGTTTCCTCTCTCCCGGCCCCGCTGTTTCCTCTTTCTCGGCCTGCTGTTTCCTCTCTCCCGGCCCTGTTGTTTCCTCTCTTCCTCTGCCCCGCTGTTTCCTCTCTCCTGGCCCCGCTGTTTCCTCTCGCCCGGCCCCGCTATTTCCTTTTTCCCGCCCCGCTGTTTCCGCTCTACCGGCCCTGCTGTTTCTTCTCTCCCGGCCCCGCTATTTCCTCTCTCCTGCCCCCCTGTTTCCTCTCTCCTGGCCACGCTGTTTCTTCTCTCCCACCCCGCTGTTTCTTCTCTCCTGGCCACACTGTTTCCTCTCTTCCTCGGCCCCGCTGTTTCTTCTCTCCCGCCCTGCTGTTTCTTCTCTTCCTTCTTCTCTTTTTTCTAAAAAATAGACTTTGTTTCGAGTTTAACCCAACATATGTAAGTTAGAAACTTATATTAAAAATAGAGAGAGAAGAGTGAGTCTTGGTGTCGCACATTTTTTCCTCTCGGTTCTGCTGCCTGGCTCTTCTCTAATGTTCTCCTGGACCTCCAGCCTGGTCAGCGAGCCCAGCAGTTCTCTGTTACCCTTCACCACCACCTCTAATCATGATTTCCACAAACTGCCTGACCGATAATTGGCATATCGCTGTCTGATTTCTAGTATATAACATTTTCTGCCTGACTGAACAAAATGAGGAACCAAATGTGTGAAGGTGGAATCTGTTAACCAATAAATCTTTTCATCTGAAAATTGCTCTACCAAATTCCTCCCTGTCCTGAGCTGGTCCAGTCTGTGCCTTGTGTAGGAGGAGGGATGGTCTCTGGTAATGTATATCGGGGTATACCCATCTGATAAGTTCTGAATTTGTATTTGGAGGACGAGGGTGGAGTCGTGTGGTGACTAAAGTTTACACAAGAGTACACAAGAAGTTGGCCAAGCCATGTTGTAGATGGTTATCATAATGTTTGCCATTTTCACAGAACTAAGTGACACAACGATGGCACAGGAAACCACAACATGATCTGATGGTGCAATTTTTACATGCATGCAAGGGACACTCTACAAGAGGTACTGTATCTGGAGTTTGGTGACCACAGTGTACGGTTGCCACCTCCATCCCTTTAAACCCAAACAGATATTAATTACACGGGTTCTGTGCCTGATTAAGGTTGTAATTAAACTCACTTGGTGCCTTATCTGCATTTAATTAGCCTCAGAACCCGTGTAATTCAAAGGTGTTCGGGTTCCATTAACACAACACTAATTGAAGCTAATTATAAAACCCTCCTTGGCTGGTATTTAGTACCAACCAGGGTAGCTAAGAAGCATCCATCTGCATCTCCAATGTGCCTTAGATGGTGTGGCCAGGTGGGTACGATGTACCACATTTGGTGGCAGTGTCCAACGATCACCAGATTTTGGATTCGTATATTCAACTTGGTGTACTCAGTGACAGGGGTAAATACCCGTCGATACCCGGAAACTGCACTTTTTCAAAAACCTACTGAAGGAGTCCCTAAAAAATAGTTGAAGCAAAACATATACATAATCTTAGCTGCCGGAATAACCATTGCTAAGTGCTGGAAGCAGTCGATGGTTCCTGTTGACTCTGTAAAGAATTAGCTTAACGGGATCAATGGTAAATGATAGACTCACCTGTATTCTCCGCAACAATATCAAGAAATTCGATGTGATGTGGGATCCATGGATAAGATATATATCTCCCTCCCCTCCCCCTTTATATTTTCTTCCTTTCCCTCTTTCTTCTTCTTTTTTTCCTTATTCCTCTCTTTAATATTTACTGTTTATCAGATATTCTAATGCCTTGTACACGATCGGACATTCCGACCACAAAATCCGCCTGATTTTTTCTGACGGATTTTGGCCAAAACTTGTCTTGCATACACACGGTCGCACAAAGTTGTCGGAAAATCCGATCGTTCAGAACGCGTGACGTAAAACACGTACGACGGGACTACGAAGAGGCCAGTAGCCAATAGCTTTCACCCCCAAATTTCTTCTGAGCATGCTTGGCACTTTGTGCGTCGGAATTCTATACACACGATCGTAAAAAGTCTGATTGGATTTTGTTGTCGGAAAATTTTAGGTCCTGCTCTCAAACTTTTTTTCCGTCCGAAATTCCGACGGAAAAAGTCCGCTAGAGCCCAGACACGATCAGATTTTCCGACAACATAATCCGATCGGACTTTTTCCATCGGAATGTCCGACCGTGTGTACGGGGCATTAGAGATACAAGATGACTTGATATTACATATAATTCTAGGTTGTTGATACTTACTGTGACGGACCCCATACTCAAGATGTCCACCGTAAATGCTTCCTCTGTCCGGTACCACACAATCCAAGACCCTTTAGCCCACCCAGTCACCAGACAACACCAGTGTGGGGTACATCAGGAATCATCTTTATTTGACATGTCACACAATTTTATACAGCCAGATGACTAAGACCTAACTTAATTAGCATGAGCTAATTATCTTAATCATTGACCCAGACTAGTTGACTGAGAGAAGACTTTTCAGGGTAGGACTTTAAGGCTCCTAGCTCGTTTGAATGACTATTCAACAGACATTACCATAAACATTAACACAGGGCTGATTAGCACAATAACATTGTGTGGAAAACTCCTTACAAGCCAGACCAGCCTCATCTACATTACACAAGGCAACAGACAGGCTGGCTGGGGTAGCATCTGACAGTGTGTGTCCCATAATGCTTGGGACAAGACACATTATATATACATATATATCCAGTCTATGTGTCTTGGGGGGGCCAGCATGGACCTAAATCCAAGTAAAACCAGATGAGCGGTCCCCAGGCATACAGCTCACAAAGAGCACCGTTCCCCCAAATGCCAGGGCCCGTAATCACAAGGCAATAGGCTCACATTCAGTCCCCTCCAACAACCTCTGTCCCGGCTAGGTCTGTCACACTTACAAAAAAGGGAAACCTCCCCCCCCTTTCTTTCCCTTCCCTTCCCTATCCCCCTTATTTGGTTCCTACACTATACCTTTTCCCTGTGATATCACCATTCCTAGTAATATGGGTCTAAACAGCTCATTGGGATTCTATGTAACTAATCCCTAAAGAATTTGTTACATATCCCATGACCTGGTCACTAACGAATTATATCCTTCAATGTTAATTCATATTGTTAACCTCACCAATATTTCCACCAAATATATTTTATTTGTCAGCTTAAAGTTTTGAGGGGTTGTATCTTGACGTATCCCGATGGAAGGAGAGCCAGATGCTTTAATTTCACATCTCTAGGGTCTAATGTTTATTGAATATACTTTCTATGACTTTGTCTTGTTATTTGAATTTGGATAATTAAATAAAAACATATTGAAATTCAAAGGTTTTTCGGGTTTAAAGGGGTGAGGTGGTAACTCTACCACAGTGCAATGTTAGTCTCAGACTCAAATGAAATCTGATGTAGATTTATATGTAGATGTAGGGACCCTGCCTTAAAGGAGAAGCTCATTTGGCTGTACTTCTTCTGTGGATCATAGGAGTGCAGTTCATTGTGTGCAGTTCAACTGACGACACAGAGCCGGTCCAGGCTCTGGAAAAATCACGACCATACGGTCAAGATCCGAACCACATGCCTGAACTGGCACCCGGCTCAGCCTCCCAGTGAGCCGCTAAGAGTCTGAGCTGGCTGCTCCCACCGCCCTTCACAGCCCAGCGATCCAGTGAGCTCGGGGGGGGGGGGACAGAGAGCTGATGACTAATAGTCATCAGCTCTCTGCTCAGGGAGCCCAAGAAATGAGCAATCAGTGGTGTTTGATCACGCGGTTCTCAGTAAGTATGATTTTGAAAAGAAAAATAGATTCCCATAATTCTATTTTAAGCCTGAATGTCCTAAGCCAAAGGTAAAAGCAGCCTCTGATTTGTTCATATTGCAGCATCCCCCCCCCCCCCCCCAAAGGATATTAGGGACCCCCAGAGGTTAGGTGGGCTGGCAGACCCCCTGTTTCCTCTCTTCCTCGGCCCCGCTGTTTCTTCTCTCCCGGCCCCGCTGTTTCCTCTCTTCCTCGGCCCCGCTGTTTCCTCTCTTCCTCGGCCCCGCTGTTTCCTCTCTTCCTCGGCCCCGATGTTTCTTCTCTCCCGGCCCCGCTGTTTCCTCTCTTCCTCGGCCCCGCTGTTTCCTCTCTTCCTCGGCCCTGCTGTTTCCTCTCTTCCTCTGCCCCGCTGTTTCTTCTCTCCCGGCCCCTCTGTTTCCTCTCTTCCTCGGCCCCGCTGTTTCCTCTCTTCCTCGGCCCCTCTGTTTCCTCTCTTCCTCGGCCCCGCTGTTTCCTCTCTTCCTCGGCCCCGCTGTTTCCTCTCTTCCTCTGCCTCTCTGTTTCCTCTCTTCCTCAGCCCCTCTGTTTCCTCTCTTCCAGCCCTGCTTTTTATTCTCTCCCGGCCCCGCTGTTTCCTCTATTCCTCGGCCCCACTGTTTCTTCTCTTCCTCGGCCCTGCTGTTTCTTCTTTCCCGGCCCCGCTGTTTCCTCTCTTCCTCGGCCCCGCTTTTTCTTCTCTTCCTCGGCCCCGCTGTTTCTTCTTTCCCGCCCCGCTGTTTCCTCTCTCCCGGCCCGCTGTTTCCTCTCTCCCGGCCCCGCTGTTTCCTCTCTTCCTCGGCCCGCTGTTTCCTCTCTCCCGGCCCCATTGTTTCCTCTCTCCCGGTCCTGTTGTTTCCTCTCTCCCGGCCCCATTGTTTCCTCTCTCCCAGCCCTTTTGTTTCCTCTCTCCCGGCCCGCTTTTTACTCTCTCCCGGCCCCACTGTTTCTTCTCTTCCTGCCCTGCTGTTTCCTCTCTTCCTCTGCCGCGCTGTTTCCTCTCTTCCTCAGCCGCGCTGTTTCCTCTCTCCTGGCCCCACTGTTTCCTCTCTTCCTTGGCCCCACTGTTTCCTCTCTTCCTCGGCCCCGCTGTTTCTTCTTTCCCGGCCCCGCTGTTTCTTCTCTTCTTCGGTCCCGCTGTTTCTTCTCTCCCGCCCTGCTGTTTCTTCTTTCCCGGCCCCGTTGTTTCTTCTCTTCCTCAGCCCCTCTGTTCCCTCTTTTCCAGCCCCGCTATTTATTCTCTCCCTGCCCCGCTGTTTCATCTATTCCTCGGCCCCACTGTTTCTTCTCTTCCTCGGCCCGCTGTTTCTTCTTTCCCCGCCCCGCTGTTTCCTCTCTTCCTCTCCCCCGCTTTTTCTTCTCTTCCTCGGCCCCGCTGTTTATTCTCTTCCACCCCGCCCTTTCCTCTCTCCCGGCCCCGTTGTTTCCTCTCTTCCTCGGACCGCTGTTTCTTCTCTCCCGGCCCCATTGTTTCCTCTCTCCCGGCCCTGTTGTTTCCTCTCTCCCGACCCCATTGTTTCCTCTCTCCCGGCCCGCTGTTTACTCTATCACAGCCCCATTGTTTCTTCTCTTCCTGCCCCGCTGTTTCCTCTCTTCCTCGGCCGCGCTGTTTCCTCTCTCCTGGCCCCTCTGTTTCCTCTCTTCCTTGGCCCCACTGTTTCCTCTCTTCCTCGGCCCTGCTGTTTCCTCTCTCCCGGCCCTGTTGTTTTCTCTCTTCTTTGGCCCCATTGTTTCCTCTCTCCCGGCCCCGCTGTTTCCTCTTTCTCGGCCTGCTGTTTCCTCTCTCCCGGCCCTGTTTTTTCCTCTCTACCTCTGCCTCATTGTTTCCTCTCTCCCAGCCCTTTTGTTTCCTCTCTCCCGGCCCGCTTTTTATTCTCTCCCGGCCCCACTGTTTCTTCTCTTCCTGCCCTGCTGTTTCCTCTCTTCCTCAGCCGCGCTGTTTCCTCTCTCCTGGCCCCACTGTTTCCTCTCTTCCTTGGCCCCACTGTTTCCTCTCTTCCTCGGCCCCGCTGTTTCTTCTTTCCCGGCCCCGCTGTTTCTTCTCTTCTTCGGCCCTGCTGTTTCTTCTCTCCTGCCCTGCTGTTTCTTCTTTCCCGGCCCCGTTGTTTCTTCTCTTCCTCAGCCCCTCTGTTTCCTCTTTTCCAACCCCGCTATTGATTCTCTCCCTGCCCCACTGTTTCATCTATTCCTCGGCCCCACTGTTTCTTCTCTTCCTCGGCCCCGCTGTTTCTTCTTTCCCCGCCCCGCTGTTTCCTCTCTTCCTCTCCCCCGCTTTTTCTTCTCTTCCTCGGCCCCGCTGTTTATTCTCTTCCACCCCGCCCTTTCCTCTCTCCCGGCCCCGTTGTTTCCTCTCTTCCTCGGCCCGCTGTTTCTTCTCTCCCGGCCCCATTGTTTCCTCTCTCCCGGCCCTGTTGTTTCCTCTCTCCCGACCCCATTGTTTCCTCTCTCCCGGCCCGCTGTTTACTCTATCACAGCCCCATTGTTTCTTCTCTTCCTGCCCCGCTGTTTCCTCTCTTCCTCGGCCGCGCTGTTTCCTCTCTCCTGGCCCCTCTGTTTCCTCTCTTCCTTGGCCCCACTGTTTCCTCTCTTCCCCGGCCCCGCTGTTTCTTCTTTCCCGGCCCCGCTGTTTCTTCTCTTCCTCAGCCCCGCTGTTTCTTCTCTCCCGCCCGCTGTTTCTTCTTTCCTGGCCCCGCTGTTTCCTCTCTTCCTCGGCCCGATGTTTCTTCTCTCCCGCCCTGCTGTTTCTTATTCTTTTCCTCGGCCCCGCTGTTTCCTCTCTTCCTCGGCCCCGCTGTTTCTTCTCTCCCGCCCTGCTGTTTCCTCTCTCCCGGCCCTGTTGTTTCCTCTCTTCTTTGGCCCCATTGTTTCCTCTCTCCCGGCCCCTCTGTTTCCTCTCTCCCGGCCCCGCTGTTTCCTCTTTCTCGGCCTGCTGTTTCCTCTCTCCCGGCCCTGTTGTTTCCTCTCTTCCTCTGCCCCGCTGTTTCCTCTCTCCTGGCCCCGCTGTTTCCTCTCGCCAGGCCCCGCTATTTCCTTTTTCCCGCCCCGCTGTTTCCGCTCTACCGGCCCTGCTGTTTCTTCTCTCCCGGCCCCGCTATTTCCTCTCTCCTGCCCCCCTGTTTCCTCTCTCCTGGCCACGCTGTTTCTTCTCTCCCACCCCGCTGTTTCTTCTCTCCTGGCCACACTGTTTCCTCTCTTCCTCGGCCCCGCTGTTTCTTCTCTCCCGCCCTGCTGTTTCTTCTCTTCCTTCTTCTCTTTTTTCTAAAAAATAGACTTTGTTTCGAGTTTAACCCAACATATGTAAGTTAGAAGCTTATATTAAAAATAGAGAGAGAAGAGTGAGTCTTGGTGTCGCACATTTTTTCCTCTCGGTTCTGCTGCCTGGCTCTTCTCTAATGTTCTCCTGGACCTCCAGCCTGGTCAGCGAGCCCAGCAGTCCTCTGTTACCCTTCACCACCACCTCTAATCATGATTTCCACAAACTGCCTGACCGATAATTGGCATATCGCTGTCTGATTTCTAGTATATAACATTTTCTGCCTGACTGAACAAAATGAGGAACCAAATGTGTGAAGGTGGAATCTGTTACCCAATAAATCTCTTCATCTGAAAATTGCTCTACCAAATTCCTCCCTGTCCTGAGCTGGTCCAGTCTGTGCCTTGTGTAGGAGGAGGGATGGTCTCTGGTAATGTATATCGGGGTATACCCATCTGATAAGTTCTGAATTTGTATTTGGAGGACGAGGGTGGAGTCGTGTGGTGACTAAAGTTTACACAAGAGTACACAAGAAGTTGGCCAAGCCATGTTGTAGATGGTTATCATAATGTTTGCCATTTTCACAGAACTAAGTGACACAACGATGGCACAGGAAACCACAAAATGATCTGATGGTGCAATTTGTACATGCATGCAAGGGACACTCTACAAGAGGTACTGTATCTGGAGTTTGGTGACCGCAGTGTACGGTTGCCGCCTCATCCCTTTAAACCCAAACAGATATTAATTACACGGGTTCTGTGCCGTATTAAGGTTGTAATTAAACTCACTTGGTGCCTTATCTGCATTTAATTAGCCTCAGAACCCGTGTAATTCAAAGGTGTTCGGGTTCCATTAACACAACACTAATTGAAGCTAATTATAAAACCCTCCTTGGCTGGTATTTAGTACCAACCAGGGTAGCTAAGAAGCATCCATCTGCATCTCCCATGTGCCTTAGATGGTGTGGCCAGGTGGGTACGATGTACCACATTTGGTGGCAGTGTCCAACGATCACCAGATTTTGGATTCGTATATTCAACTTGGTGTACTCAGTGACAGGGGTAAATACCCGTCGATACCCGGAAACTGCACTTTTTCAAAAACCTCCTGAAGGAGTCCCTAAAAAATAGTTGAAGCAAAACATATACATAATCTTAGCTGCCGGAATAACCATTGCTAAGTGCTGGAAGCAGTCGATGGTTCCTGTTGACTCTGTAAAGAATTAGCTTAACGGGATCAATGGTTAATGATAGACTCACCTGTATTCTCCGCAACAATACCAAGAAATTCCATGTGATGTGGGATCCATGGATAAGATATATAGCTCCTTCGTGATTCACCTCTGGCTGACCCTCCCCTCCCCCTTTATATTTCCTTCCTTTCCCTCTTTCTTCTTCTTTTTTTCCTTATTCCTCTCTTTAATATTTACTGTTTATCAGATATTCTAATGCCTTGTACACGATCGGACATTCCGACCACAAAATCCGCCTGATTTTTTCCGACGGATTTTGGCCAAAACTTGTCTTGCATACACACGGTCGCACAAAGTTGTCGGAAAATCCGATCGTTCAGAACGCGTGACGTAAAACACGTACGACGGGACTACGAAGAGGCCAGTAGCCAATAGCTTTCACCCCCAAATTTCTTCTGAGCATGCGTGGCACTTTGTGCGTCGGAATTCTATACACACGATCGTAAAAAGTCTGATTGGATTTTGTTGTCGGAAAATTTTAGGTCCTGCTCTCAAACTTTTTTTCCGTCCGAAATTCTGACGGAAAAAGTCCGCTAGAGCCCAGACACGATCAGATTTTCCGACAACATAATCCGATCGGACTTTTTCCATCGGAATGTCCGACCGTGTGTACGGGGCATTAGAGATACAAGATGACTTGATATTACATATAATTCTAGGTTGTTGATACTTACTGTGACGGACCCCATACTCAAGATGTCCACCGTAAATGCTTCCTCTGTCCGGTACCACACAATCCAAGACCCTTTAGCCCACCCAGTCACCAGACAACACCAGTGTGGGGTACATCAGGAATCATCTTTATTTGACATGTCACACAATTTTATACAGCCAGATGACTAAGACCTAACTTAATTAGCATGAGCTAATTATCTTAATCATTGACCCAGACTAGTTGACTGAGAGAAGACTTTTCAGGGTAGGACTTTAAGGCTCCTAGCTCGTTTGAATGACTATTCTACAGACATTACCATAAACATTAACACAGGGCTGATTAGCACAATAACATTGTGTGGAAAACTCCTTACAAGCCAGACCAGCCTCATCTACATTACACAAGGCAACAGACAGGCTGGCTGGGGTAGCATCTGACAGTGTGTGTCCCATAATGCTTGGGACAAGACACATTATATATACATATATATCCAGTCTATGTGTCTTGGGGGGGCCAGCATGGACCTAAATCCAAGTAAAACCAGATGAGCGGTCCCCAGGCATACAGCTCACAAAGAGCACCGTTCCCCCAAATGCCAGGGCCCGTAATCACAAGGCAATAGGCTCACATTCAGTCCCCTCCAACAACCTCTGTCCCGGCTAGGTCTGTCACACTTACAAAAAAGGGAAACCTCCCCCCCCTTTCTTTCCCTTCCCTTCCCTATCCCCCTTATTTGGTTCCTACACTATACCTTTTCCCTGTGATATCACCATTCCTAGTAATATGGGTCTAAACAGCTCATTGGGATTCTATGTAACTAATCCCTAAAGAATTTGTTACATATCCCATGACCTGGTCACTAACAAATTATATCCTTCAATGTTAATTCATATTGTTAACCTCACCAATATTTCCACCAAATATATTTTATTTGTCAGCTTAAAGTTTTTAGGGGTTGTATCTTGACGTATCCCGATGGAAGGAGAGCCAGATGCTTTAATTTCACATCTCTAGGGTCTAATGTTTATTGAATATACTTTCTATGACATTGTCTTGTTATTTGAATTTGGATAATAAAATAAAAACATATTGAAATTCAAAGGTTTTTCGGGTTTAAATGGATGAGGTGGTAACTCAAATGAAATCTGATGTAGATTTACATGTAGATGTAGGGACCCTGCCTTAAAGGAGAAGCTCATTTGGCTGTACTTCTTCTGTGGATCATAGGAGTGCAGTTCATTGTGTGCAGTTCAACTGACGACACAGAGCCGGTCCAGGCTCTGGAAAAATCACGACCATATGATCAAGATCCGAACCACATGCCTGAACTGGCACCCGGCTCAGCCTCCCAGTGAGCCGCTAAGAGCCTGAGCTGGCCACTCCCACTGCCCTTCACAGCCCAGCGATCCAGTGAGCTCAGGGGGGAGGGGCAAACAGAGAGCTGGTGACTGATAGTCATCAGCTCTCTGCTCAGGGAGCCCAAGAAATGAGCAATCAGTGGTGTTTGATCACTCGGTTCTCAGTAAGTATGATTTTGAAAAAAAAAATCGATTCCCATAATTCTATTTTAAGCCTGTGTCCTAAGCCAAAGGTAAAAGCAGCCTCTGATTTGTTCATATTGCAGCATCCCCCCCCAAAGTATATTAGGGACCTCCAGAGGTTAGGTGGGCTGGCAGACCCGCTGTCTCCTGTCTTCCTCGGCCCGCTGTTTCCTCTCTTCCTCGGCCCCGCAGTTTCTTCTCTCCCGGCCTCTCTGTTTCCTCTCTTTCTCGGCCCCACTGTTTCCTCTCTTCCTCGGCCTGGAATTAAAAGTGATGCACTAGCTACTGGTATACATGGCTTCCCCTCTTTGCAGAGAAGTCCAGTCTTTGGATCTTTCTGCACACCTATTTTGTCCCAATCTCTGAGACCAGCTTCTTCTGCACATCCCTGCAAATCTGAAAGAACCTGATCAAAAAAAAAAAAAAAACAACAATTCTGGTGCTAGCATGGGCATTTGGATCTGTGCATTTTGTGAAGTAGCAGCTTGTTTAGCAGCTAATCAGCCAGAGCATTTCTCTTGGCTATCTGTTTGTTGGTCTGTGTATGCTCTGCAGTGTTGTGGAAGATACATCAGACCTGGGTGATGTGTCTTGGTGAATGAGGTTTATGCAATCATGTTGTGGCACAACCTCATTCTGCTCTCCTTTTAATCCTAAAAGGGCATTTGGATTGGTGTTGGTCCTGAAGTGGGAGAAGCATATTTGATGTGCAATTTTGGATTAGACAGCAAGATCACCTCATAGCCGCTCAACCTTTGAGCAGACATGTGCTGTGTATGTACATTTTTCAACAGGATTGATACATTGTGGGTGGTGTGAAGTGTAGTGTCTTGCCCCAGAGTGAAAGAAGTGGCCATCTCAACCATCATCGAATAGGATGCTAAAGCTCTGAGACACACAGGCATGCCTTGAACCTGCACCGGAACCATCTTGGAAAAAAAAAAAACAATAGGGCGCAACTTGTCTCCATGCTCCTGAGTGAGGACACCTGACAAAGTCCTTACAATTTTCCCTTGCAAACAAATGAAACATTTTTCCATAGTTAGGGAGGCCGAGCCCTGGAGCCATTACCATAGCATTTTTCACATACACAAAAGCATTGCACATTTCATCTGACCATTTTTTACAGTCTGGCATGTCTGAACCTGTGGCTTGTCTCAGGAGATTGTCCTAGTAGGAACAGTCAGGTATCCATTGGCGGCAGTAACCAATCATAACAAGAAACGTGAACATGTCTGTCTTAGCAAGTGGGCGGGGCAGACCCACAAGAGCCATTGCTCTTTTGTGATTGACTTTCCTTTCTCCTATTGAGAGTACAAAACCAAGATATTCAACCGTTTCCTGACACCATTGCAATTTTTCCTTTGACACTTTGTGACAACTTTAAAAAAGACATTTCAAAAGATCCCTCCCATCCTCCAGGGCGGCCACCCAAGTAGAACTGCAGACGAGGAATTCATCCACATACTGCAGCAGGGATGAACAGTGTCCTGGTATCCAAGCTCTGAGAGTAGTTTGGAGGACAATGGAATAGACTGCAGGGGAGTCTATATAGCCCTGGAGCATTCTACACCATGTTAGTTGGCGGGTTTTTTAAAAACATAAAGCAAAGATTGGCTGTCTCCTCATCCACAGGGATGGAAATAAAAATGCGTTCAATAAATAAATCACAGTAAAATACTCTGCATCGTAATGTAAGGCGGTAAATATTGATGGTACATCAGGCACTATTGGGGCAATCGGTACCACTAGGCTATTGATGGCTCTTAGGTCTTGTACAAACCTATAGTCACCATTTGCCTTCTTTACTGGGTTAATGTTAATGTAGGGCGAGACAATTTCCCTTTAAGATACCTTTTTTTTTTTTAAGAAATCCTCAACTATTGGCTGTAAGCCATCCTCTTGGTTGTCTCTGTGTGTAACCCCCTTTTCTTTTTACAGGGGGTCCCCGACTTACGAACACCCGACCTACGAACAACCCCTACTTACGAACAGGGTGCTGCGGGGACCCTCCGCCATTTTTCGTTCTTTTTCGGCGTCTTTCGGACGTTCTGCGCATGCGCGGCCATACGGAGCTTCGGAAAATGCCGGTAATGTCCGTAATTTGCCGCGCATGCGCAGAACGGCAATAGACGGAACATAGGAAATGTCCGGAAATCTCCGTATTTGTCGGTCTGCGCATGCGCGGCCGACTTACGAACATTTCCGACTTCCGTACAGGCGGGCAGTCCCTAACGAGTTCGTAACTCGGGGACCCCCTGTATAAAATTTTCCCCTTTGATTTCCTGAGAAATCATTTTTGATAATGTGTCTGCACTGGTGTTTGCTTAAGGATGTCAAAACATCCTGCAGCATCCTTCGCTGTCAGAAATCAGTTATTGTGCTAAAGCTCACTCTGATATTTGCTGTGTGTCCTCGTGTGATGAGGTCTGTGCAGCTCTTGATCTGGTTGTGGAATGTAAGGGGGAGAAGGCGGGGCGCATAGTACAGGCATAGAGAAGGTTGATTTAACCCTTAAATCCACCACCCCATGACTCTGTTAAACCCATCGTGGACAATGTTTGGGCTAGGATGCTATAGGGAGCCACGGTCCAGCCGGGGATCTCCACAGCATTTTTATTTTCATCTTTCTTTTTCTTTGTAAACATACAGATTTTTTTATTTATGTATTTTTTCTTGGCAAAATGCCAATAAGAACTCCTTATGGCCAGAGGTTCCCCTGATCACAAGCAAGCTTTGTACGTTATTACTTTTCTAATTTTATTTTTTTTATTTTTTTATAACCAAACCATTTTTATTTATTTCAAATTTTATTTTATTTATTTTTTGGCAGAGTGCCAACAGGTTCAAACAGTACTTGCAATTGCTGTAGTACTAATGCCGCAAACAATTCTCCACTATCTATTACGGTCAGTGAGATATTAGCACTTGAACCATGTTGGCAAAAAGCCAAATATCCAAATTTTGCACCTGACTTCCCCTGTGCAAGAGATGCCAGTAGCAAAAAGAATTATTCAAATAGCATGTTTTTATCAAAAGTTAGCCTCAGAGTATCCTACCGACTATGTCAATTTATGTATTACCTTAAAGTGTTATTAACACTGCTATTATGCTCACTATCTCATACTTTATAGAGTCAAAGCATTCATATGTAAATCATTAAGAGTAAACATCAATACATCACCGGATACTGTAGCATTACTCTACGTTTCGATTTGGGGAACTTCCATCAATCACAAAAAGGAGCCGGGAGTTCCTAGGAAGACACGTCTGTCGCCTTAATTTAAGTTCTATTATAACACAGTGCAGTGGAAGGCATCGTCTTACCTTACAACGCTGACAAATTCCACACAGACAGTTTACAAATTATCTTACAAACTCCTACGCGATAGATGAGATAAGCAAAGAGATCGGGTATTGTCCGGCACACCTTATCAGACTTTTTCTTATAATTACAGTACTGTATAAATCATTTTCCTAAGGATTTCTCAGAGTCCCTGTTCACCCGGAACAAATGCTGCGCAGTCTTATTAATGGACTTCTCAGAGTCCTTGAAAACCCTCCCAGGGCTTTCTCACTGTTCACCCGGAACAGATGCTGCTTCTTAAAGCAGTCTTATTAATGGACTTCTCAGAGTCCATAAAAGCCCACCCAGGGCTTTCTAACTGTTCACCCGAAACATCCTTTATTACTGCTTCTCAGAGCAGTTAACATATTATCGAGGTCTAAAAACAACGTCTACATAAATCTACAGGTCCCTTTAAAGGAAACGATTTCTAAATAGGCGTCACGGTGAGAGAAGATACATATATCAATTCTACTCACCAGACAGACATATTATAATCGATCCCGGACGAGCCCCCAACTGAAAGGAAATGTAGATTATCTAGGGGTGGTTTTAACCCTTAATTATCTTTGGTAAGGTGTGCTGTTCAATTCCCCCAGGCCTGTGAGATTAGCCCATTGAGACAATGACACAAAACAACAACGTCTCTCCGAGCAAATCTAATCTTTATTCTTGGGTGTGAATATTTAAAGGGGCTTTCAGAAAGTACCACCCTTTGACAAATTATCCAATCATATACAGAGACATTTTATGACCAAAGTGAAACTAATTATTTCTAAAATATCACGTGCTTTACAAGAAACGAAACTCAAAAGAAGATAACAGTAACATGAAAAAACGAAACTTGATTATCTATTTGTGAAGTGGATGTTAGAGAGACACAAAATGGAAACTGACTATAATACAAAGAAGTAGTTAAGCTAAATATCCCTTCAATGATTACAAGATTTAACAGATATACACTACTATTCTTTTTACATAGTTATAGTTACATAGTAGGTGAGGTTGAAAAAAGACACAAGTCCATCAAGTTCAACCTATGTGTGTGATTATATGTCAGTATTACATTGTATATCCCTGTATGTTGTGGTTGTTCAGGTGCTTATCTAATTATTTTTTGAAACTATCGATGCCCCCTGCTGAGACCATCGCCTGTGGAAGGGAATTACTAAAGAACCCTCTATGTAGTTTAAGGTTAAACCTTAGTAATGTCCGCAAATACAGAGATTGAACTATTTACCCCATCCTCCAGGTCGTTTATGAACAAATTAAATAGGATTGGTCCCAGCACAGAACCCTGGGGGACCCCACTACCCACCCCTGACCATTCCGAGTACTCCCCATTTATCACCACCCTCTGAACTCGCGCTTGTAGCCAGTTTTCAATCCATGTACTCACCCTATGGTCCATGCCAACGCACCTTATTTTGTACAGTAAACGTTTATGGAGAACTGTGTCAAATGCTTTTGCAAAATCCATATACACCACATTTACGGGCCTTCATTATCTAGATGGCAACTCACCTCCTCATAGAAGGTTAATAGATCCTGGGCTGGAGCATACCAATAAGTACGCTCCATTGAGTGACATTGGTGAAAACGGTCAGGGACCAGCACTGCTGGAGCTGAGGGACTCTCCTAGCTGCCGGGGGAAGAACTCCTCCAGTGAGAGTGGGGGGGGGGGGAAGCGAAGGAAAAGGAAAGATAGATTCTGGTGGTAGGGGACTCAATTCTTAGAAGGACAGAGCAGGATATCTGTAACAAAGACCTGAAGCATCGAACTGTATGTTGTCTACCGGGCGCTCGGGTTCGGCACATCATGGATCCGGTGGACAGAATTCTGGGAGGGGCTGGGGAAGACCCGGCTGTCATGGTAAACGTTGGCACCAATGACAAAGTAAGAGGTAGATAGAGTGTCCTACAGAATGAATTTAGGGACTTGGGAGCTAAATTGAGGAAAAGGACCTCCAAGGTAGTATTCTCAGGAATACTACCGGTACCTCGAGCCACACCAGAAAGGGAGATTAGGGAAGTAACCAAGTGGCTGAGGAGCTGCTGTAGTAAGGAGGGGTCTGGGTTCCTGGAGGACCGGGCCGACTTCTCAGTCGGTCACTCACCAGTACTATAGAAGATACGGACTGCACATAAATGAGGAGGGTGCAGATCAGCTGGGAATGAAGATGGGCGAAAAGTTAGAGGGGTTTTTAAACTAGGCGAAGGGGGGGGGGCCCAGAGGTAGAGATAGTCAGCGCTAGACATGTGCACCATCAATAAATTTGTTTTGTTTTGTTCCGTTTTGTATTAAAAAAAGTTAGTATTTCGTAATTCGTGTCCGAAATTCAATTTAGATTCATACGAAATACGAATTTTCGTTAGATTCGTAAACTTTTCGTAACAATTACGAATGTTCGTTATGATGAATTTATCATTATGAGGGCTCCCACCATCCCTGTGCTGTGCTGACTTCCTGGGGTTTTTTAACTTCATCATAACGAATAATCGTAGTTAACGAACATTCTGTCTGATTCTGAATTTGGATCCGAAGTTCGTATACGAAATTTCGTATTTCGTACAAAATTCGTATGCATAAAAATTTGTATTTCCGATTCGTACAAAACGAATCGCATGTCTAGTCAGCGCGGAACATATTCCAGAGGGTAGTATTGGGGGAATTAGTGGTAGGTTGACTAAAGCACATAAACCCAAGGTAAATATAATAGCAAGTCCTAGTTGCAATCTCGGAACACCCAATAAGAGGATAGTATGCGACCGGTCTTAACTACGTGGCATGTTCACCAATGCCAGGAGCCTGGCGGACAAGATGGGTGAACTAGAGCTACTGTTGTATGAGGAGGATTTGGAGTTTGTGGGGATTTCAGAGACCTGGTTCAACAGCCCTCATGATTGGCTGGCAACCATTCAAAGGTATACCCTTTATCACAAGGATAGAGAGGGTATAAAAGGGGGAGGGGTATGCCTATATATCAAGAATAATGTACAAGTGAATTTGAGTGATGACATCACTAAGAGAGCTAGGGAGGAGGTGGAATCCTTATGGGTAGAGCTCCAAAGGGATTAAGCTAAAGGGAAAATAATACTGGGAGGATGCTATAGGCCCCCTAACCTGAAGGAGGAGGGGGGGGGTGGATCTCCTATCACAATTGGATTAGCAGCAAGGAGTTACTCGATCTACTGATTACCAACAATACAGACTTGATCACTGATGTGGAAATACGGGGCAATTTAGGTAACGGCGATCACAGGTCAATTGGCTTCCGTATAAATCACACAAATAGGAAACATAAGGGGAATACAAAGACACTGAATTTCAAAAGAGCCAACTTTCCTAAACTAGAAACCTTGCTAGAAGGCCTAGATTGGGATAAAATCTTAGGAACAAAGAACACAGAGGAGAGACGGGTTTGCTTTAAGAGCATATTAAAAAAGGGCATTAGCAAATGCATCCCATTGGGTAATAAATTTAAAAGGGCGAACAAAAGTCCTGGATGGTTTAACTCCAATGTAAAAATGTATATAAAAGCAAAGGAGAAGGCCTTCAAAAAGTACAAGGTTAAGGGATCATCATCAGCATTCAGACTTTATAAAGAATGCAACAAGAAATGTAAGGGTGCAATTAGGGCAGCTAAGATAGAACACGAAAGACACATAGCGGAGGAGAGCAAAAAAAATCCCAAGAAATGATTTAAGTATGTAAACAGTAAAAAAGGGAGGACAGACCATATTGGTCCCATAAAGAAAGAGGAAGGACATTTGGTTACAAAGGATGGGTAGATGGTGAAGGTATTGAATTTATTCTTCTCCTCAGTATTCACGAGGGAATCGGGGGGCTTCAGTAACCAAAACTGCAGTGTTTATCCTCATGACAGAATTAAAATTAGACTTGGGAAAACTTAACATTAATAAATCACCGGGGACCAGATGGCTTGCACCCGAGGGTACTTAGGGAACTCAGTCTAGTAATTGCCAGACCATTGTTCCTAATTTTTACTGACAGTCTACTGACTGGAATGGTACCAGCTGAATGGAGAAAAGCCAATGTAGCACCAATATTTAAGAAGGGTCCAAAATACATCCCTGGGAATTAGACCAGTTAGCCTAACATCAATAGTATGTAAACTCTTGGAGGGGATGATAAGGGACTATATACAAGATTTTAGTAATGAGAACGGTATCATTAGCAGTAATCAGCATGGATTCATGAAGAATCGTTCTTGCCAAACCAATCTACTAACCTTTTATGAGGAGGTGAGTTGCCAGCTAGATAAAGGAAGGCCCATAGACGTGGTGTGTCTAGATAAAGGATGGTCCGTAGATGAGGTGTATCTAGATAAAGGAAGGTCCGTAGACGTGGTGTATCTAGATAAAGGAAGGCCCCTGGATGTGGTGTATCTGTATTTTGCAAAAGCATTTGACACAGTTCCCCATAAACGTTTACTGTACAAAATAAGGTGCATTGGCATGGACCATAGGGTGAGAACATGGATTGAAAACTGGCTACAAGGGCGAGTTCAGAGGGTGGTGATAAATGGGGAGTACTCGGAATGGTCAGGGGTGGGTAGTGGGGTCCCCCAGGGTTCTGTGCTGGACCAATCCTATTTAATTTGTTCATAAATGACCTGGAGGATGGGAATGGGGGAAAAAAAAAAAAACAGTTCAATCTCTGTATTTGTGCACGATACTAAGCTAAGCAGGGCAATAACTTCTCTGCAGGATGTGGAAACCTTGCAAGAAGATCAGAACAAATTAATGGGGTGGGCAACTACATGGCAAATGAGGTTCAATGTAGAAAAATGTAAAATAATGCATTGGGTGGCAAAAATCTGAATGCAATCTATACACTGGGGGGGAGAACCTTTTGGGGAACCTAGGATGGAAAAGGACCTGGGGTCCTAGTAGATGATAGGCTCAGCAATGGCATGCAATGCCAAGCTGCTGCTAACAAAGCAAACAGAATATTGGCATTAAAAAGGGGATCAACTCCAGAGATAAAAAGGATAATTCTCCCGCTCTACAAGACTCTGGTCCGGCCGCACCTGGAGTATGCTGTCCAGTTCTGGGCACCAGTCCTCAGGAAGGATGTACTGGAAATGGAGCGAGTACAAAGAAGGGCAACAAAGCTAATAAAGGGTCTGGAGGATATCAGTTATGAGGAAAGGTTGTGAGCACTGAACTTATTCTCTCTGGAGAAGAGATGCTTGAGAGGGGATATGATTTCAATTTACAAATACCGTACTGGTGACCCCACAATAGGGAGAAAACTTTTTCATGGAAGGGAGTTTAACAAGACTCATGGCCACTCATTAAAATTAGAAGAAAAGAGGTTTAACCTTTAACTACATAGAGGGTTCTTTACTGTAATAGTATCTGACAATTACAAGAGTTAATAGAAAAACACTACAGATTTTTTTTTAATACTGTAAATATATCTGACAATTACAAGATTGAACAGATAAGCAAGACCGATTTTTTTTTTATTGTAAATGCATCTATTACAAGATGTATCTGATGATTACAAGATTTAACAAATATACACTACCATTTTTTTAATACTCAATCTGACAATTACACGATTTAACAGCTAAACACCACCAATTTTTTAATACTGTAAATGTATCTGACGATGACAAGATTTAATAGAAAAACACTAACATTTTTTTTTTTAAAGACTGTAAATGTATTCAACCATTACAGGATTTAACAGATAAACACCGCCATTTTTTATATTGTAAATGCATCTATTACAAGATTTAACGGAAAAACATTACTGAGTCTTTTAATACTGCATCTGATAATTCCAAGATTTAATAGCTAAACAACACCAATTGTTTTATACTATAAATGTCTAGTTTCTAATATAAGATTTAATAGAAAAGCGCTACCCATTTTTAATACTGTAAAGGTATCTAGCAAAAATAAGATTTACCAGCTAAGTACCACACATTTTTTAAAACTGTAAAAGTATTCAATGATTACAAGATTTAATAGAGAAACACTATCATTTTTTTAAATACTGTAAATGTATTAAACAATTACAAGAGAAACACTACCATTTTTTTAATACTGTACATGTAGCTGATGACTACACGATTCAACAGGTAAACATCACCACCTATATTGATCACATGATCAGGAACTACTCTAACATACAGATTAGGGGTGAGAAGGGATTAAAGGGGACCTGTCATGGGAAGAATGCAGGGGCCCAGTTTGAAAGCATACTACACCACACACCATCACTGATTCATTTTTCACTTTAACCAATTCCATTGGAGGCACACACACATTATGTGATTGAAGATGTTGTATAGTATTTAAAGGGCTACATAAAAGAATGAAGATGCCAGTCATGCTGATCCAGTGGCTTCAGAACTTTCTTAGTCACTGATCGCCCTCTCTGTCCTCACACACGTATTTGTATAAAGTTGGTCATATGACCCGCTGTGCTCTGACTGTTCTCTCATTGGTCTGCAGGTGGGAGATGCTTTCTTTGTCCCAAGTGCCTACCAGGAGCTGGTGACTATCGCCTCCCCAAAGCCAGAGGATCACCTCCTCCAGGTCAATGACTTCTCCATCCTTCAAAATTTCCAGAGGACGCTGCAGGACAAAATCTTCGCCATTGAAGGTAACAGACAGCGGAGGAGTGAATAAGAGCAGGTTAAAGGAGGACCCAAGTCTCTCTATTATATACAGTCCAATGAGAGCACCAAGCACCCAAGAGTTTTTGATAATAGAAGTGGTTCATAGCAGAAAACAAATCCAACATATTTTGAGGGCCAAGGAGACTCCATCCCTTCATCAGGGCCCAGAATTTTAGATTGTACTTAGTGGACACTATACTTGGGGGTTTCTGCTTGGAGCAGTTTCAAGAGGCAGGTTAACAGCTCTAACTGGTGTCTGCCCTTCTGAGTTCACTAACCACAGTCTTGAGTCACGACGAAGGGTGAGTCTGGCCCCCTGAAACGCGTTTTTTTTTTCTGCTATGAACCAATTTTATCATTAAAAAACATTGGACACTTGAATGTTTGCTTGATGCTGTCATTGGACTGTATATATGTGGGTTTCCCCCAGTTTTGACGGGGGGGGGTCAACATTTTGTGAAACTGGTGTGCCCAGTGATAATTTGTTTGACCCATTGAGAATCTGTATCCAGCGTTCCGTATTCAATTGTTTGGTGTAATTCCTTTTCTGTGTCCTCCTCTTTCTACATCCCCTTTATCTGTCTCCCCTTCTTATCTCATTGATCCTTACTCTCCTCTCTCCAACCCTCTATCGCCCTCTCACCTTCACCCCTCTTTTCAGCCTCTATCGCCCTCTCCTCTCCACTTTTCTCTTCATCCTTTATCGCCCTCTCACCTCTACCTCTCTCTTTATCCTCTATCGCCCTCTCCTCACCATCCCTCTGTTCATTCTCTATCACTCTCTCCTCTCCACATTTCTCTTCATTCTCTATCGTCCTCTCTACTCTGCACATCGTCTATCAACCCCTCTTCTCCAACCCTCTCTTCATCCTGTATCACCCTCTCCTCTCCATCTTTCTCTTCATTCTTTATCGCCCTCTCCTTTCCACCCCTTTCTTTTTTTCTCTATCGCCCTCTCACCTCCAGCTCTCTCTTCACCCACTTATCACTCTCTCCTCTCCCCCCCTCTCTTCACCCTCTATCACCCCCTCCCCCACAAACACACACACTTTTCATCATCAAACAACACCTACAATCAATCAATCACCACACTCACAAATCTGTCTCTTCACCCCATCAAATCTTCCCCCCTTCCGCCCCATTGGGGGGGGGGGGGGTGGCTTTAACGGTTCACCAGGAGTTCCCCCACTCCTCCTCTCCCCTCCCCCCCACCCTCCCCTCCCCACCCCTCCCCCCCCCCTCATCCCCCTTCCCTCTTTCTCTCCCCCCACCCACCCTCCCACCCTCTTTCTCCCCCTCCGCCTCCTCCTTCCTCCTCCTCAGCTCCGCCACATTCCTCTCTCCCCTCACCCCACTGCCCTTCTCCTTTCCCCTCTCCTCCCCCGCACTTTCCCCCCCTCTCCCCCCTTCCCTCCCCCCTCCCCCCCCCCTCACCCCCCTCCCCCCCTCCTCCCCACCAACCCCACCTCCCCTCCCTCCCCCCCTCCCCACCAACCCCCCCACCCACTCCCTTCCCCCCACTCCCTTCCCCCTCTCCCCCTCTCCCCATCCCTTCTCCCCCTTCCCCCCCCTTTCCCACCCTCTCCCCACCCATCTTCTCTCCCCCCCCCTCTCCATCCCCTCTCCCCACACCCCCACTTCCCTCCCCCCCTCATCCCCCTCTCCCCACTCCACCCCTCTCTTTATTTTCACTCCACCCCTCTCTTTATTTTCTTTCACCCTCTCCACTCCACCCCTCTCTTCACCCACTATCGCTCTCTCCTCTCCACCCCTCTATTCACCCACTATCGCTCTCTCCTCTCCACCCCTCTCTTCATCCTTTGTCACCCCCTGCCCTCCACCTCTCTCTTCATTCTTTATCACCCCCTCCTCTCCACCCCTATTTTATCCTTTATTGCCTTCTCCTCTCCACCCCTCTCTTCTTCCTTTTATTGTCCTCTCCATCCCTCTTCATCCTCCTATTGCCCTCTACTCTGCACCCCTTTTGTACATCATCTAACACCCCTCCTCTCCACTTCTGACTTCATCCTCTATCATCCTATCCTCATTTATTCTCTCTTTTCCAGGTACACAGTCTGCAAATGGAAGTTCTTTCCAACTTGAGATGTCTCAGGAGGGGTTCAGCGCAGTTCTGACATCGGTAATTATGGCTAATCGCTCTCTTTATCCCTCACTGCCTTTATCTGCCCATTCCCATTCTATGCTAGAACACCAAAACTTACACCACAAAACCTCCCCTCCCCCATACACACACTGTTCCCATTGTGCCTGGATTCAACCCCAGATTGTCAGCTTTTGGCAGTGTCCCCTCCTCCGAGGTATTTGAGGGTGTTTTTTAGAGAATATTCTTCCCCTATCCTGTTATGTTTATGGTTTACTTTTTACGCAACAAAAACTGGTAAAATTATTATGTATGCAGCTTGGAGTACACCAAACCAAATGAGGTCCCTCTATGGGGCTCAGTAGGCAGAGATCCTGCACAGCCCTCCATGGTGTCCCCACACACTAACCAGAAATGAGGGGTCAGCGTTCTGAGCATGTAAGCCAGGAAGTCCCTATAAGGGACCCCATGTGGACAGAATAGGTGTCATCCAATCCAGCCATTCCTGTGACTGAGACTTCAGGAATAATCATGGGGGTGTAGCTGGGAGATGCCCAGACAGAAGAGGAGACAACATACCAGCTTGGTTTAGGCTTCCAAGGTACTTGCATTACCCTGAAAAGTGAATATGTTTTTAACAATTTTACTGTTTATTACTAGAACTGCCATTGTCCCTGGAAATGTTGTATTCCAGAACCTACAGTATCTAGATTCAGAGTAGACCTTATGCCTGCTATAGGGCCCTGAAGCACAAGAGGGCCCTGTTTTGTGACAATTGAGGATCATTCGTGCTGGTAGCAACTGCCTATGACTAACACATCTCTATATGATTGCTGTAATCGCTGTATTTAGCACTCCGTATTGCTTTAGGAACTGCCTTTGGAAAGGTGAGGGGCCAATATGAAGCCCCATTATACGTGGTTATGACTTGAATGCATGATAAAGGACCATAAACTCTGATAATAGATACAATGTTTTGTGGAGGTACAATTATACCCAAGGTGCAGAGATGAGGTGCTCATCAGAGGGGATAATGGACCTCCAGACCCTGAAGCCTGGAACTTTCTGCATGAAACAGTAGGTTGACTAATGACATGTGAATTCTGTTCCAAGATGGTAACTCTGCACATGCTGTATATTTGATGGCAATTGACCCATCCCTGTAAGCCGATTGGTCATCGTGGTCATCATAATATTTAAAAGTAGAGTCAGCGATAGGAGGGGACATTCCTAACTACTGAACTCCATTGCCATGAAGATCTCAGATCCCCTTTAATGCCTTCTTCTCCTCCACAGAGAGGGCCCATCCTTGGGGCAGTAGGTGCTTATGATTGGTCTGGAGGGATATCTATGTACTTGGATGGTCAGCAGAATGGCACCTGGATAAATGCTACAAAGGATCGTAAAGACATGAAGGATTCTTACATGGGTGAGAAAACGAAGGGTTATAGAGTTGTACTGATGTCAGAAGATTATAGTATAATGTCAAATCATTCTTTAACTAGCATCAATGATCATTGAAATCCTACAAATTGTGGACATGTAAGGTGCAGCCTAAGGTTAGAGGGAGTTTTCTTCAGATTGTGTCCTTAGGCAGTGACCTCCATGTCTTTACCCTTAGACATTGTGCGGTACAGGGATACATTTTTCGTGTTGTGGTGTTTTTGTGCACGCGTGTAAAATGATAAGTTTGGATCTATATCCACCACCCTTCTCTTCTCCTTCTACAGGTTACGCAGTCCAGCAGGTACAGTGGGATATGTTGGCCATTGGCGCACCAAGATACCAACATCTGGGCAGTGTCTTCATCTACAAGAATAATCCAACAACATTGGGGTGGAGCCAAGTGGCTGAATTCACCGCTGACAAGGTGACCGAGGGGTGCATGATTGGGAGGGCTAAAGGTTGGAGAGGTAACGGAATACAGATACAGATTGTCAAGATATTTCTGGGAATAGATGGGAAGGGAGCAACGAGTCTCATGTTTGGGAAGACATTTATGAGAAGAACATCTGAGAATTCTCTCTAATCCTCCACTTATGCAATGTCTTCTTAGATTGGGTCGTACTTCGGGTCGGTGCTGAGTGTTCTCACTTTGAATTCCACACACTCTCTTCTTGTAGTCGGGGCCCCAACGTATTACTCTCCAGAAGCTCCAGGCGGACGGGTGTACCTGTGTCCTGTCACCGAGGTGAGGCCTACACTGCTAATCAATGATGTTCAAACCCCCTGTGTTTATTTGGCGATATGGGGAAAGATTCCAGTAAGTCAGTTTTATCTGTAGAATGAATCAGTTTAATCGATCCTTCTGCCTCTTTGGAAGTCAGATGTTTAACAGTAATTATCCACAATCCTTGTTTCTTCTTCTGCCCCCATAATACTGAAATGAACACTGAAGCCCACTGTGGCCTCCTAAGCGTGGACTTCAAGTCTTAATGGTCTCATTTGTCACAAGAAGACCATAGCCAGGTACACATCCATTTTCCTGCAACTATGGAGGCACCAAATGTATGTTCTTCAACCTCAAATATATGCAGAGTACCCAAATTTATCATCCATCTCAGATCTCAGAGTTTTCCATGACTGCTCATATTTATGTTTGGAGTCCTCCAAAGAAATGTGTACCTGTGATGGTCCTGGTGCTCATAGCTCTGCATTCAGCTATAATTGATGACAATTTACCAAACTGGGTTGATCCTGAAATGCTGAAATTTGGGTACAAAGAGTAAAGAAATCTATGAGATCGCCAAAAAACATTCCGGTTCACTTATTATTTTTAACTACCTCATAATATTCACTGGTAGCTTCCAGCTCAATTCTTTTCATGTTATGTTTCAGGTCAGGAACTTTTGGCACCCCAAAGGACCGTCTGTCACTATGACATGTCCAGAAACCCTTCAAGGTGACCCCAGCCAATTTGTAGGTTATTTCGGTTCTGCCATTTCGGTTCTACCAGACATGACTGGAGACCAGCTATCAGACTTGGCAGTTGGTGCTCCGTGTGAGGAGAACTATCAGGGGGCCATCTACATCTTCCCAGGTCAGGGTGAGAGCTTCAGAACTTCATATATACAGGTACCTACGTTTTCTTCTGCCGGTCTGTGTACTGAAAGTCTACAAATGTAATTAGATATAGAAGGGGGGATAGCGAAGTAGGGATTATAGCGGTGCAGAATTACAATATAAAGTGGTCAGGGTTGACTAACAATTCAATGCTCGAGTCTTAGTTTAAAAGTTAACAAGATAATTTTATTACATATAATTACAAGCATATTATAGACAGTACATAGTAAGGAGAAAAAATGATACAAAGTAAACAATATTAGATCTAATGAAATAGGCAGACAGAAGATGCAAATTAAGGACTCTGGACGGCCGCACTCCAAGAAAAATTCAAAAGCCTTTATTGGTAAAATATGGAATCACACAAAAATGGGTCACAGCAAAGCAAGAAAATAGCTAATGCATTTCACACTACCAAGAGTGCTTACTATGAGCTATGAGTAAGCACTCTTGGTAGTGTGAAATGCATTAGCTATTTTCTTGCTTTGCTGTGACCCATTTTTGTGTGATTCCATATTTTACCAATAAAGGCTTTTGCATTTTTCTTGGAGTGCGGCCGTCCAGAGTCCTTAATTTGCATCTTCATCAGCTTATGCCGTGCCTGCACCTGGGTTCTCTAACCATAGGAATAGTGTGGGATTGAGTTTGGGTGGATCATCCTGGAGCGGTGGATCTCTTCATACTACGAAATAGGCAGACAGTTTGAGGGTCCCCAGTAAAGATGGACCAATTCATGAAATCAACAAAGAGTAGTTGATCAATTCAAGAATTTCAATTAAATTAGAAAATATCTCTTAGTTACAATAGGTATGGTAACCTGGAGTAGACAATACAGGCCTTAGTAGAAAGTTCCGACATGTTTCGCCATATCAATGGCTTCCTCAGGGTTGGCCTACTATGCAAGATTAATGTATCTATTGTGAAGAGAAGTTCATAATTAGTAACAATTTGTGAAAAACAGGTACTGCACCCCCCAGTTGAAAAAAAGGGGTTTAAATGGGGAAAGGCAAGGAAAGAGAGAGGAAAACCATGGGGAATATCCAACAGGCACCCCCATACCCCACCCCCAACAGATGGCAAATAAGGGGTCCTCATATCCATAAACCTGGACTTACCCAAATCGGTGTAGGGTGGTAATAAATAGGACACTGAGTCGAGATATGGAATGGAGTCGTCCAATGGAAATCCTTCAATGCATAGCAGAAGGCAAGTAAAGCCTGGCCAAAAAAGTTTGGATATAAGTCACAAAATTGATTTAAAAGGATAATAGTTGTATTTGGGGAAAGTGCACAGTGTTGCTTATTCATGGCAAAAATAATCCATAAATATATAGCCTATCACTGTGGAGGGCGGACAAATGTCTCTAATACTTACTTAGTTTGGACTATAAAATCAAGAAATAGGTGTTGAAAGGACCTCAAAATTGTTTTAATGATGATAAGGGGGGCACCTGGATGGAAATAATAAGAGACGCTTAAAATGTAAACTCGAAATGGTGGAATAGATTTCACTAATTGGTTAGAGTTGCGTACCTGATTAGACATATAGTCATATATGATGGTCTATAATGACGAGGTATTGCAAGACACAGTCAAGATGAGAGCGGTGTCAGCGGGAACAAAGTCCCTGTAAATACTAAGATAATAAGGATAATAAATAAATAGTAGTGGAGTTTAGTATAGCGCGGTTTTAAGGATTTAAAATGAATTGCTTACTTGTACCACAAAGAGAAAGATGCGTCCGGTGCCTCCAAGGTCCAGTGTTGGACTGAATCAGAGTGCCGGCTTTTATCTTGTCTTCCAGATTGGAGAGGCGTGTATAACGCCCTTCAATCAGCGGACGGGAGAGCCTCTGCGCATGCGCATAACGAACGCACCGGTCAGGCTGCCTACAAGAGCCATAATGCCTGGCGGTGCGCGCGTGTTGTGACGTGATGACGCATTCGCCAGTAAATGCGCATGTTCGCTGCAGGGGCTGGGTTGGGCGGGCTAAGAAAAGAAGCACCGCCCTCGGGTGTCCATACTAAGACATTGGGAATGTTCCTAACTAGACAGGCTAACATACCATTAAACGGCCGTGTCGAAAGGCACACGAAGGGGGGGGATGGATGGAAAAGCTCTCAAAAATCCATAGGAAAAAGGAAATGGGGAGGAAATAAATTGGGGGACAGAGATGGGGATGCCCTAGGAGTCCCGAGTTCCCCTCACTTTCGCCAGATCCCCAGACCCCATACTGGGGGAAGAAAAGAGAGCAGACCTGTGATACAAATGGTATTAATAATTTGACAGACGTAAAAGTATGTACAATTGTTTCAAATATAAATACATTTGGGGAATTGTTGTCATCCATTCATAGCAACCAGTATTTGTTACACAGAGCATACAGTGTAGAGTGTAAGTCACAGATCGTTGAAATGCCATGTAATTTAACGTAGGGGGGACAATTGAGCAAAGATAAGCAGTATTAATTAAATATCTCATCCTAAAACCCTCTTAAAGAGTATACCGTACAGTCAATACCTACGCATAAGAAGAAATTGCACCAATGACAAAGATTTCTACCACTCCTCTTATCAACTGTATCAGAGATTAAGACAGAGAGGCTATAGCCACAAGTTACTTAAAGAATCATTTAATAGAGTTAAACGACTAGAGAGAAAGGAATTAATCTTTAGAGATAAAAACCTTCAGTCTATGCAACCTGTACGTCTCATCACCCAATACTCTAATCAATTCAATCAAATAAGAGATACCTTAAATACATTTTGGCCCTTACTCTCAACCGATCCAGTTATAGGTCAATACGTAAAAACCTACCCGCAAATTACGTACCGGCGACCACCTTCCTTAAGTGACAAATTATCTTCGAGTCACTTCTATGCACTAAGTGACCCAAAAATCGACCATCCAGGTACTTTTCCCTGTGGCCACTGTGAATCATGTTCACTTCTATCGAACTCTAGTACCACTGTACTGCCTAATGGCAATACACATAAAATTACATATCGAGTTACATATAACACCATAGGAGTTATATATTTAGCCACTTGCCGCTGTGGATGCTTTTAAGTTGGTAAAACAAAGAGAGCATTCTCTATTCGTATACAGGACCATATTAAACCTTTACATAAAAAGAAAATTACCACAGCAATAAACCGTCACATTGCTCAAAATCACAACTTTGATGTTAATGCGATTCTATTCTCTGCCCTAGAACACATACCCTCTAATGTACGTGGAGGTGATATAGATACTCGTCTGCTTCAACTTGAGACTAGATGGATATACACCCTGGATGCCACTAGACATCCTGGATTGAACGAATATATCAGTTTTAAATTGTTCCTATGATCCTGTAGTAAATACCTACTATATCTGTTTACACTCATAACTACAGTATCAGGACAGAACTATCTGGTTTTCTCATATGTCCCCCCCCCCCCCCCCCCCCCCCCCCCTTTCATCATTTTTTTCTCTTTTTCCCCAATTGCTTTACCCCTTTTCATTTCCTCCTTCTCCCCCTTTTGCCTCCTATTCCCCTATCTTTGGCCCACAGAATTTACTCCTATTATGCGCTGAAGCCCGCTCTAGTTTTATCTTCCCAAAAAAAAACGTAATATAATAAGATATAGTATTGTACTCAAACTTAACAGTATATTCTAGCAGCCTTTTGAACTACATTGTATGGGCAATAAATAGCATCTTTTTATTTAATTAATACTGCTTATCTTTGCTCAATTGTCCCCCCTACTTTAAATTACATGGCATTTCAACGATCTGTGACTTACACTCTACACTGTATGCTCTGTGTAACAAATACTGGTTGCTATGAATGGATGACAACAATTCCCCAAATGTATTTATATTTGAAACAATTGTACATACTTTTACGTCTGTCAAATTATTAATACCATTTGTATCACAGGTCTGCTCTCTTTTCTTCCCCCAGTATGGGGTCTGGGGATCTGGCGAAAGTGAGGGGAACTCGGGACTCCTAGGGCATCCCCATCTCTGTCCCTCAATTTATTTCCTCCCCATTTCCTTTTTCCTATGGATTTTTGAGAGCTTTTCCATCCATCCCCCCCCTTCGTGTGCCTTTCGACACGGCCGTTTAATGGTATGTTAGCCTGTCTAGTTAGGAACATTCCCAATGTCTTAGTATGGACACCCGAGGGCGGTGCTTCTTTTCTTAGCCCGCCCAACCCAGCCCCTGCAGCGAACATGCGCATTTACTGGCGAATGCGTCATCACGTCACAACACGCGCGCACCGCCAGGCATTATGGCTCTTGTAGGCAGCCTGACCGGTGCGTTCGTTATGCGCATGCGCAGAGGCTCTCCCGTCCGCTGATTGAAGGGCGTTATACACGCCTCTCCAATCTGGAAGACAAGATAAAAGCCGGCACTCTGATTCAGTCCAACACTGGACCTTGGAGGCACCGGACGCATCTTTCTCTTTGTGGTACAAGTAAGCAATTCATTTTAAATCCTTAAAACCGCGCTATACTAAACTCCACTACTATTTATTTATTATCCTTATTATCTTAGTATTTACAGGGACTTTGTTCCCGCTGACACCGCTCTCATCTTGACTGTGTCTTGCAATACCTCGTCATTATAGACCATCATATATGACTATATGTCTAATCAGGTACGCAACTCTAACCAATTAGTGAAATCTATTCCACCATTTCGAGTTTACATTTTAAGCGTCTCTTATTATTTCCATCCAGGTGCCCCCCTTATCATCATTAAAACAATTTTGAGGTCCTTTCAACACCTATTTCTTGATTTTATAGTCCAAACTAAGTAAGTATTAGAGACATTTGTCCGCCCTCCACAGTGATAGGCTATATATTTATGGATTATTTTTGCCATGAATAAGCAACACTGTGCACTTTCCCCAAATACAACTATTATCCTTTTAAATCAATTTTGTGACTTATATCCAAACTTTTTTGGCCAGGCTTTACTTGCCTTCTGCTATGCATTGAAGGATTTCCATTGGACGACTCCATTCCATATCTCGACTCAGTGTCCTATTTATTACCACCCTACACCGATTTGGGTAAGTCCAGGTTTATGGATATGAGGACCCCTTATTTGCCATCTGTTGGGGGTGGGGTATGGGGGTGCCTGTTGGATATTCCCCATGGTTTTCCTCTCTCTTTCTTTCCTTGCCTTTCCCCATTTAAACCCCTTTTTTTCAACTGGGGGGTGCAGTACTTGTTTTTCACAAATTGTTACTAATTATGAACTTCTCTTCACAATAGATACATTAATCTTGCATAGTAGGCCAACCCTGAGGAAGCCATTGATATGGCGAAACATGTCGGAACTTTCTACTAAGGCCTGTATTGTCTACTCCAGGTTACCATACCTATTGTAACTAAGAGATATTTTCTAATTTAATTGAAATTCTTGAATTGATCAACTACTCTTTGTTGATTTCATGAATTGGTCCATCTCTACTGGGGACCCTCAAACTGTCTGCCTATTTCATTAGATCTAATATTGTTTACTTTGTATCATTTTTTCTCCTTACTATGTACTGTCTATAATATGCTTGTAATTATATGTAATAAAATTATCTTGTTAACTTTTAAACTAAGACTCGAGCATTGAATTGTTAGTCAACCCTGACCACTTTATATTGTAATTCTGCACCGCTATAATCCCTACTTCGCTATCCCCCCTTCTATATCTAATTACCAAAAGGGATGAGGTGCTGTATAACCTAGTGGATCCTCTCTGCCGTTTTTTATACATCTACAAATGTAATGATTCTATTTAGGTGCCAGTTACTCTTTGTGTCTGCTCACCTAGGTTGGCTCTCTATTGAGAAAAGAATGTTATGTTGGGTTCTTTTCTTCGGGTTTTCATTTTGGTTCCTTCCCTTTCTACAGCGCATTTCTGGTCGGCAGGTCAGTGGTGGCATCAAGTACTTTGGGAGGTCACTGAGTGGAAATATGGACATGACGAGGGATAATCTGCCAGATCTTGTGGTGGGAGCTGAAGGTCGAGTCCTGATAGTAAGGTGAGAAGAGAATGAAAATAGTTATTAGATCTCTTTTATCCTAGTATGACCTCATCGTCTTCACAAGATCATCACCTCCAGCCTTTACTGTATATCATCTATGGTGACTTCACTGGACTGCCAGGCAAAGCTCCCTGTAGCAGTACGCTCATCACTCTCTCCAAGATGAGAAAGGACTTCTGTGTAATGTGTATGGCCAGACTAATGGTTGACTCCTATCGCATCTGGATGTCTTGACGTTGGAGGGTAACCTGCAGCTCTGTCCAATTACTGTTGTTCTCTCTGGAATACATGCCCACAATGAGGGGGCAGAAATTAAATGTTGGATTACCCAATGATATGTCTTCTGGTCATGGAAATGCACCTTGCATGGTGTTGCTTTCACCTGGTTCAGCTGGTGCAGGAACTCTGACTTCAGAGTCAGCCCAAATCCTCACTGTACCGCACTGTACAGTCAGCCTGTATAAGGGGTAATTCTACAACCAGGAAGGACCAATAATCCCTCATTGTATGTTATGGTACTGTGCTGTTTGTCTTATACAAAACCTCCATAACCATTCGTAATCTCTGACCCTCATGTAGGTCTCGCCCGGTTCTGGGTGTCTCAGTTGGCATGACCTTTGATCCTATTGAGATACCCCTTTCATTCTACGAGTGCTCAGATCAGCGCAAAGTGGGGGGTGTGATAAAGCTCACCGTCTGCTTCTTCAGCTACAAGAAAAACAACAAGGCAACAGGTGAGCCATGGGATGGCGGGAGGTAACAGAAAGACAGGAAGTTACTTCCTGGAACAAGCAGAGGTCCAAAGCCTGAGATATTATGGCTGCTGCGTCCAAACTTACAGATTGATTGACCCAACACATTTCTGTTAAACACATAGGGCAGAATGGGAATGATCCGTTCATTGTACATTGCTTTAGTAGAGAAGATTATTGGGTCATTTTTTTGTATATGAAACTATTGAGAACCGTGTAAAAAGATGAGGGAGTCAAAGTGTCCATGAAAATATAGATTACGGCTGAGGGTTTAAGCCAGAGAGCTGGTCAGGTGGGAGGAGTGCACCATCCTCACCATTCCTCATACTATCCAAACCATTCCCAGTTCCATAAAAACTGACCAACGTACCATCCAAGCCATCAGTATACCATCAAATGGTACAAGGGATCTATGCCATCCAGACTATACCCTGTACCATCCAACCCCCCCCCCCCCCCAGTACAATCCAGACCATTTGCCTTACCATCCAAACCCTCTTTCATATCATCTAAATGACCATTCCCTGTACCATCAAAATTGCCTGGCATACATTCTAAACCATCCCCATACCTTCTCCATACTATCCAAACCACGCTGTCGTACCATCCATACTATCCCTGGTACCATCCAAACCCTCTCCTGCACCATCAAATCATCCTTTGTATCAATCATCCCCTTTATCATCTAAACACCCCTAATACCATCCAAACTATCACTTGTACCATCCAAACCATCCTCCCCATCATCCAAACCATTACTTGCATTATATAATCCAAGCCATTGTCCATACTTTCCAAACCTACCCCTCTACTATCCAAAGTATGACTGCAACCATCCACACCATCTCACCCATGTCATCCAAACTATCACTTCTACCACCCAAACCATCCTTGGTACCATCTAAACATCCTCCCATAGCATCCGAAACCTCTCCTGCACCATATAAACATCCTCCATACCATTCAAATTCATCTCCTGTACCATCCAAACCATCCCTAATACCATCCAAACCATCTCTTCTACCATCTAAATATCCTCCATAGCATTCAAACCATCCTCCATGTCATCCAAACCATTACTTGTATAATCCAAGCCATCGTCCATACTATTCAAACCCTCCCCTGCATTATCCAAACCATCCCCAGTCCCATCAAAACTGACCCATGTACCATCTAAACCATCACCATACCATCAAATGGTACAAGGGATAGTGCCGGTGCCATCCAAACCATCCCCTGTACCATCCAAACCATCCCATGTATCACCCAACCCATCCCTTGTACCATCCAAACCATCCCCTGTATCACCCAACCCATCCCTTGTACCATCCAAACCATCCCCTGTATCACCCAACCCATCCCTTGTATCATCCAAACCATCTCCTGTATCACCCAAACCCATCCCTTGTACCATCCAAACTATCTGATGTATCACCCAACCCATCCCTTGTACCATCCAAACCATCTCCCGTATCACCCAAACCTATCCCTTGTACCAAAACCTTTCCCTTGTACCATCCAGACCATCACCTGTATTACCCAAACCCATCCCTTGTACCATCCAAACCATCTCCTGTATCACCCAAACCCATCCCTTGTACCATCCAAACCATCTCCTGTATCACCCAAACCCATCCCTTGTACCATCCAGACCATCACCTGTATTGCCCAAACCATCTCCTGTATCACCCAAACCCATCCCTTGTACCATCCCCTGTACCATCCAAACCATTTCCTGTATCACCCAAACCCATCCCTTGTACCATCCAAACCATCCCTAATACCATCCAAACCATCTCTTCTACCATCTAAATATCCTCCATAGCATTCAAACCATCCTCCATGTCATCCAAACCATTACTTGTATAATCCAAGCCATCGTCCATACTATTCAAACCCTCCCCTGCATTATCAAAACCATCCCCAGTCCCATCAAAACTGACCCACGTACCATCTAAACCATCACCATACCATACCATCAAATGGTACAAGGGATAGTGCTCGGTGCCATCCAAACCATCCCCTGTACCATCCAAACCATCCCATGTATCACCCAACCCATCCCTTGTACCATCCAAACCATCCCCTGTATCACCCAACCCATCCCTTGTACCATCCAAACCATCTCCTGTATCACCCAACCCCTCCCTTGTACCATCCAAACTATCTGATGTATCACCCAACCCATCCCTGGTACCATCCAAACCATCTCCTGTATTACCCAAACCATCTCCCGTATCACCCAAACCTATCCCTGGTACCAAAACCTATCCCTTGTACCATCCAGACCATCACCTGTATTACCCAAACCCATCCCTTGTACCATCCAAACCATCTCCTGTATTACCCAAACCCATCTCTTGTACCATCCAAACTATCTCCTGTATCGCCCAAACCCATCCCTTGTACCATTCAAACCATCTCCTGTATCACCCACACCCATCCCTTGTACCATCCAAACCATCTCCTGTATCACCCAAACCCATCCCTTGTACCAAAACCTTTCCCTTGTACCATCCAGACCATCACCTGTATTACCCAAACCCATCCCTTGTACCATCCAAACCATCTCCTGTATCACCCAAACCCATCCCTTGTACCATCCAGACCATCACCTGTATTACACAAACCATCTCCTGTATCACCCAAACCCATCCCTTGTACCATCCAAACCATCTCCTGTATCACCCAACCCATCCCTTGTACCATCCAAACCATTTCCTGTATCACCCAACCCATCCCTTGTACCATCCAAACCATCTCCTGTATCACCCAAATCCATCCCTTGTACCATCCAAACCATCTCCTGTATCACCCAACCCATCCCTTGTACCATCCAAACTATCTGATGTATCACCCAACCCATCCACTGTACCATCCAAACCATCTCCTGTATTACCCAACCCATCCCTTGTACCATCCAAACCATCTCCTGTATCACCCAAACCCATCCCTTGTACCATCCAGACCATCACCTGTATTACACAAACCATCTCCTGTATCACCCAAACCCATCCCTTGTACCATCCAAACCATCTCCTGTATCACCCAACCCATCCCTTGTACCATCCAAACCATCTCCTGTATCACCCAAACCCATCCCTTGTACCATCCAGACCATCACCTGTATTACCCAAACCATCTCCTGTATCACCCAAACCCATCCCTTGTACCATCCAAACCATTTCCTGCATCACCCAACCCATCCCTTGTACCATCCAAACCATCTCCTGTATCACCCCAACCCATCCCTTGTACCATCCAAACCATTTCCTGTATCACCCAACCCATCCCTTGTACCATCCAAACCATCTCCTGTATCACCCAACCCATCCCTTGTACCATCCAAACTATCTGATGTATCACCCAACCCATCCCTGGTACCATCCAAACCATCTCCTGTATTACCCAACCCACCCCTTGTACCATCCAAACCATCTCCTGTATCACCCAAACCCATCCCTTGTATCATCCAGACCATCACCTGTATTACCCAAACCATCTCCTGTATCACCCAAACCCATCCCTTGTACCATCCAAACCATTTCCTGCATCACCCAACCCATCCCTTGTACCATCCAAACCATCCCCTGTATCACCCAAACCCATCCCTTGTACCATCCAAACCATCTCCTGTATCACCCAAATCCATCATTTGTACCATCCAAACCATCTCCTGTATCACCCAAACCCATCCCTTGTACCATCCAGACCATCACCTGTATCACCCAAACCATCTCCTGTATCACCCAAACCATCTCCTGTATCACCCAAACCCATCCCTTGTACCATCCAAACCATCTCCTGTATCACCCAACCCCTCCCTTGTACCATCCAAACCATCCCTTGTACCATCCAAACCATTTCCTGTATCACCCAACCCCTCCCTTGTACCATCCTTTGTATCACCCAAACCGCCCCATATATGTTGGGCGCTATGGATGCGGCTGTCTTTGTCACAAAGCTCTGAGTTAGGTCCGTCAAGTCTCACTGTGACTTGACAGACAGCACATACCTGCCACACAGCACACTCAGGAAAATCACCCTGCTGCTAATTGGACAGAGGTGATGATGGTGGTCCAATGAGCAGTAAGATACTGAGCCATGATATAATTGTGTATGAATCACAGGTCTGTCTGAACAGGATTGCCAGTCTTTTAGCTGGAAAAGCAGCAGCAATATACTGTATGCATGAAAGTCATATGTTCAGTCATTTGCTTTACGTCTTCTCACATTCTTTCTCAGTGGAGGACTTTGGTCAGCTGACATACTCTCTCCTCCTGGACGCTGGTCGCACTAACACCCGGGCCCTCTTGACCAGTGCTGGGCGCTCCCTCAACGCCACCAAGCGTCTTCTGCAAGGGGAAGTGTGTGCAGACCATTCCATCCAGATTCCTGTGAGTACCTTTCTATACAGAGACGATATAAAGATGAGAAGGTCACGGCTCTCACTCGTCTTGTCTCCATCTCTAGGAGTGTGTGGAAGACTCTCTGTCTGCTCTCCGAGTCTCACTCAATTTCTCCCTTGTTGGAACTCCTGTGCTGAGTGAGGACTCTCCATCCGCCCAGTCTGAGGAGGTAAGGCGGCCCCAAACGCTACGTACGGCATTGCCAATCGCAGACCTGGTCATGTACCTTCATATCTTTCTCTGCAGGTCCCATTTCAGAAGAACTGTGGTGGCGACGGGGTGTGTGAGGACAATCTGAGCCTGAAGATCGCCTTCACAGGGTGAGATGGAGGCCCTCGGTCTGTCATTAGCCTGACCAATGAAAGCGTTCGCTGTTGGGTGGTTTGGGTGTCTGTTGAAAATCGGTGTGACCACCACGTTCCTCTGTCTAATAGTGTCAGCCAGGTGGTGGTTGGAGTGACTCTTGATGTCAACGTGACGGTCTCGGTGAAGAACGAAGGTGAAGATTCATACAACACTCGAGTTCTCATCCCATTCCCCTCTGGCCTGTCGTATCGCATGGTGTCTCTGGTTGAGGTAAATGGGGTGTGGTCTCATCTCCACCTCCTCTGTATGGTGGGGCGGTTGTTGTAATCTAAATTTTATTTATTTTGTAGACAGGAAAGAGGAAAGTGACGGTTTCATGCGCCTCTCCGGAGGGTCAGAGAATGGTTATCTGCGAGGTGAACAGACCTATTCTGAGATCCAACACCACGGTAAGAGGAGAGAGCAAGAGGGGTCGAGAGAGTGCGAGAGGGTTAGAGAGTACAAGAAAGTGCAAGAGGGGTCAAGAGTGCGAGAGGGGTCGAGAGAGGGGGCGAGAGAGTGTAGGAGAGATCAAGAGAGTGCAAGAGAGGTCGAGAGAGGGGTCAAGGGAGTGCAAGAGTGTACAAGAGGGTGTGAGAGGGGTCAAGAGTGTGCGAGAAAGTACGAGAGTGTGAGAGAGAGGTCAAGAGAGTGCCAGAGAGTTCAAAAGGGGTCTAGAGAGGGTGCAAGAGAGAGAGAGTGCTGGAGATGCAAAAGAGTATGAGAGAGTGCGAGAGGGTGCTAGAGAGTGAGAAAGTGCAAAAGGGGTCGAGAGAGTGTGAGGGGGGAGTCGACAGTGCGAGAGGGTGCAAGAGAGTAAAAGAGCGTGTGAGTTTTGAGAAAATGCAAGAGTGTGTAAGAGAGTCTAGTGTGAGAGAGCCTATAGAGTGTGTGAGAGTGCAAGAGAGTGTTGCTATAGGAGAGAGCAATGAACACTAGTTAGAAATAAAAGGCTACAACAGAAAGAACCCGGAGACTGATCAACATCAAATATGATCCTTTGATGTGAGAATAACCAAACTATGTAACCAAACGTAAACTATTGACCTCTAATCCTGAACCTCAATGTAACCCCGACCTTACTTGCAACCACAACTTTTAATTGTCCAGCTCACCACTATAACCTCAAACTAACCCTCAACGTAAACCCCTAAACCCCCAACCATCATTCTTCATTCCAGGTCTAACCCTAGAGAGCAGGGATCTCCAAATTTTCTAAAGAAAGCGCCAGTTTACTGTCCTCCAGACTTTAGGGGGGCTGAACTGTGGACATTAGGAGTAGAAATTGTCCTGGCATCAGTGGAGGTAAATAATGCCTCTTTAGTATTGGGGGAGGAATAGTGCCCCATCATTGGTACTGTATCAGAGGAACCCTCCCCATACACAGAACCCTCAACCTAACCCCAAACCCTCACCATACACAGAACCCTCAACCTAACCCTCACCACACACAGAACCCTCAACATAACCCTCCAACCCTCACCATACACAGAACCCTCACCATACACAGAACCCTCAACATAACCCTCCAACCCTTACCATACACAGAACCCTCAACCTAACCCTCATCATACACAGAACCCTCAACATAACCCCCAACCCTCACCATACACAGAAGCCTCAACCTACCCCCCAACCCTCACCATACACAGAACCCTCAACCTAACCCTCACCATACACAGAACCCTCAACCTAACCCTCACCATACACAGAACCCTCAACATAACCCTCCAACCCTCACCATACACAGAACCCTCAACCTAACCCTCACCATACACAGAACCCTCAACCTAACCCTCACCATACACAGAACCCTCAATCTAAACCCCCAACCCTCACCATACACAGAACCCTCAATCTAAACCTCCAACCCTCACCATAAACAGAACCCTCAACCTAACCCTCACCATACACAGAACCCTCAATCTAAACCTCCAACCCTCACCATACACAGAACCCTAAACCCAACCCTCACCATACACAGAACCCTCAACCCAACCCTCACCATACACAGAACCCTCAACATAACCCTCCAACCCTCACCATACACAGAACCCTCAACCTAAACCCCCAACCCTCACCATACACAGAACCCTCAACCTAACCCTCACCATACACAGAACCCTCAATCTAAACCTCCAACCCTCACCATACACAGAACCCTCAACATAACCCTCCAACCCTCACCATACACAGAACCCTCAACCTTACCCCCAACCCTCACCATACACAGAACCCTCAACCTAACCCCCAACCCTCACCATACACAGAAACCTCAACCTAACCCCCAACCCTCACCATACACAGAACCCTCAACCTAACCCTCACCATACACAGAACCCTCAACATAACCCCCAACCCTCACCATACACAGAACCCTCAACCTAACCCCCAACCCTCACCATACACAGAACCCTCAACATAACAGAACCCTCCAACCCTCACCATACACAGAACCCTCAACATAACCCCCAACCCTCACCATACACAGAACCCTCAACCTAACCCTCACCATACACAGAACCCTCAACCTAACCCCCAACTCTCACCATACACAGAACCCTCAACATAACCCTCACCATACACAGAACCCTCAACCTACCCCCCAACCCTCACCATACACAGAACCCTCAACCTAACCCTCACCATACACAGAACCCTCAACCTAACCCCCAACCCTCACCATACACAGAACCCTCAACCTACCCCCAACCCTCACCATACACAGAACCCTCAACCTAACCCTCACCATACACAGAACCCTCAACATAACCCTCACCATACACAGAACCCTCAACCTAACCCTCCAACCCTCACCATACACAGAACCCTCAACCTAACCCTCACCATACACAGAACCCTCAACCTAACCCTCACCATACACAGAACCCTCAACCTAACCCCCAACCCTCACCGTACACAGAACCCTCAACCTAACCCTCACCATACACAGAACCCTCAATCTAAACCTCCAACCCTCACCATACACAGAACCCTCAATCTAAACCTCCAACCCTCACCATACACAGAACCCTCAACCTAACCCTCACCAAACACAGAACCCTCAACCTAACCCTCACCATACACAGAACCCTCAACCTAACCCCCAACCCTCACCATACACAGAACCCTCAACCTAACCCCCAACCCTCACCATACACAGAACCCTCAACCTAACCCCCAACCCTCACCATACACAGAACCCTCAACCTAACCCCCAACCCTCACCATACACAGAATCCTCAACCTAACCCCCAACCCTCACCATACACAGAACCCTCAACCTAACCCTCACCATACACAGAACCCTCAACCCCAACCCTCACCATACACAGAACCCTCAACCTAACCTCCAACCCTCTCCATACACAGAACCCTCAACATAACCCTCCAACCCTCAACATACACAGAACCCTCAACCTAACCCCCAACCCTCACCATACACAGAACCCTCAACCTAACCCTCACCATACACAGAACCCTCAACCTAACCTCCAACCCTCACCATACACAGAACCCTCAACCTAACCCCCAACCCTCACCATACACAGAACCCTCAACCTAACCCCCAACCCTCACCATACACAGAACCCTCAATCTAAACCGCTAACCCTCACCATACACAGAACCCTCAACCCAACCCTCACCATACACAGAATCCTCAACATAACTCTCCAACCCTCACCATACACAGAACCCTCAACCTAACCCCCAACCCTCACCATACACAGAACCCTCAACCTAACCCTCACCATACACAGAACCCTCAATCTAAACCTCCAACCCTCACCATACACAGAACCCTCAACATAACCCTCCAACCCTCACCATACACAGAACCCTCAACCTAACCCCCAAACCCTCACCATACACACAACCCTCAACCTAACCCCCAACCCTCACCATACACAGAACCCTCAACCTAACCCCCAACCCTTACCATACACACAACCCTCAACCTAACCCTCACCATACACAGAACCCTCAACATAACCCTCCAACCCTCACCATACACAGAACCCTCAACCTAACCCCAAACCCTCACCATACACAGAACCCTCAACCTAACCCTCACCACACACAGAACCCTCAACATAACCCTCCAACCCTCACCATACACAGAACCCTCACCATACACAGAACCCTCAACATAACCCTCCAACCCTTACCATACACAGAACCCTCAACCTAACCCTCATCATACACAGAACCCTCAACATAACCCCCAACCCTCACCATACACAGAAGCCTCAACCTACCCCCCAACCCTCACCATACACAGAACCCTCAACCTAACCCTCACCATACACAGAACCCTCAACCTAACCCTCACCATACACAGAACCCTCAACATAACCCTCCAACCCTCACCATACACAGAACCCTCAACCTAACCCTCACCATACACAGAACCCTCAACCTAACCCTCACCATACACAGAACCCTCAATCTAAACCCCCAACCCTCACCATACACAGAACCCTCAATCTAAACCACCAACCCTCACCATAAACAGAACCCTCAACCTAACCCTCACCATACACAGAACCCTCAATCTAAACCTCCAACCCTCACCATACACAGAACCCTAAACCTAACCCTCACCATACACAGAACCCTCAACCCAACCCTCACCATACACAGAACCCTCAACATAACCCTCCAACCCTCACCATACACAGAACCCTCAACCTAACCCCCAACCCTCACCATACACAGAACCCTCAACCGAACCCTCACCATACACAGAACCCTCAATCTAAACCTCCAACCCTCACCATACACAGAACCCTCAACATAACCCTCCAACCCTCACCATACACAGAACCCTCAACCTAACCCCCAACCCTCACCATACACAGAACCCTCAACCTAACCCCCAACCCTCACCATACACAGAACCCTCAACCTAACCCTCACCATACACAGAACCCTCAACATAACCCCCAACCCTCACCATACACAGAACCCTCAACCTAACCCCCAACCCTCACCATACACAGAACCCTCAACATAACCCTCCAACCCTCACCATACACAGAACCCTCAACATAACCCCCAACCCTCACCATACACAGAACCCTCAACCTAACCCTCACCATACACAGAACCCTCAACCTAACCCCCAACTCTCACCATACACAGAACCCTCAACATAACCCTCACCATACACAGAACCCTCAACCTACCCCCCAACCCTCACCATACACAGAACCCTCAACCTACCCCCCAACCCTCACCATACACAGAACCCTCAACCTAACCCCCAACCCTCACCATACACAGAACCCTCAACCTACCCCCAACCCTCACCATACACAGAACCCTCAACCTAACCCTCACCATACACAGAACCCTCAACATAACCCTCACCATACACAGAACCCTCAACCTAACCCTCCAACCCTCACCATACACAGAACCCTCAACATAACCCTCCAACCCTCACCATACACAGAACCCTCAACCTAACCCACACCATACACAGAACCCTCAACCTAAACCTCACCATACACAGAACCCTCAACCTAACCCCCAACCCTCACCGTACACAGAACCCTCAACCTAACCCTCACCATACACAGAACCCTCAATCTAAACCTCCAACCCTCACCATACACAGAACCCTCAACCTAACCCTCACCATACACAGAACCCTCAACCCAACCCTCACCATACACAGAACCCTCAATCTAAACCTCCAACCCTCACCATACACAGAACCCTCAACCTAACCCTCACCAAACACAGAACCCTCAACCTAACCCTCACCATACACAGAACCCTCAACCTAACCCCCAACCCTCACCATACACAGAACCCTCAACCTAACCCCCAACCCTCACCATACACAGAACCCTCAACCTAACCCCCAACCCTCACCATACACAGAACCCTCAACCTAACCCCAACCCTCACCATACACAGAATCCTCAACCTAACCCCCAACCCTCACCATACACAGAAACCTCAACCTAACCCTCACCATACACAGAACCCTCAACCTAAACCCCAACCCTCACCATACACAGAACCCTCAACCTAACCTCCAACCCTCTCCATACACAGAACCCTCAACATAACCCTCCAACCCTCAACATACACAGAACCCTCAACCTAACCCCCAACCCTCACCATACACAGAACCCTCAACCTAACCCTCACCATACACAGAACCCTCAACCTAACCTCCAACCCTCACCATACACAGAACCCTCAACCTAACCCCCAACCCTCACCATACACAGAACCCTCAACCTAACCCTCACCATACACAGAACCCTCAATCTAAACCTCACTATACACAGGACCCTCAACCTAACCCTCACCATACACAGAACCCTCAACATAACCCTCCAACTCTCACCATACACAAAACCCTCAACATAACCCTCCAACCCTCACCATAAACAGAACCCTCACCATACACAGAACCCTCAACCTAACCCCCAACCCTCACCATACACAGAACCCTCAACATAACCCTCCAACCCTCACCATAAACAGAACCCTCAACCTAATCCCCAACCCTCACCATACACAGAGCCCTCAACATAACCCTCCATCCCTCACCATACACAGAGCCCTCAACATAACCCTCCATCCCTCACCATACACAGAGCCCTCAACATAACCATCCAACCCTCACCATACACAGAGCCCTCATCATAACCCTCCATCCCTCACCATACACAGAACCCTCAACATAACCCTTCAACCCTCACCATATACAGAACCCTCAACCTAACCCCCTGGCCCTCAGTATAAACCTCAACCTACCCCTGGCCCCTGGTCCCTCAACCTAACTTTAAAGTAAAAGCACTGAATGTACTGCTAATCTGGAACTGAAACTATAAGGGGTGCTGAGGCACCCCAACCCTTTGTTTGATAATTTAAGCATGGCACAGCCCTGAGGGAAGGACGTCTCCAGTCACATGACAAGGGTGTCCTGGAGGTCCTGTACAGAGGTTGTCAGGGCAGTGGCAAAGACAAGGCATGAGCACATATGAATTGAGTAGAATGTCACAGGTGTAAGGCAGCAGGGCATAAGCGAGGCTGTACTGTAGTTGGAACACCATTGGGGGAAGGGGGGCAGGGTGGCAGGCAATAAAAATGGCAGAGTATAAGCTGGTGATGGCCAGAATGCCCATGACCCACCAGTAAGAATCATTCATATCTTTTCCCTCCCCCCACACCTCTCTTCTGGGGTCTCTTCCAGGCCATCTTCCTGGTGGGATTTCACGTTTCACCGACAGCTGCCCTGGGGAAAACTCTGATATTGGCAGCCAACGTGAGCAGGTAAGTGACCGCTGGGACTGTGTGGGAGGGACAGACCTGATGGGTCGCCGCCCTGTGAGATCCAAGGGCAGAACAGTTTGTGCAGGCCCCACCTGCTCTGCCGTTCCACCATTCATTTACACAGACCTGATTTACCAAACGTGCCTACTCTTGGTTAGTCAGTCTACCTGGCTGCCCAGGCTGGGAGGAAGGGGTAATGCTTGTGCCACCTTCCCTTGTGTGTTTGTGGGTTTTCCTCTGGAGTCCAGCCTCCCTCGTGTGATATAAAGTAAGGAGGCCCGGATCCTTGGGGGGCGGGGGGAGTGGGGAACCTAGAAAAGGCTTGGGAGGCACATATGGAGACTCCAGATTACTCCCAGGACATTAAGTCCCATGTTCGAGCTATTGCCACTTTGGACTTTTCCCAAAGATGCTAAGCCCATGCAGGTAACCTGGGGCAGCCACAGTTAAGTTTATTTAGGGAAAGGACATTGCCACATGTTGTACATGTTCTGCCAAGAGTTCAGTAAAGTTGTTTACTCTGCTTAGAGCCTGGTCCAAAGTTACTCAAGGGGTGCATGTGGGGTCCTGGCATATTTCTCTAAGGAACTTGGGTGTGGACTCGAACATAGGGGTTTGTGAAACATCACTACAACAAAAGGTTACCTTGCAAAGAAGTTGCCATGGGTAACCAGATGGAAGAGCAAAAAACAGCCGCTGATGTGGTATCTGAAAAGGTGACAGGTCCACCGGTAGTGAGGGGGTTTGGTGACCGACTCCCTCCGAGGCTGTGGGTCTCCGCTGGTGGCCGGGAGCAGATTAACGTTACGAAGGTCTATGCCTGGTCACTTGGTACAGAGCGAGAAGGGTTGATTGGAGCATGCATAAGGTCTGAGCTATGTGCTCGGCGGGACCCCATTCTCTTACTGGGAGGGAGAAAACAGAGATACGTTGACGGGTGGAATGGGCATAGGCTCTGCATGTCCCTCCTAATGCAACACCTACATCAGTACAAGTGTGTAGGATAAGGGATCTTATCTTTGGAAGAACTCCGCTTATAACACTACACACAAGCCGCTCATCTCTGAGATGGGGGACTACCTTAATGTTTGACTTTCATATGACTGTGGCCCTTGCCTGGTCCTGAGAATTGGTGAGCACACCTTCGGGCAAGGTATTCCCTCTGTTCTTGGCAGTGGCAGCCGTCCATTGGGGGCATCCGAGCTCTATCTACAACCACTATTTTGACAGAACACCATCACCCCCTATTCTTGCATCCGGCCCATTTCAGAAATCTGGGCGTATGAATTACAGCGGCAGGGGTGTCTTAATTAAGCACCTGATTAGAGCCAGAGGCTCTAATAGGCTTCAAAAAAGGGTGGGCTTGTGGTGCAGAGCATTGCGCCACAAGCCCATGCAGGTGTTATATTAGAGTGAATATTCACTATTAAACCACAGATCCTCAATCCAGCCAATCAAAAGCAGGTCTAAAGACAGGTTCCAATTGGCCAAAAAGAGAAGAGTCCCAATTGGCCATCAAGGAGGAGGGAGAAAACAGAAACCGCCGCGATGCCCGTGGAGAGCAGGGGAAAGCCGTCGTTGAGCAAGGGAAGACACCGGTGAAGCCCGGGAGAAGCGCTGCTCACCATAGATGTAGGAGTACCGGACCCACCTAACCGACCATCCGGGGGGGGTGGTTGTTACTGGCCGCAATAGTGCTGGGACAAGAAACCCCATGCATTGCCTGGCATAGCCCAAAGAACCCACCCCAAGGTAGGCCACTTATGTGACCCACACTTGGCTCCCAAAGAGGAGAGGAAGAACAGGGGGGAAGTGTAAGCCGGCCTACCCTTACAAACTGACCGGAGGGACACTAGCAATGAATCACATGAAGGTGAGGTTCTGTTCCATACATCATTAAAACTCAACCACCAATGGGAACACAAGGTGGGTCCACAGAGGAGCCAGGCACTTCCGTGAGGTCCCTCCAGAGCACTAGGAGGTTGCAGAGACAAGTGAGGATATTGACATAATGGAGGGCCCCAGATTACAGGGATCTGGGGGGTGGGGGGCCTCTAGGGAGGATTCACCACATTTAAGGTGTATGTAAAACTAACAAACTCTTCTCCTGGTCTCCTTTGTCACTGAAACCGAAAGGGACAGGAAGGGACAGGAAATCCAAAATGCTACAACTGTCACCTGAACAGGAAGTGAGGAAAAATCTTCCAAATCCTGCATTGAGTGCTGTAGGTAGCAATGAATAAGCAGTCCAAAAATTAAGTTGTCCTTAATGGTCTGCTCAACTGATGTCTCGCATATAGTTGGCCTTTTGGAGCATTCCCTTTGTGCCATCTCTGCTGGATATCTTAGGGCCGTTGTCTAAGGTTTCTTAAGCACTTCTAACCCTGCTTTTTCCGTTGTCTCCATCAGTGATTACAGACGAGCTCCCACCAATCAAATGATGTCCTCATCTCAGCTGAGTGTCCGCTATGCCATCTACGTTACCATCAACAGGTGAGTAAAAGACCAACTGGAGGAGGGAATCAGACAATGGAGGAAGTTCATTTCCATCGGACAAAGATTGGACAACTATCTGACTAGCCCTGACCAAGTAGTCTTCTGGAACAGCTTTGACCATAGACAGAAATGCTCAGGTTTCAGGGGGGGTTACTCTTCAGGCTGGGTTCAGGGGAGGGGGCGCTAAAAGAAAAGTCACAGCTTAAAGCGGAAGTAAACCCATCGATTTAACAGTTTTAAAAAAAAAAAGGCATGCCGTGAATGCTAACTGCACATTGGCTGTGCTCTCAACCCAACAGTCAAACCATCCAATGGCTGGTGTCATAACGGATCACATGTGCAGCACTGTGGCAGTTGAAGGTTAAACAAAGGCAAAGATGGCAGCTTCCTTGGCTGAAAACGATAGGTGGGTTTACTTCCACTTTAACTTGGGGAAGACAATAATGATCGGTGAGGGTTGTTCTCAGACTTCTTTCTGTTGTCATCTGGGACCAGCTAGCTGCCAGGAGACATCAGGTGGTCATTTGGGGGCTCCTCTATTGCTCAAGGGGCTTTAAGATGGGACACCAATATTTTGAGTTGTCACCAGAACAGAAGTAGAGGAGAAATCTTCTGACACCTGTTCTGGTGACATTGAGTGTTTTTTCCTTGAAGCAGCAGCTGATGGAATGCTGGTTTCCTAGCAAGACCATTCAACAGAAGCCAGCTGCACAGACAGGGGTACACATGGACCAAAATTCAGCAGGTTCTTGCTGAACCGGACAAATTTCAATACATGTATACCCAGCTTCAAAGGGCATTCATCCAAATGACTGCTAGTCTCAGAAGATTTGGAGACCCACCATTGTGCTTATCACGGTTTTCCTTGCTGGAGAGGAAGCCGTACCTGAGGACCTGCAGTGCAAGGACCCCCCTGCATCTGCTTTATCCATTCTGTGGATCTGTGCTTCCTCCACCTCTGTCATGACCCCACCAGTCATCAAGGGGGCAGCGCGGACACGAGGAAGGAAAGTCCTGCCTCCACCTAAATTGCCACCTCCACACGCAGACACTGTGCAGAAAAGGGCATGGCAAGTCAGTAATAGGGAGAAGATCAGCTGCAGGGAGACCACAGACAATACTGGTGACCAGTCCTTTGATTTTTTTTGGGCACAACTTCCATAGTTCAGTTCCTCAAAAAAAAAGGGGGGGGTCAATAGCTTGCATCACATTAACTGGAAGTCGTTTCTTCTTCTGGGAAATGGGATATTTGCATTGGCTTTAAAAGAGTGCTGCCAGTTTAGAGGAGTAATCCGACTACTGAAAACCATGTCATGGTATCCGACTCCCAGAAAGGGGCCTTACTTGGATGGGATGATGAAGGGGTGGATGTTAGAGGCGCTTTGTACCCCACAACTCACACCAATTATCTGTGCTTGTTGTAGCCTTGAAGAGTCCAGCAAATACCAGAACTTCTCCAACAGTGACACCACCATACAGCACATCTACAGGGTAAGACTAGACGGGGGGCGGGGGGACTTAACCCTTATCCAACCAGCCTCCTCCATGTAACCACAACCCCCGTTATTCCCATCCTCAGGTCATTAATCTAGGCCAACGGTCACTTCCTCTCACCGTCATCTTCATGGTTCCAGTGAGGTTGGGGGAGACGTCCATCTGGGAGAGTTGGAACATTACCAATTCTGAGGTAAGTACACCCATCGCAGAGGTTGTCACCGCTACTCGACCCACCTCCAATACTTCCACGTTCCCTATTGTCATGAAGGCATCATTTCTATAGAGTCCATAGCGTCTCAGTCTGGGTCTGCCCATTAGGTAGCGCACTCAGTTTTCCTCATGAACACACATGATCTATAATTGGATGCAGCAACATGTTGGTAAACCGTTTCCAGTCAGTCGGATCTGTAGCCGCCCAGATAAGGGAGTGGGGGGGGGGCAGATAAGTTATTAGGGAGAGAAGGACCATGGATGAGGTAGAGCAGGGATAGGGATTTCAGGTGACACAACGGAAGGTGAGCCCCATGTGAGCTAATAATGTGAAATCTTAGATGAGGCAATGGGGTGAGGAGGGACCCAACATGAGATAATGGGGTGAGGAGGGACCCAACATGAGATAATGAGGGACCCAACATGAGATAATGGGGTGAGGAGGGACCCTACATGAGATAATGGGGTGAGGAGGGACCCAACATGAGATAATGGGGTGAGGAGGGACCCAACATGAGATAATGGGGTGAGGAGAGACCCAACATGAGATAATGGGGTGAGGAGGGACCCAACATGAGATAATGAGGGACCCAACATGAGATAATGGGGTGAGGAGGGACCCAACATGAGATAATGGGGTGAGGAGGGACCCAACATGAGATAATGAGGGACCCAACATGAGATAATGGGGTGAGGAGGGACCCAACATGAGATAATGGGGTGAGGAGGGACCCAACATGAGATAATGGGGTGAGGAGGGACCCAACATGAGATAATGGGGTGAGGAGGGACCCAACATGAGATAATGGGGTGAGGAGGGACCCAACATGAGATTGTGACAGACCTAGCCGGGATACGGGCTTTTTGAGAGGACTACATGCTAGCCTCCTGCCAGCTGATTACGGGCCCCCCAAAATACACTCTCTGTATATGCATTTGGCATTAGAAATAGACTAGCATCTGACACCTTGTATCCCATTCAATGTCATGAACTCAAGCCACCTGTCTATTGTGTAAATGAGGCTGGTCTGGCTTGTAAGGTGTATTCCACACAATGTTGTTGTGCTAATTAGCCCTGTGTTACTGTTTATGTTAATATATGTTGAATAGTCATTCCAATTAACTAGGAGCCTTAAAGTCTGACCCTGAAAAGCCTTTTCAGGCAGTCAACTAGTCTGGGCAATGATTAAGATAATTAGCTCATGCTAATTAGGTTAGCTTTTAATCATCTGGCTATATATGTGTGTGAAATGTCAAATAAAGCATTCCTGATTTACCCCAAGAACTAGTGCCGTCTAATTCTTGGGGGTTCCTATAACCAGATCCATTGGACTCATGTTCCAGGACTTAGGAAGCATTTACGGCGGACACCTTGAGTACAGGATCCGTCACATTGTTGGCAAGCAGTGGGATCATACTTCCTGCAGTCTGGGACATCCAAACCTCCACCTGGATCCAAGGTCCGGATAGCAGGAGAGGAGGAGAGGTACAGATACCAGCCGCCATGGAAGAGGAATTCAGGAGGAGGTTGCGAGAGATGCAGCTACAGCACAGAGGACCAGTATCAGAGCAGGTCCTGCTGGGATGGTTTGATTCTATTCGCTGCGAACTCTGGAAGGAAGCGCTAGCCCATGAGCGGCGTCACCAGGGAAAAGTTCTCCCCTCCAACCAGGAAAGGTACTGGTCACAGTATGGATTGCGGGTGCTGTTTTTGGGAGAAAAACCGCACAAGGAGCAGACAGCTGAGTTAAGCAGGCTGATCTGGGCAGAGATGAAGCTGGATGAGAGTTACAGAGCCCTCCGGTGGCATGTATCCCAAGCATGTCCTTGGATAGCAGATGACAGCCCAACGGAAGGCTTAAGCTACGGCGGCCTGGGACTGTTGTATGTGAAGCTGACAGGAGACTCTAACTTTGGGAGTGATTTGGAGTGGCCGTTGGATGAAATCATGGATTTCAGAAAAGGGCTACTGAACATCTCGGAAGTGCACTGGGCACTGGAAGATTTGGAGTTTCTGGCCGATCAGGAATGGGAGCTGGAGATCGCCTACAGACGGCTGCTAGACTCTGCTCAGCGCCAGGGCTGGGCTCCCTTTGCCTGGGACTATCAAGAAATACCAGTGGACAACTCTGGTCTGGCTGAAGAGTCAGCAATGTGGCAGAGTAACAGTGTGCTTTGCCAACCTGCCCCTTCAGCTATGGATGCGGAGGTCTTATGGCGGATGCAGCAAGTGCTGACTGACCTTGATGATCCTGTTTCTGCATGGGATGATCTTGGATGGAGGAATGTGCCTGTCCAGCAGCATGCCAGGGAATCGGCAGTGGAAAATCTGGAAATTGACACCCCAGAAGCTGAAGTGCTGACAACCGGCCAGAGCTCTGCCAACCTCTGCTCAGCACTGATAGCATCTTCTGGGTTCCATGGACAGGAGATGGTGAATCTCTATCCCGAGACACCAGTTGCAGAAACTGGGGATTTGATAGACTTTTCCGCTGAGGAAGAAGAACCTGATGAGCCTCCAGCAGAAGAGCTGGTATTAGGGCCAAACTCCACTGTGCTCTGCCCAGCACCAACAGCAGTATCTGTGGAGTTACAAGGAACTTCCCAGCTGAAGCGCTGGTCACCGGACAGAGGATCCAAGACCTCTGCCCCACACCTGTGGCAGTTCCGGAGGCCCAGGGTGAGAAGGTGGCAATCACTCCCGAGCAGCAGCTTGGGACCCAAGGAGAGAATGCAATCTGCACTTCACAACTGCAGCTTGATCTGGTGTCGGTGGATGGGCCTGTGGTCTCCACTAACAGAAAACCAGCAGAAATGCTGGCAACCGGGCAGAGTGCTACCAACCCCTGCCCAGCATCGGTAACAGCTGCGGAGTTCCAGGGAGCTGGGGCAGTCGGCCTCTCTCCCCAACAGTTAGCTGGAGGAGATGATGTAGGGAAGCTCCTACGCCCAGCTGAACTGCTGGCAACGGAACATAGCGCTGCTGGCCTCTGCCCGCAACTAAAACAGTACAGATTTCCTGTAAAGGTGGATGGGAATGCAGTCTCCACCAGTATAACCCCGGGATGCTGGGCGGTCGGCCCAGATCCCCTACAGCAGGATGGAGTGAGCCCAGTCACCCTGTCTTCTCTCCAGCGGCTGAAAAGACTCCAGGGAGAAGGGCCAGTCCAGGCCTCTCCCCAGCGGCAGATATGTTCTATGAGAGAGGCAGAGGTTGGCTGGGTGAGTAATACTCTGTTTGAAACAATTTGTTTGGGGTACTGTGTGGGTACAGGCATTCGAGGACTGGAACTATGGACTAACTTCGGAGTCAACCCGTCTGGGGTCTCCTCCTGTGTTAGTCTCCTGCCGAAAGGGGAGAAATGTGACAGACCTAGCCGGGATACGGGCTTTTTGAGAGGACTACATGCTAGCCTCCTGCCAGCTGATTACGGGCCCCCCAAAATACACTCTCTGTATATGCATTTGGCATTAGAAATAGACTAGCATCTGACACCTTGTATCCCATTCAATGTCATGAACTCAAGCCACCTGTCTATTGTGTAAATGAGGCTGGTCTGGCTTGTAAGGTGTATTCCACAAAAACACACACACAATGTTGTTGTGCTAATTAGCCCTGTGTTACTGTTTATGTTAATATATGTTGAATAGTCATTCCAATTAACTAGGAGCCTTAAAGTCTGACCCTGAAAAGCCTTTTCAGGCAGTCAACTAGTCTGGGCAATGATTAAGATAATTAGCTCATGCTAATTAGGTTAGCTTTTAATCATCTGGCTATATATGTGTGTGAAATGTCAAATAAAGCATTCCTGATTTACCCCAAGAACTAGTGCCGTCTAATTCTTGGGGGTTCCTATAACCAGATCCATTGGACTCATGTTCCAGGACTTAGGAAGCATTTACGGCGGACACCTTGAGTACAGGATCCGTCACAGAGATAATGGGATGAGGAGGGACCCAACATGAGATAATGGGGTGAGGAGGGACCCAACATGAGATAATGGGGTGAGGAGGGACCCAACATGAGATAATGAGGGACCCAACATGAGATAATGAGGGACCCAACATGAGATAATGAGG
>CM053031.1:287075865-287168336 GCA_028564925.1 Lithobates sylvaticus | reverse complement strand
ACCCAAGTTCCTTAGAGAAATATGCCAGGACCCCACATGCACCCCTTGAGTAACTTCAGACCAGGCTCTAAGCAGAGTAAACAACTTTACTGAACTCTTGGCAGAACATGTACAACATGTGGCAATGTCCTTTCCCTAAATAAACTTAACTGTGGCTGCCCCAGGTTACCTGCATGGGCTTAGCATCTTTGGGAAAAGTCCAAAGTGGCAATAGCTCGAACATGGGACTTAATGTCCTGGGAGTAATCTGGAGTCTCCATATGTGCCTCCCAAGCCTTTTCTAGGTTCCCCACTACCCCCGCCCCCCAAGGATCCGGGCCTCCTTACTTTATATCACACGAGGGAGGCTGGACTCCAGAGGAAAACCCACAAACACACAAGGGAAGGTGGCACAAGCATTACCCCTTCCTCCCAGCCTGGGCAGCCAGGTAGACTGACTAACCAAGAGTAGGCAACCTGCCTACATGTTTGGTAAATCAGGTCTGTGTAAATGAATGGTGGAACGGCAGAGCAGATGGGGCCTGCACAAACTGTTCTGCCCTTGGATCTCACAGGGCGGCGACCCATCAGGTCTGTCCCTCCCACACAGTCCCAGCGGTCACTTACCTGCTCACGTTGGCTGCCAATATCAGAGTTTTCCCCAGGGCTGCTGTCTGTGAAACGTGAAATCCCACCAGGAAGATGGCCTGGAAGAGACCCCAGAAGAGAGGTGTGGGGGGAGGGAAAAGATATGAATGATTCTCACTGGTGGGTCATGGGCATTCTGGCCATCACCAACTTATACTCTGACATTTTTATTGCCTGCCACCCTGCCCCCTCCCCCCAATGGTGTTCCAACTACAGTACAGCCTCGCTTATGCCCTGCTGCCTTACACCTGTGACATTCTACTCAATTCATATGTGCTCATGTCTTGTCTTTGCCACTGCCCTGACAACCTCTGTACAGGACCTCCAAGACACCCTTGTCATGTGACTGGAGACGTCCTTCCCTCAGGGCTCTGCCATGCTTAAATTATCAAACAAAGGGTTGGGGTGCCTCAGCACCCCTTATAGTTTCAGTTCCAGATTAGCAGTACATTCAGTGCTTTTACTTTAAAGTTAGGTTGAGGGATCAGGGGTAGGTTGAGGTTTATACTGAGGGCCAGGGGGTTAGGTTGAGGGTTCTGTATATGGTGAGGGTTGAAGGGTTATGTTGAGGGCTCTGTGTATGGTGAGGGATGGAGGGTTATGTTGAGGGCTCTGTGTATGGTGAGGGTTGGGGGTTAGGTTGAGGGTTCTGTATATGGTGAGGGTTGAAGGGTTATGTTGAGGGCTCTGTGTATGGTGAGGGATGGAGGGTTATGTTGAGGGCTCTGTGTGTGGTGAGGGTTGGGGGTTAGGTTGAGGGTTCTGTGTATGGTGAGGGTTGGAGGTTTAGATTGAGGGTTCTATGTATGGTGAGGGTTGGAGGGTTATGTTGAGGGTTCTGTGTATGGTGAGGGTTGGGTTGAGGGTTCTGTGTATGGTGAGGGTTAGGTTGAGGGTTCTGTGTATGGTGAGGGTTGGAGGTTTAGATTGAGGGTTCTGTGTATGGTGAGGGTTAGGTTGAGGGTTCTGTGTATGGTGAGGGTTGGGGGTTAGGTTGAGGGTTCTGTGTATGGTGAGGGTTAGGTTGAGGGTTCTGTGTATGGTGGGGGTTAGGTTGAGGGTTCTGTGTATGGTGAGGGTTGGAGGTTTAGATTGAGGGTTCTATGTATGGTGAGGGTTGGAGGGTTATGTTGAGGGTTCTGTGTATGGTGAGGGCTAGGTTGAGGGTTCTGTGTATGGTGAGGGTTGGGGGTTAGGTTGAGGGTTCTGTGTATGGTGAGGGTTAGGTTGAGGGTTCTGTGTATGGTGAGGGTTGGAGGTTTAGATTGAGGGTTCTGTGTATGGTGAGGGTTGGGGGTTAGGTTGAGGGTTCTGTGAATGGTGAGGGTTTGGGGGTTAGGTTGAGGGTTCTGTGTATGGTGAGGGTTGGAGGGTTATGTTGAGGGTTCTGTGTATGGTGAGGGTTGGGGGTTAGGTTGAGGGACCAGGGGGCATGGGTAGGTTGAGGTTTATACTGAGGGCCAGGGGGTTAGGTTGAGGGTTCTGTGTATGGTGAGGGTTGGGGGTTAGGTTGAGGGTTCTGTGAATGGTGAGGGTTGGGGGTTAGGTTGAGGGTTCTGTGTATGGTGAGGGTTGGAGGGTTATGTTGAGGGTTCTGTGTATGGTGAGGGTTGGGGGTTAGGTTGAGGGACCAGGGGGCATGGGTAGGTTGAGGTTTATACTGAGGGCCAGGGGGTTAGGTTGAGGGTTCTGTATATGGTGAGGGTTGAAGGGTTATGTTGAGGGTTCTGTGTATGGTGAGGGATGGAGGGTTATGTTGAGGGCTCTGTGTATGGTGATGGATGGAGGGTTATGTTGAGGGCTCTGTGTATGGTGAGGGGTGGAGGGTTATGTTGAGGGTTCTGTGTATGGTGAGGGTTGGGGGGTTATGTTGAGGGTTCTGTGTATGGTGAGGGATGGAGGGTTATGTTGAGGGCTCTGTGTATGGTGATGGATGGAGGGTTATGTTGAGGGCTCTGTGTATGGTGAGGGGTGGAGGGTTAGGTTGAGGGTTCTGTGTATGGTGAGGGTTTGGTTGAGGGTTCTGTGTATGGTGAGAGTTGAAGGGTTATGTTGAGGGTTCTGTGTATGGTGAGGGTTAGGTTGAGGGCTATGTGTATGGTGAGGGTTGGAGGGTTATGTTGAGGGTTCTGTGTATGGTGAGGGTTGGAGGGTTATTTTGAGGGTTCTGTGTATGGTGAGGGTTAGGTTAAGGGTCCTGTGTATAGTGAGGTTTAGATTGAGGGTTCTGTGTATGGTGAGGGTTGGGGGTTAGGTTGAGGGTTCTGTGTATGGTGAGGGTTGGGGGTTATGTTGAGGGTTCTGTGTATGGTGAGGGTTAGGTTGAGGGTTCTGTGTATGGTGAGGGTTAGGTTGAGGGTTCTGTGTATTGTGAGGGTTGGGGGTTAGGTTGAGGGTTCTGTGTATGGTGAGGGTTGGGGGTTAGGTTGAGGGTTCTGTGTATGGTAAGGGTTGGAGGGTTATGTTGAGGGTTCTTTGTATGGTGAGGGTTAGTTTGAGGGTTCTGTGTATGGTGAGGGTTGGAGGGTTATGTTGAGGGTTCTGTGTGTGGTGAGGGTTGGGGGTTATGTTGAGGGTTCTGTGTATGGTGAGGGTTGGGGGTTAGGTTGAGGGTTCTGTGTATGGTGAGGGTTGGAGGGTTATGTTGAGGGTTCTGTGTATGGTGAGGGTTAGGTTGAGGGTTCTGTGTATGGTAAGGGTTGGAGGGTTAGGTTGAGGGTTCTGTGTATGGTGAGGGTTAGGTTGAGGGTTCTGTGTATGGTAAGGGTTGGAGGGTTATGTTGAGGGTTCTGTGTATGGTGAGGGTTCTGTGTATGGTGAGGGTTGGAGGGTTATGTTGAGGGTTCTGTGTGTGGTGAGGGTTAGGTTGAGGGTTCTGTGTATGGTGAGGGTTGGAGGGTTATGTTGAGGGTTCTGTGTATGGTGAGGGTTGGAGGGTTATGTTGAGGGTTCTGTGTGTGGTGAGGGTTAGGTTGAGGGTTCTGTGTGTGGTGAGGATTAGGTAAAGGGGTTCTGTGTATGGTGAGGGTTGGGGGTTAGGTTGAGGGTTCTGTGTATGGGGAGGGTTCCTCTGATACTGTACCAATGATGGGGCACTATTCCTCCCCCAATACTAAAGAGGCATTATTTACCTCCACTGATGCCAGGACAATTTCTACTCCTAATGGCCACAGTTCAGCCCCCTAAAGTCTGGAGGACAGTAAACTGGCCCTTTGTTTAGAAAATTTGGAGATCCCTGCTCTCTAGGGTTAGAAGATTGAGAAATGCTGGTTGAGGGTTTTGAGGATAAGTGTTAGTTTTGGGTATTAGGATTAGGGATAGATTTGGGGTTAGGGAGTCATTTTAGGGTGGGGTTAAGGGGTAACGTTATGGTTAGGCTGAAGGTTCTGGGTTATGGTTAGACCTGGAATGAAGAATGATGGTTGGGGGTTTAGGGGTTTACGTTGAGGGTTAGTTTGAGGTTATAGTGGTGAGCTGGACAATTAAAAGTTGTGGTTGCAAGTAAGGTCGGGGTTACATTGAGGTTCAGGATTAGAGGTCAATAGTTTACGTTTGGTTACATAGTTTGGTTATTCTCACATCAAAGGATCATATTTGATGTTGATCAGTCTCCGGGTTCTTTCTGTTGTAGCCTTTTATTTCTAACTAGTGTTCATTGCTCTCTCCTATAGTAACACTCTCTTGCACTCTCACACACTCTATAGGCTCTCTCACACTAGACTCTCTTGCACACTCTTGCATTTTCTCAAATCTCACACGCTCTTTTACTCTCTTGCACCCTCTCGCACTGTCGACTCCCCCCTCACACTCTCTCGACCCCTTTTGCACAATTTTGCACTTTCACACTCTCTAGCACCCTCTCGCACTCTCTCTTACTCTTTTGCATCTCCAGCACTCTCTCTCTCTTGCACCCTCTCGTACTCTCTAGACCCCTTTTGAACTCTCTGGCACTCTCTCGACCCCTCTCTCACACTCTCATACTTTCTCGCACCCTCTTGATCCCTCTCACACCCTCTTGTACTCTCTTGCACTCCCTTGACCCCTCTCTCGACCTCTCTTGCACTCTCTTGATCTCTCCTACACTCTCTCGCCCCCTCTCTCGACCTCTCTTGCACTCTTGACCCCTCTTGCACTTTCTTGTACTCTCTAACCCTCTCGCACTCTCTCGACCCCTCTTGCTCTCTCCTCTTACCGTGGTGTTGGGTCTCAGAATAGGTCTGTTCACCTCGCAGGTAACCATTCTCTGACCCTCCGAAGAGGCGCATGAAACTGTCACTTTCCTGTTTCCTGTCTACAAAATGAATAAAATTTAGATTACAACAACCGCCCCATCATACAGAGGAGGCGGCGATAAGACCACACCCCATTTACCTCAACCAGAGACACCATGCGATACGACAGGCCAGAGGGGAAGGGGATGAGAACTCGAGTGTTGTATGAATCTTCACCTTCGTTCTTCACCGAGACCTTCACGTTGACATCAAGAGTCACTCCAACCACCACCTGGCTGACACTATTAGACAGAGGAACGGGGTGGTCACACCGATTTTCAACAGACACCCAAACCACCCAACAGCGAACGCTTTCATTGGTCAGGCTAATGACAGACCGAGGGCCTCCATCTCACCCTGTGAAGGAGATCTTCAGGCTCAGATTGTCCTCACACACCCTGTCGCCACCACAGTTCTTCTGAAATGGGACCTGCAGAGAAAGATATGAAGGTACATGACCAGGTCTGCGATTGGCAATGCCGTACGTAGCGTTTGGGGCCGCCTTACCTCCTCAGACTGGGCGGATGGAGAGTCCTCACTCAGCACAGGAGTTCCAACAAGGGAGAAATTGAGTGAGACTCGGAGAGCAGACAGAGAGTCTTCCACACACTCCTAGAGATGGAGACAAGACGAGTGAGAGCCGTGACCTTCTCATCTTTATATCGTCTCTGTATAGAAAGGTACTCACAGGAATATGGATGGAATGGTCTGCGCACACTTCCCCTTGCAGAAGACGCTTGGTGGCGTTGAGGGAGCGCCCAGCACTGGTCAAGAGGGCCCGGGTGTTAGTGCGACCAGCGTCCAGGAGGAGAGAGTATGTCAGCTGACCAAAGTCCTCCACTGAGAAAGAATGTGAGAAGACGTAAAGCAAATGACTGAACATATGACTTTCATGCATACAGTATATTGCTGCTGCTTGTCCAGCTAAAAGACTGGCAATCCTGTTCAGACAGACCTGTGATTCATACACAATTATATCATGGCTCAGTATCTTACTGCTCATTGGACCACCATCATCACCTCTGTCCAATTAGCAGCAGGGTGATTTTCCTGAGTGTGCTGTGTGGCAGGTATGTGCTGTCTGTCAAGTCACAGTGAGACTTGACGGACCTAACTCAGAGCTTTGTGACAAATACAGCCGCATCCATAGCGCCCAACATATGTGGGACAGTTTGGGTGATACAAAGGATGGTACAAGGGAGGGGTTGGGTGATACAGGAGATGGTTTGGATGGTACAAGGGAGGGGTTGGGTGATACAGGAGATGGTTTGGATGGTACAAGGGATGGGTTTGGGTGATACAGGGGATGGTTTGGATGGTACAAGGGAGGGGTTGGGTGATACAGGAGATGGTTTGGATGGTACAAGGGATGGGTTGGGTGATACAGGAAATGGTTTGGATGGTACAAGGGATGGGTTGGGTGATACAGGAAATGGTTTGGATGGTACAAGGGATGGGTTGGGTGATACAGGAAATGGTTTGGATGGTACAAGGGATGGGTTTGGGTAATACAGGTGATGGTCTGGATGGTACAAGGGATGGGTTGGGTGATACAGGAAATGGTTTGGATGGTAAAAGGGATGGGTTTGGGTAATACAGGTGATGGTCTGGATGGTACAAGGGATGGGTTGGGTGATACAGGAAATGGTTTGGATGGTACAAGGGATGGGTTGGGTGATACAGGAAATGGTTTGGATGGTACAACGGATGGGTTGGTTGATACAGGAGATGGTTTGGATGGTACAAGGGATGGGTTTGGGTGATACAAGAGATGGTTTGGATGGTACAAGGGATGGGTTTGGGTGATACAGGAGATGGTTTGGATGGTACAAGAGATGGGTTTGGGTGATACAGGAGATGGTTTGGATGGTACAAGGGATGGGTTTGGGTGATACAGGAGATGGTTTGGATGGTACAAGGGATGGGTTGGGTGATACATCAGATAGTTTGGATGGTACAAGGGATGGGTTGGGTGATACATGGGATGGTTTGGATGGTACAGGGGATGGTTTGGATGGCACCGGCACTATCCCTTGTACCATTTGATGGTATGGTGATGGTTTAGATGGTACATGGGTCAGTTTTGATGGGACTGGGGATGGTTTGGATAATGCAGGGGAGAGTTTGAATAGTATGGACGATGGCTTGGATTATACAAGTAATGGTTTGGATGACATGGAGGATGGTTTGAATGCTATGGAGGATATTTAGATGGTAGAAGAGATGGTTTGGATGGTATTAGGGATGGTTTGGATGGTACAGGAGATGGTTTTGAATGGTATGGAAGATATTTATATGGTGCAGGAGAGGTTTTGGATGCTATGGGAGGATGTTTAGATGGTACCAAGGATGGTTTGGGTGGTAGAAGTGATAGTTTGGATGACATGAGTGAGATGGTGTGGATAGTTGCAGTCATACTTTGGATAGTAGAGGGGTAGGTTTGGAAAGTATGGACAATGGCTTGGATTATATAATGCAAGTAATGGTTTGGATGATGGGGAGGATGGTTTGGATGGTACAAGTGATAGTTTGGATGGTATTAGTGGGTATTAGGGGTGTTTAGATGATAAAGGGGATAGTTTGATTGATAAAAAGGATGTTTTGATGGTGTAGGAGAGGGTTTGGATGGTACCAGGGATAGTATGGATGTTACGACAGCGTGGTTTGGATAGTATGGAGACGGTATGGGGATGGTTTAGAATGTATGCCAGGCAATTTTGATGGTACAGGGAATGGTCATTTAGATGATATGAAAGAGGGTCTGGATTGTACAGGGGGGGGGGGGGGGGGTCGGATGGTACAGGGTATAGTTTGGATGGCATAGATCCCTTGTACCATTTGATGGTATACTGATGGCTTGGATGGTCAGTTTTTATGGAACTGGGAATGGTTTGGATAGTATGAGGAATGGTGAGGATGGTGCACTCCTCCCACCTGACCAGCTCTCTGGCTTAAACCCTCAGCCGTAATCTATATTTTCATGGATACTTTGACTCCCTCATCTTTTTACACGGTTCTCAATAGATGCATATACAAAAAAATGACCCAATAGTCTTCTCTACTAAAGAAATGTACAATGAACGGATCATTCCCATTCTGCCCTATGTGTTTAACAGAAATGTGTTGGGTCAATCAATCTGTAAGTTTGGACGCAGCAGCCATAATATCTCAGGCTTTGGACCTCTGCTTGTTCCAGGAAGTAACTTCCTGTCTTTCTGTCACCTCCCGCCATCCCATGGCTCACCTGTTGCCTTGTTGTTTTTCTTGTAGCTGAAGAAGCAGACGGTGAGATTTATCACACCCCCCACTTCGCGTTGATCTGAGCACTCGTAGAATGAAAGGGGTATCTCAATAGGATCAAAGGTCATGCCAACTGAGACACCCAGAACCGGGCGAGACCTACATGAGGGTCAGAGATTACGAATGGTTATTTATGGAGGTTTTGTATAAGACAAACAGCACAGTACCATAACATACAATGAGGGATTATTGGTCCTTCCTGGTTGTAGAATTACCCCTTATACAGGCTGACTGTACAGTGCGGTACAGTGAGGATTTGGGCTGACTCTGAAGTCAGAGTTCCTGCACCAGCTGAACCAGGTGAAAGCAACACCATGTTAGGTGCATTTCCATGACCAGAAGACATATCATTGGGGAATCCAACATTTAATTTCTGCCCCCTCATTGTGGGCATGTATTACTCCAGAGAGAACAACAGTAATTGGACAGAAACAAACAGGGTTCAGTTGTAGGTGCAGGTTACCCTCCAACGTCAAGACATCCAGATGCGATAGGAGTCAACCATTAGTCTGGCCATACACATTACAAAGAAGTCCTTTCTCATCTTGGAGAGAGTGATGAGCGTACTGTTCCAGGGAGCTTCGCCTGGCAGTCCAGTGAAGTCACCATAGATGATATACAGTAAAGGCTGGAGGTGATGATCTTGTGAAGACGATGAGGTCATACTAGGATAAAAGAGATCTAATAACTATTTTCATTCTCTTCTCACCTTACTATCAGGACTCGACCTTCAGCTCCCACCGCAAGATCTGGCAGATTATCCCCCGTCATGTCCATATTTCCACTCAGTGACCTCCCAAAGTACTTGATGCCACCACTGACCTGCCGACCAGAAATGCGCTGTAGAAAGGGAAGGAACCAAAATGAAAACCTGAAGAAAAGAACCCAACATAACATTCTTTTCTCAATAGAGAGCCAACCTAGGTGAGCAGACACAAAGAGTAACTGGCACCTAAATAGAATCATTACATTTGTAGACTTTCAGTACACAGACCGGCAGAAGAAAACGTAGGTACCTGTATATATGAAGTTCTGAAGCTCTCACCCTGACCTGGGAAGATGTAGATGGCCCCCTGATAGTTGTCCTCACATGGAGCACCAACTGCCAAGTCTGATAGCTGGTCTCCAGTCATGTCTGGTAGAACCGAAATGGCAGAACCGAAATGACCTACAAATTGGCTGGGGTCACCTTGAAGGGTTTCTGGACATGTCATAGTGACAGACGGTCCTTTGGGGTGCCAAAAGTTCCTGACCTGAAACATAACATGAAAAGAATTGAGCTGGAAGCTACCAGTGAATATTATGAGGTAGTTAAAAATAATAAGTGAACCGGAATGTTTTTTGGCGATCTCATAGATTTCTTTACTCTTTGTACCCAAATTTCAGCATTTCAGGATCAACCCAGTTTGGTAAATTGTCATCAATTATAGTTGAATGCAGAGCTATGAGCACCAGGACCATCACAGGTACACATTTCTTTGGAGGACTCCAAACATAAATATGAGATATGAGCAGTCATAAAAAACTCTGAGATCTGAGATGGATGATAAATTTGGGTACTCTGCATATATTTGAGGTTGAAGAACATACATTTGGTGCCTCCATAGTTGCAGGAAAATGGATGTGTACCTGGCTATGGTCTTCTTGTGACAAATGAGACCATTAAGACTTGAAGTCCACTCTTAGGAGGCCACAGGGGGCTTCAGTGTTCATTTCAGTATTATGGGGGCAGAAGAAGAAACAAGGATTGTGGATAATTACTGTTAAACATCTGACTTCCAAAGAGGCAGAAGGATCGATTAAACTGATTCATTGTACAGATAAAACTGACTTACTGGAATCTTTCCCCATATCGTCAAATAAACACAGGGGGTTTGAACATCATTGATTAGCAGTGTAGGCCTCACCTCGGTGACAGGACACAGGTACACCCGTCCGCCTGGAGCTTCTGGAGAGTAATACGTTGGGGCCCCGACTACAAGAAGAGAGTGTGTGGAATTCAAAGTGAGAACACTCAGCACCGACCCGAAGTACGACCCAATCTAAGAAGACAGATTGCATAAGTGGAGGATTAGAGAGAATTCTCAGATGTTCTTCTCATAAATGTCTTCCCAAAAATGAGACTCGTTGCTCCCTTCCCATCTATTCCCAGAAATATCTTGACAATCTGTATCTGTATTCCGTTACCTCTCCAACCTTTAGCCCTCCCAATCATGCACCCCTCGGTCACCTTGTCAGCGGTGAATTCAGCCACTTGGCTCCACCCCGATGTTGTTGGATTATTCTTGTAGATGAAGACACTGCCCAGATGTTGGTATCTTGGTGCGCCAATGGCCAACATATCCCACTGTACCTGCTGGACTGCGTAACCTGTAAAAGGAAAAGAGAAGAGTGGTGGATATAGATCCAAACTTATCATTTTACACGCGTGCGCAAAAACACCACAACACGAAAAATGTATCCCTGTACCGCACAATGTCTAAGGGTAAAGACATGGAGGTCACTGCCTAAGGACACAATCTGAAGAAAACTCCCTCTAACCTTAGGCTACACCTTACGTGTCCACAATTTGTAGGATTTCAATGATCATTGATGCTAGTTAAAGAATGATTTCACATTATACTATAATCTTCTGACATCAGTACAACTCTATAACCCCTCGTTTTCTCACCCATGTAAGAATCCTTCATGTCTTTACGATCCTTTGTAGCATTTATCCAGGTGCCATTCTGCTGACCATCCAAGTACATAGATATCCCTCCAGACCAATCATAAGCACCTACTGCCCCAAGGATGGGCCCTCTCTGTGGAGGAGAAGAAGGCATTAAAGGGGATCTGAGATCTTCATGGCAATGGAGTTCAGTAGTTAGGAATGTCTCCTCCTATCGCTGACTCTACTTTTAAATATTATGATGACCACGATGACCAATCGGCTTACAGTGATGGGTCAATTGCCATCAAATATACAGCATGTGCAGAGTTACCATCTTGGAACAGAATTCATATGTCATCACGTCAGCCTACTGTTTCATGCAGAAAGTTCCAGGCTTCAGGGTCTGGAGGTCCATTATCCCCTCTGATGAGCACCTCATCTCTGCACCTTGGGTATAATTGTACCTCCACAAAACATTGTATCCATTATCAGAGTTTATGGGCCTTTATCATGCATTCAAGTCATAACCACGTATAATGGGGCTTCATATTGGCCCCTCACCTTTCCAAAGGCAGTTCCTAAAGCAATATGGAGTGCTAAATACAGCGATTACAGCAATCATATAGAGATGTGTTAGTCATAGGCAGTTGCTACCAGCACGAATGATCCTCAATTGTCACAAAACAGGGCCCTCTTGTGCTTCAGGGCCCTATAGCAGGCATATGGTCTACTCAGAATCTAGATACTGTAGGTTCTGGAATACAACATTTACAGGGACAATGGCAGTTCTAGTAAAAACAGTAAAATTGTTAAAAACATATTCACTTTTCAGGGTAATGTAAGTACCTTGGAAGCCTGAACCAAGCTGGTATGTTGTCTCCTCTTCTGTCTGGGCATCTCCCAGCTACATCCCCATGATTATTCCTGAAGTCTCAGTCACAGGAATGGCTGGATTGGATGACACCTATTCTGTCCACATGGGGTCCCGTATAGGGACTTCCTGGCTTACATGCTCAGAACGCTGACCCCTCATTTCTGGTTAGTGTGTGGGGACACCATGGAGGGCTGTGCGGGATCTCTGCCTACTGAGCCCCATAGAGGGACCTCATTTGGTTTGGTGTACCCCAAGCTGCATACATAATAATTATACCAGTATTTGTTGCGTAAAAAGTAAACCATAAACATGACAGGATAGGGGAAGAATATTGTCTTAAAAACGCCCTCAAATACCTCGGAGGAGGGGACACTGCCAAAAGCTGACAATCCTGGGGTTGAATCCAGGCACAATAGGAACAGTGTGTGTATGGGGGAGGGGAGGTTTTGTGGTGTAAGTTTTGGGGTTCTAGCATGGAATGGGCAGAGAAAGGCAGTGAGGGATAAAGTGAGCGATTAGCCATAATTACCGATGTCAGAACTGCGCTGAACCCCTCCTGAGACATCTCAAGTTGGAAAGAACTTCCATTTGCAGACTGTGTACCTGGAAAAGAGAGAATAAATGAGGATAGGATGATAGAGGATGAAGTGAGAAGTGGAGAGGAGGGGTGTTAGATGATGTACAAAGGGGTGTAGAGTAGAGGGCAATAGAGGATGAAGAGGGGATGGAGAGGAGAGGACAATAAAGGAAGAAGAGAGGGGTGGAGAGGAGAGGGCAATAAAGGATAAAAAGAGGGGTGGAGAGGAGGGGGTAATAAAGAATGAAGAGAGAGGTGGAGGGCAGGGGGTGACAGAGGATGAAGAGAGGGGTGGAGAGGAGAGGGTGATAGTGGGTTAAAAGAGAAGTGGAGAGGAGAGAGCGATAGTGGGTGAAGAGAGGGGTGGAGAGGAGAGAGCGGTAGTGGGTGAAGAGAGGGGTGGAGAGGAGAGGGTGAAAGAAAATAAAGAGAGGGGTGGAGTGGAGAGGGTGATAGAGGATGAAGAGAGAAATAGAGGGGAGGGGGTGATAGAGGGTGAAGAGAGGGGTGGAGAGGAGAGAGTGATAAGTGGGTGAAGAGAGGGGTGGAGAGAAGAGAGGGATAAGTGGGTGAAGAGAGAGCTGGAGGTGAGAGGGCGATAGAGAAAAAAAGAAAGGTGGAGATTAGAGGGCGATAGAGGATAAAGAAAAAGGTAGAGAGGAGAGGGCGATAGAGAATGAAGAGAAAGGTGGAGAGGAGAGGGTGATACAGGATGAAGAGAGGGTTGGAGAAGAGGGGTTGATAGACGATGTGCAGAGTAGAGAGGACAATAGAGAATGAAGAGAAATGTGGAGAGGGAGGTTGATAGAGAATGAACAGAGGGATGGAGAGGAGAGGGCGATAGAGGATAAAGAGAGAGGTAGAGGTGAGAGGGCGATAAAGGATGAAGAGAGAAATGGAGAGGAGAGGGCGATAGAGGATGAAAAGAGGGGTGAAGGTGAGAGGGCGATAGAGGGTTGGAGAGAGGAGAGTAAGGATAAATGAGATAAGAAGGGGAGACAGATAAAGGGGATGTAGAAAGAGGAGGATACAGAAAAGGAATTACACCAAACAGAATTGAATACGGAACGCTGGATACAGATTCTCAATGGGTCAAACAAATTATCACTGGGCACACCAGTTTCACAAAATGGTGACCCCCCGTCAAAACTGGGGGAAACCCAAATATATACAGTCCAATGACAGCATCAAGCAAACATTCAAGTGTCCAATGTTTTTTAATGATAAAATTGGTTCATAGCAGAAAAAAACGCGTTTCAGGGGGCCAGACTCACCCTTCGTCGTGACTCAAGACTGTGGTTAGTGAACTCAGAAGGGCAGACACCAGTTAGAGCTGTTAACCTGCCTCTTGAAACTGCTCCAAGCAGAAACCCCCAAGTATAGTGTCCACTAAGCACAATCTAAAATGATGGGCCCTGATGAAGGGGTGGAGTCTCCTTGGCCCTCAAAATATGTTGGATTTGTTTTCTGCTATGAACCACTTCTATTATCAAAAACTCTTGGGTGCTTGGTGCTCTCATTGGACTGTATATAATAGAGAGACTTGGGTCCTCCTTTAACCTGCTCTTATTCACTCCTCCGCTGTCTGTTACCTTCAATGGCGAAGATTTTGTCCTGCAGCGTCTTCTGGAAATTTTGAAGGATGGAGAAGTCATTGACCCGGAGGATGTGATCCTCTGGCTTTGGGGAGGCGATATTCACCAGCTCCTGGTAATTGTTACCAATGAAAGCCTTTCCCACCTGCAGACCAATGAGAGAACAGTCAGAGCACAGCGGGTCATATGACCAACTTTATACAAATACGTGTGTAAGGACAGAGAGGGCGATCAGTGACTAGGAAAGGTCTGAAGCCACTGGATCAGCATGACTGGCATCTTCATTCTTTTATGTAGCCCTTTAAATACTATACAACATCTTCAATCACATAATGTGCCTCCAATGGAATTGGTTAAAGTGAAAAATGAATCAGTGATTGTGTAGTATGCTTTCAAACTGGGCCTCTGCATTCTTCCCATGACAGGTCCCCTTTAATCCCTTCTCACCCATAATCTGTATTTTAGAGTAGTTCCTGATCATGTGATCAATATATGTGGTGATGTTTACCTGTTAAATCGTGTAGTCATCAGCTACATGTACAGTATTAAAAAAATGGTAGTGTTTCTCTTGTAATTGTTTAATACATTTACAGTATTAAAAAAAATGGTAGTGTTTCTCTATTAAATCTTGTAATCATTGAATACTTTTACAGTTTAAAAAAATTTGTGGTACTTAGCTGGTAAATCTTATATTTGCTAGATACCTTTACAGTATTAAAAATGGGTAGCGCTTTTCTATTAAATCTTATATTAGACTCATTTATAGTATAAAACAATTGGTGTTGTTTAGCTATTAAATCTTGGAATTATCAGATGCAGTATTAAAAGACTCAGTAATGTTTTTTCCGTTAAATCTTGTAATAGATGCATTTACAAATGCATAAAAATGGCGGTGTTTATCTGTTAAATCTTGTAATGGTTGAATACATTTACAGTCTTTAAAAAAAAAAAAATGTTAGTGTTTTTCTATTAAATCTTGTCATCGTCAGATACATTTACAGTATTAAAAAATTGGTGGTGTTTAGCTGTTAAATCGTGTAATTGTCAGATTGAGTATAAAAAAAATGGTAGTGTATATTTGTTAAATCTTGTAATCATCAGATACATATTGTAATAGATGCATTTACAATTAAAAAAAAAATCAGTCTTGCTTATCTGTTCAATCTTGTAATTGTCAGATACATTTACAGTATTAAAAAAAAAATCTGTAGTGTTTTTCTATTAACTCTTGTAATTGTTGGATACATTTACAGTATTAAAAAATGGTAGTGTTTATCTGTTAAATCTTGTAATCGTCAGATACTATTACAGTATTAAAAAAAATTGGTGGGGTTTAGCTGTTAGACCTTGTAATTGTTAGATACTGTACAGTATTAAAAGAATGGTAGTGTATATATGTTAAATTTTGTAATCATCAGATACATTTAAAGCATGAAAAAAATCGGTAGTGTTTTTCTGTTAAATCTTGTAATAGATGCATTTACAATATAAATAAAATTGGTGGTGTTTATCTGTTAAATCTTGTAATTGTCAGATAAATTTACTGTATTAAAAAAAATTGGTAGTTTTTTTCTATTAAATCTTGTAATTCTTGGATACATTTATAGTATTAAAAAATAGTAATTGTGACAGACCTAGCCGGCAGGGGCTTTTGGAGAGGACTGAATGCTAGCCTCTTGCCTACTGATTATGGGCCCTGATTTAAGGGAACACTACTCTTTGTGAGGTGTATGCCCGAGGACCCTTGAAATAATGTTACTTTGTATTCAAGCGCATGTCCCCCCAAAACACACAGACTCTGGGAACCCTGTATATGCCATATTATAAATAGTGACTGCTTCATAATGTTACATAGTTGGTGAGGTTGAACAAAAGACACAAGTCCATCATGTCCAACCTCTGTGTGTGATTATATGTCAGTATTACATTGTATATCCCTGTATGTTGTGGTCGTTCAGGTGCTTATCTAATAGTTTCTTGAAACTATCGATGCTCCCCGCTGAGACCACCACCAGTGGAAGGGAATTCCACATCCTTGCCGCTCTTACAGTAAAGAACCTTCGTAGTTAAAGGTTAAACCTCTTTTCTTCTAATTTTAATGAGTGGCCACGAGTCTTGTTAAACTCCCTTCCATGAAAAAGTTTTCTCCCTATTGTGGGGTCACCAGTCCGGTATTTGTAAATTGAAATCATATCCCCTCTCAAGCATCTCTTCTTCAGAGAGAATAAGTTCAGTGCTCACAACCTTTCCTCATAACTAATATCCTCCAGACCCTTTATTAGCTTTGTTGCCCTTCTTTGTACTCGCTCCATTTCCAGTACATCCTTCCTGAGGACTGGTGCCCAGAACTGGACAGCATACTCCAGGTGCGGCCGGACCAGAGTCTTGTAGAGCGGGAATATTATCCTTTTATCTCTGGAGTTGATCCCCTTTTTAATATTCTGTTTGCTTTGTTAGCAGCAGCTTGGCATTGCTGAGCCTATCATCTACTAGTACCCCCAGGTCCTTTTCCATCCTAGGTTCCCCAAAAGCTTCTCCCCCCAGTGTATAGATTGCATTCAGATTTTTGCCACCCAAATGCATTATTTTACATTTTTCTACATCGAACCTCATTTGCCATGTAGTTGCCCCTCCCCCCATTCATTTGTTCTGATCTTCTTGCACAGTTTCCACATCCATCCTGTGGAGAAGGTATTGGCCTGCTTAGCTTAGTATCGTCCACAAATACTGAGATTGAGCTGTTTACCCCATCCCCACCCTCCAGGTCCTTTATGAACAAATTAAACAGGATTGGTCCCAGCACAGAACCCTGGGGGACCCCACTACCCACCCCTGACCATTCCGAGTACTCCCCACCCCGACCATTCCGAGTACTCCCCACCCCTGACCATTCTGTGAACTCCCCATTTATCACCACCCCCTGAACTTGCCCTTGTAGCCAGTTTTCAATCCATGTACTCACCCTATGGTCCATGCCAACGCACCTTATTTTGTACAGTAAACGTTTATGGGGAACTGTGTCAAATGCTTTTGCAAAATCCAGATGCACCACATCTACGGGCCTTCCTTTATATAGATACACCACGTCTACGGGCCTTCCTTTATCTAGATACACCACGTCTACGGGCCTTCCTTTATCTAGATACACCACGTCTACGGACCTTCCTTTATCTAGACACACCACGTCTATGGGCCTTCCTTTAGCTAGCTGGCAACTCACCTCCTCATAAAAGGTTAGTAGATTGGTTTGGCAAGAACGATTCTTCATGAATCCATGCTGATTACTGCTAATGATACCGTTCTCATAGCTAAAATCTTGTATATAGTCCCTTATCATCCCCTCCAAGAGTTTACATACTATTGATGTTAGGCTAACTGGTCTGTAATTCCCAGGGATGTATTTTGGGCCCTTTTTAAATATTGGTGCTACATTGGCTTTTCTCCATTCAGCTGATACCATTCCAGTCAGTAGACTGTCAGGAAAAATTAGGAACAATGGTCTGGAGTTCCCTAAGTACCCTCGGGTGCAAGCCATCTGGTCCCGGTGATTTATTAATGTTAAGTTTCCCAAGTCTAATTTTAATTCTGTCATAAGGATAAACACTGCAGTTTTGGTTACTGAAGCCCCCCGATTCCCTCGTGAAGACTGAGGAGAAGAATAAATTCAATACCTTCACCATCCCCCCATCCTTTGTAACCAGATGTCCTTCCTCATTCTTTATGGGACCAATATGGTCTGTCCTCCCTTTTTTACTGTTTACATACTTAAAGAATCTCTTGGGATTTTTTTTGCTCTCCTCCGCTATGTGTCTTTCGTGTTCTATCTTAGCTGCCCTAATTGCACCCTTACATTTCTTGTTGCATTCTTTATAAAGTCTGAATGCTGATGATGATCCCTTAACCTTGTATTTTTTGAAGGCCTTCTCCTTTGCTTTTATATGCATTTTTACTTTGGAGTTAAGCCATCCAGGACTTTTATTCGCTCTTTAAAATTTATTACCCAATGGGATGCATTTGCTAATGCCCTTTTTTAATATGCTCTTAAAGCAAACCCGTCTCTCCTCTGTGTTTTTTGTTCCTAAGATTTTATCCCAATTTAGGCCTTCTAGCAAGGTTTGTAGTTTAGGGAAGTTGGCTCTTTTGAAATTCAGTGTCTTTGTATTCCCCTTATGTTTCCTATTTGTGTGATTTATACGGAAGCCAATTGATCTGTGATCGCCGTTACCTAAATTGCCCCGTATTTCCACATCCGTGATCAGGTCTGTATTGTTGGTAATCAGTAGATCGAGTAACGCTTTATTTCTAGTTGGTGCGTCTACCATCTGACCCGTGAAATGGTCCTGCAAGACATTTAGGAACTGGCGAGCCTTAGACGAATGCGCGGTTCCCTCTGTCCAGTCTATGTCTGGATAATTAAAATCCCCCATTATGATAACACTTCCCATCCATGCTGCTAATCCAAATTGTGATAGGAGATCCATCCCCCCCTCCCCCCTCAGGTTAGGGGGCCTATAGCATACTCCCAGTATTATTTTCCACTTAGCTTAATCCCTTTGGAGCTCTACCCATAAGGATTCCACCTCCTCCCTAGCTCCCTTAGTGATGTCATTACTCACATTCACTTGTACATTATTCTTGATATATAGGCATACCCCTCCCCCTTTTTTACCCTCTCTATCCTTGTGATAAAGGGAATACCCTTGAATGGTTGCCAGCCAATTATGAGAGCTGTTGAACCAGGTCTCTGAAATCCCCACAAACTCCAAATCCTCCTCGTACAACAGTATCTCTAGTTCACCCATCTTGTCCGCCAGGCTCCTGGCATTGGTGAACATGCCACGTAGTTTAGACCGGTCGCATACTATCCTCTTATTGGGTGTTCAGAGATTGCAACTAGGACTTGCTATTATATTTACCTTGGGTTTATGTGCTTTAGTCAACCTACCACTAATTCCCCCAATACAACCCTCTGGAATATGTTCTGCGCTGACTAGACATGCGATTCGTTTTGTACAAATCGGAAATACAAATTTTTATTCATACAAATTTTGTACGAAATACGAAATTTCGTATACGAACTTTGGATCCAAATTCAGAATCAGACAGAATGTTCGTTAACTACGATTATTCGTTATGATGAAGTTAAAAAACCCCAGGAAGTCAGCACAGCACAGGGATGGTGGGAGCCCCTCATAATGATAAATTCATCATAACGAACATTCGTAATTGTTACGAAAAGTTTACGAATCTAACGAAAATTCGTATTTCGTATGAATCTAAATTTACCATTCCGAGTACTCCCCACCCCCGACCATTCTGAGTACTCCCCATTTATCACCACCCTCTGAACTCGCCCTTGTAGCCAGTTTTTAATCCATGTACTCACCCTATGGTCCATGCCAAGGCACCTTATTTTGTACAGTAAACGTTTATGGAGAACTGTGTCAAATGCTTTTGCAAAATCCATATACACCACATCTACGGGCCTTCATTTATCTAGATGGCAACTCACCTCCTCATAGAAGGTTAATAGATCCTGGGCTGGAGCATCTCAATAAGTACGCTCCATTGAGTGACATCGGTGAAAACGGTCAGGGACCAGCACTGCTGGAGCTGAGGGACTCTCCTAGCTGCTGGGGGAAGAACTTTTCCAGTGAGAGTGGGGGGGGGGGGGGAGTGAAGGGAAAGGAAAGATAGATTCTGGTGGTAGGGGACTCAATTCTTAGAAGGACAGAGCGGGATATCTGTAACAAAGACCTGAAGCATCGAACTGTATGTTGTCTACCGAGCGCTCGGGTTCGGCACATCATGGATCCGGTGGACAGAATTCTGGGAGGGGCTGGGGAAGACCCGGCTATCATGGTAAACGTTGGCACCAATGACAAAGTAAGAGGTAGATAGAGTGTCCTAAAGAATGAATTTAGGGACTTGGGAGCTAAATTGAGGAAAAGGATCTCCAAGGTAGTATTCTCAGGAATACTACCGGTACCTCGAGCCACACCAGAAAGGCAGAGGGAGATTAGGGAAGTAACCAAGTGGCTGAAGAGCTGCTGTAGTAAGGAGGGGTCTGGGTTCCTGGAGGACCGGGCCGACTTCTCAGTCGGTCACTCACCAGTACTATAGAAGGGACAGACCAGCTGGGAATGAAGATGGGCGAAAAAGTTAGAGGGGTTTTTAAACTAGGCGAAAGGGGGGGGGGCCCAGACGTAGAGATAGTCACCATCAATAATTTTGTTTTGTTTTGTTCCGTTTTGTATTAAAAAAAGTTAGTATTTTGTAATTCGTGTCCGAAATTCAATTTAGATTCATATGAAATACGAATTTTCGTTAGATTCGTAAACTTTTCGTAACAATTACGAATGTTTGTTATGATGAATTTATCATTATGAGGGCTCCCACCATCCCTGTGCTGTGCTGACTTCCTGGGGTTTTTAACTTCATCATAACGAATAATCGTAGTTAACGAACATTCTGTCTGATTCTGAATTTGGATCCGAAATTCGTATACGAAATTTCGTACAAAATTTGTATGCATAAAAATTATTATTTCCGATTTGTACAAAACGAATTGCATGTCTAGTCAGCGCGGAACATATTCCAGAGGGTAGTATTGGGGGCATTAGTGGTAGGTTGACTAAAGCACATAAACCCAAGGTAAATATAATAGCAAGTCCTAGTTGCAATCTCGGAACACCCAATAAGAGGATAGTATGCGACCGGTCTAAACTACGTGGCATGTTCACCAATGCCAGGAGCCTGGCGGACCCCGGGGACAAGTTCCTGAGGAACGGCAATAAAGCACACCAAGATACATAAAAACAAACGAATTAGGTAAAAAGGGTTATTATATGATGACAAGAAGAAATTGGAGACCTCAGATTCTCACTTACCCCAATGACGAAGCGGCGGACTTTGAGTCTGTCAGCTTCTCCGATGGACGTAGAGTACTGCGTGGGATCGTCGATGCTTTCCCCATCCGTTATGACGATGAGAACCTTCTCTGTGTTTTCTCGGACACTTCTACCTGGCATAAAGAGTTTCTGCCTGCCAGTCAGAACACAGCAGACATACAAGAAATTGGTGTGGCTTTATCAGCTTACCAAACTCTACATGGAGCATTCAATACATGACATAGGATTCCCAGAGCATGAGGGGTTAGCTACAGAGACAGCACAGGAGAATCTGCCCGGTTTGAGACTCGCTCTGTCCAAATGAATATTCATACTGATAAGGGAATGCTCACTGGTCTGGAGGGGGAGGAGTCACTGTTCAGAAAGGGGTGGAGTGGCAACTTTTACTCATTCACTCAAGAGTAAGTTCTAGCTTGAGCTCTCTAATCAACTTTTTACATCAAAGAAGCAAAAGAAGGAGCCTAGGAGACACAACCATAAGAATCTAGGTCCAGTGGTCTTCATGTCCTTGCCTGTGTTATATGGTGACTTTTAGAGCATGGGAACTGTTCCCCAACAGATGGGCTACCAGAGGGGCTCAACGTCATAATAAAGAGAACCAGTCATACATAAAAATGTGGCCATATTTCACAGATATCTGTGTAATTTCTGGGTGCAGCATGGAGTGTTCGGCCCAATTAAATAATACCACGTGGCAATGCCCCCCCACCCCCCCGGCACAAAGACTCTAACAAGGAGGCACAGAACTAGTCATACTAATGATCACTGTCAGTTATCGATCGTGTAGAGGACAAGATCTATTCATGGAATAGGAGGGAAGACCAGGGAGCGTACATCACCGATAGGATGGCTGTAGAAGTATGCGTCCCCCCTCCCTGCTGGGTGATGAGCTTGATCAGCTGTGCCGGTTCTTTCGATTGTGAATACTGGGTAAAATCAAAATGAATCTGGGATTCTTTAGAATACTGCATGATGGCAAACTGTGGAGAAAGTGAGAAAAGGGTCAATGGTGGGTGCAGGAGACATAGCAGGGGTGATATGGGGGGCATGTCAGGGGAAGGGCATAGAAGAGAGGGGTAAAGAGATAGACATGACAAGGGGGTATATGGAGGGGCATGGAAGGTGGTATAGAGAAGGGAGTGAAATGAGACAGGGCAGGGGATTTAGAAAAGAGGAAACACATGATGGAGGATATAGAGGAGGGAGGAGACATGGTGAGGAATATAGAGGAGGAAGGAAGACATGGTGAGGAATATAGAGGAGGAAGGAAGACATGGTGAGGAATATAGAGGAGGAAGGAAGAAATGATTAGGGATATAGAGGAGGAAGAAAGACATTGTGAGGGATATAGGAGAAGGGACAAGACATGGTGAGGGATATAGGAGGATGGACGAGACATGGTGAGGGACATAGAGGAGGAAGGAAGACATGGTAAGTGTTAGGTCCTCTGTTAGGCCCTCTGCATCAGCTCCTCTTTCCCTCAACTAGACTTTGACGGTCAATGGAAAACTCTCGCCCTTTTCCCCCCTTGTCTGTCCGAACAGGCAAAAAAGACACCATACACCGTGTGTGGTTGATCGAAGAATACTTTTACTTCCCACTTCACAGAGCATATACAATAATCACAAAGGGGAAGAACACAATTGAACAACCAATCACATTCAAGCATTTAAGCATTTTGTTATACAATTCAATATTGATCTGCAAGATTCATAATATTTCTTCAGACTCAACATCATATTTACTCTAAAAATGTCTCACGCAATATATGTCCTTGATAAGGTTCCCAGTATGTTTTGTTATGGGAAGTAGATTTGTTATAAGAAGTAAACTTGTTATTAGACTTAAACTTGTTATGAGAATGTGTGAGTGTAAGATAAGCAGAGTTACAGTGAGTTTCTACAGAAAAACAGAAAAACATCTTTGTACAATACTATTAAATCTTAAAGGGTAACTCTACACTTCCCACATTTCCTTACAGTAAGTAATATAGAGGAGGAAGGAGACATGGTGAGGGATATAGAAGAGGAAGAAAGACATGGTGAGGAACATAGGAGGAGGGACGAGACATGGTGAGGGATATAGAGGAGGAAGGAAGACATGGTGAGGGATATAGAGGAGGAAGGAGACATGGTGAGGGATATAGAGGAGGAAGGAGACATGGTGAGGGATATAGAGGAGGAAGAATGACATGGTGAGGGATATAGAGGAGGAAGGAAGACATGGTGAGGGATATAGAGGAGGAAGGAAGACATGGTGAGGGGTATAGAGGAGGAAGGATGACATGGTGAGGAATATAGAGGAGGAAGGAAGACATGGTGAGGAATATAGAGGAGGAATGAAGACATGGTGAGGGATATAGAGGAGGAAAGAAGACACCCCACACCATGCTACAGGGAGGGACGAGACATGGTGAGGGATGAAGAGGAGGGGGGAGACATGGTGAGGGATATAGAGGAGGAAGGAAGACATGGTGTGGGATATAGAGGAGAAAGGAAGACATGGTGAGGGATATAGAGGAAGGAAGACATGATGAGGGATATAGAGGAGGAAGGACGACATGGTGAGGGATATAGAGGAGGAAGGACGACATGGTGAGGGATATAGAGGAGGAAGGAAGACATGGTGAGGGATATAGAGGAGGAAGGACGACATGGTGAGGGATATAGAGGAGGAAGGAAGACATGGTGAGGGATATAGAGGAGGAAGGAAGACATGGTGAGGGGTATAGAGGAGGAAGGATGACATGGTGAGGGATATAGAGGAGGGAGGGGACATGGTGAGGTATATAGAGGAGGAAGAAAGACATGGTGAGGGATATAGAGGAGGAAGGATGACATGGTGAGGGATATAGAGGAGGAAGGAAGACATGGTGAGGGATATAGAGGAGGAAAGAAGACACCCCACACCATGCTACAGGGAGGGACGAGACATGATGAGGGCTATAGAGGAGAAAGGAAGACATGGTAAGGGATATAGAGGAGGAAGGAAGACATGGTGTGGGATATAGAGGAAAAAGGAAGACATGGTGAGGGATATAGAGGAGGGAGGGGACATGGTGAGGTATATAGAGGAGGAAGAAAGACATGGTGAGGGATATAGAGGAGGAAGGATGACATGGTGAGGGATATAGAGGAGGAAGGAAGACATGGTGAGGAATATAGAGGAGGAAGGAAGACATGGTGAGGGATATAGAGGAGGAAGAAAGACATTGTGAGGGATATAGGAGAAGGGACGAGACATGGTGAGGGATATAGGTGGAGGGACGAGACATGGTAAGTAATATAGAGGAGGGAGGAGACATGGTGAGGGATATAGAGGAGGAAGGAAGACATGGTGAGGGATATAGAGGAGGAAGGAAGACGTGGTGAGGGATATAGAAGAGGAAGAAAGACATGGTGAGGAACATAGGAGGAGGGACGAGACATGGTGAGGGATATAGAGGAGGCAAGAAACATGGTTAGGGATTTAGAGGAGGTAGGAGACATGGTGAGGGATATAGAGGAGGAAATATGACATGGTGAGGAATATAGAGGAGGGAGGAAACATGGTGAGGGATATAGAGGAGGAAGGAAGACATGGTGAGGGATATAGAGAAGGAAAGAAGACATGGTGAGGAATATAGAGGAGGGAGGAAACATGGTGAGGGATATAGAGGAGGAAAGAAGACATGGTGAGGGATATAGAGGAGGAAGGGAGACATGGTGAGGGATATAGAGGAGGGAGGAGACATGGTGAGGGATATAGAGGAGGAAGGAAGACATGGTTAGGAATATAGAGGACGGAGGAAACATGGTGAGGGATACAGAGGAGGAAGGAAGACATGGTGAGGGATATAGAGGAGGAAGGAAGACATGGTGAGGAAATAGAGGAGGAAGGGAGACATGGTGAAGGATATAGAGGAGGAAGGAAGACATGGTGAGGGATATAGAGGAGGAAAGAAGACATGGTGAGGGATATAGAGGAGGAAAGAAGACATGGTGTGGAATATAGAGGAGAAAGGGAGACATGGTGAGGGATATAGAGGAGGAAAGAAGACATGGTGAGGGATATAGAGGAGGAAAGAAGACATGGTGTGGAATATAGAGGAGGAAGGGAGACATGGTGAGGGATATAGAGGAGGAAAGAAGACATGGTATGTAATATAGAGGAGGGAGGAGACATGGTGAGGGATATAGAGGAGGAAGGAAGACATGGCGAGGAACATAGGAGGAGGGACGAGACATGGTGAGGGATATAGAGGAGGAAGGAAGACATGGTGAGGTAAATAGAGGAGGAAGGAGACATGGTGAGGGATATAGAGGAGGAGGGACGAGACATGGTGAGGGATTTAGAGGAGGAAGGAAGACATGGTGAGGGATATAGAGGAGGAAGGAAGACATGGTGAGGAATATAGAGGAGGGAGGAAACATGGTGAGGGATATAGAGGAGGAAGGAAGACATGGTGAGGGATATAGAGAAGGAAAGAAGACATGGTGAGGAATATAAAGGAGGGAGGAAACATGGTGAAGGATATAGGATATAGAGGAGGAAAGAAGACATGGTGAGGAATATAGGATAGGGATGAGCCGAACACCCCCGGGTTCGGTTCGCACCAGAACCTTCGAACGGACCGAAAGTTTGTGCGAATTTTCGAACCCTATTCGCTACAATGGACGCGAACGTTCGAAATCAAAAGTGCTAATTATAACGATAATAATATGCATGTTAATGTCATACAACAGGTTTGGGGACCCGGGTCCTGCCCCAGGGGACATATATCAATGCAAAAAGAAGTTTTAAAAACTAACGTTTTTTCGTGAGCAGTCATTTTAATGATGCATAAAATGAAAAAAAAAAAAGTGAAATATTCCTTTAAATATGGTACCTGGGGGGTGTCTAAAGTATGCCTGTGAAGTGGCATGTGTTTCCCGTGTTTAGAACTGTCCCTGCACAAAATGACATTTGTAAAGGAAAAAAAGAAGCCATTTAAAACCACTTGCGGCTTTAATGTCATGTCCTGTCCTGGCCGCCATATGGCTGAAAATCCTTGAGAAAAATGGCATGGCTACCCCATCCCCCCCCCCCCCCACCCAGCCCCTTTGGGTCTTGTATGGATATTAAGGGGAACCCCGCACCCAAAATAAAACCCTATACCTACAACCCTATATACTCTGAACAGCAGTATACAGGCGGTGCAAACAAGACAGGGACTGTAGGTTTGTTCTTAAGTAGAATCTGAACAGGTACATTTTTAAGTGTAGCTCCATCCAAAAGAAATCTATTTTTAAGCTTTTTGGAGAACATAGGGAAGGGTTATCACCCCTGTAACATTTGCTGTCTTTGCACATCTGTTCAGAACATGTCACCTCACTTTCTGTCCCAATGACAAATGTTTTTGGAAAAGTGGGGTTTGAATTGAAACAAGGATTGGTGATAAAGCATCAGTAGAGAGGAGATACCTTTTTCCCAAATTAAATGTAACAGGATAGAATTTCCCTTCCTAGGGGTAGATTTCCTCTCACTTCCTGTTTTCTCCTTCCGTTTGCATGTAGGAGTCGTTTGTAAGTTGGATGTTTGAAAGTAGGGGCCTGCCGTATATACTCTGCAGAAATTTGCCCCATTAGATGTTGGTGTAGCCACAACACTGTAAGCCCTCACAGTTACTCTTGGTGGGTGCAGGAATGGGCCCTGCTGTGAATTATTAGATCAAGATTTGTAATTGCATGCACCTGTTGAACAGGGCAGAAAAATTGGGCCTTTGGTGGTGATGGTGGACGGTGTTGCCACAAGACTGTAAGCCCTCACAGTTACTCTTGGTGGGCGCAGGAATGGGCCCTGCTGTAAACTATTAGATCAAGATTTGTAATTACACGCCCCTGTTAATTGTGCCTTAGGCACTGGTGCCACAACACTGCAACCACTCACAGATACTGTACTTGGAGCACAGCAGTCAGACGTGTTGAGAAGCATTGCTTAAAAAATTGTAATTACACGCCTCTGTTAAACAGGGGCTAAAAAATTGTGCCTTTGGCACTGGTGTGGTGGCACCCAGAAACAAAAATGTTCTTCCAAGCTATCAAGGAATGGATCATTGAGGAGGAGGAAGAGGATAGTCAGTGAACATAACAGGACAGTCACTCAGCATCAGCATAGGCAGTCTTGAAGGGATGTGACATTATAAATTATTCAGTTATATCCGCTTCAGGTGCCTGGTAGCTGGTGGTGATCCAAGACTGATTCATCTTTATGAAGGTCAGTCGATCAACCGAGTCGGTGGACAGGCGCACCCTGTGATCGGTGACAAATCCTCCAGCAGCACTGAATGTGCGTTCGGAAAGAACGCTGGATGCAGGACAGGCCAGTAGCTCAATTGCATACTGTGCAAGCTCTGGCCAGTGATCCATCCTCAAGACCCAGTAAGCCAGAGGATTTTCGGTGGTAGGGATGGGCCCGGTGTTCGATTCGAACCCATGTTCGAATCGAACATCGGGCGTTCGCCCGTTCGGCGAGCCCAGAACTATTTGGGCCGCTCGCATCACATTCGTGTGATGCGCGCGGCCCGCAATGCATTGCGCCAGTCACAGTGCAATGCTGGCTGATGATTGGCCAAGCATGCACTGTGACCCCGCATGCTTGGCCAATCACATCGACGGCAGCGAGGAGAGCCATAATTGGCTACAGGCAGGATGCCTGTAGCCAATTATAGCTCAGGGGCTTTAGTACACGCCCCACGGTATAAGAGGCCGCCGCGGCGGCGGCCTCGCATATTGTATTTCAGTGTCAGCGTGTCAGTGTGCTGCTGACTGCTGACATTATGTGCTGTATTTCTGGGGATTTGTGTGTGCGTGCTGTTAGTACAGCATTGCAGTATCACATCTGGGGGGTGTCTATAGGTTGCCTGTGAAGGGGGGCATGTTTCCTGTGCTTAGAACTGTCCCTGTAAAAAGTGTCATTTTTGCAGGAAAAAAAGCTATTTAAAAGCACTCGCGGCTAATGAATTGATGGCTCCCGTAACACAGAGAACAGTCATTCATTGATAAAAAACAAAAAAAAAAGCGTGGGGGTCCCCCCAAATTCAATAACCAGGCCCTTCAGGTCTGGGATGGATATTAAGGGGGACCCCAGCCAAAAAAAAAAAAAAAATGGCGTAGGGTCCCCCTCAAAATCCATACCAGACCCTTATCCGAGCACGCAACCTGGCAGGCCGCAGGAAAAGAGGGGGGGACGAGAGCGGCCCCCCTCCCTCCTGAACCATACCAGACCACATGCCCTCAACATTGGGAGGATGCTTTGGCGGTCTGAGACCCCCACAACCACCGGACAGGGTTGTGGGGACGAGGCCCTTGTCCTCATCAACATGGGGACAAGGTGCTTTGGGGGTCTCAGACCTCCAAAGCATCCTCCCAATGTTGAGGTCATGTGGCCTGGTACGGTTCAGGCGGGAGGGGGGGCGCTCTCGTCCCCCCTCTTTTCCTGCGGCCTGCCAGGTTGCGTGCTCAGATAAGGGTCTGGTATGGATTTTGAATTGTCTGAACGCATCGGTCAGACGTCCACCTTCCCCACCGCTCCTTCTGCTACTGACCGAAGCCTCAGCAACTCGTCGTCCAGGACCGGGAGTTTGTAACCTCCCAGTCTCTGGGAACGCATTGCACAGACATTTCTGCAAGGCCTCCCTGAGATGTCTCATCCTCTGCTCCCTCTGCTATGGCAAGATAAGGTCCGCAACCTTACCCTTGTACCGTGGATGCAGGATCATGGAGGCCATGCAACGTAGGTTAGCTGAGGCATTCGGTCCGGAGTCTTCTGGGTCACTGAGGATGACATGATCGCCAGCCTCCTCCTCCCAGCCATGTACAAGTCCACTGGTTTGTTGGGGACTGTACATCATCCCTAAAAGACTGCTGCTGCTGAGTGCCAGGCTCCACCTCCATGCTCACACAATCCTCCGCCTCCTCCTCCTCCTCATCCTTTTCCTGTGTGATGGGTGGGACAGAAGAAACACTGTTTGGATAAAGGGGGCCTTGAGAGGCAAGGAAGTCCTCCTCTTCCTGCCTCTGTTCTGCCTCAAGTGCCCTGTCCATTATCCCATGCAGCATATGCTCCAACAGGTGGGCAAGAGGTACAGTGTCACTGATGCATGCACTGTCACTGCTCACCATCCTCGTGGCCTCCTCAAATGGTGACAGGACAGTGCATGCATCCCTGATCATGCTCCACTGGCGTGGGGAAAAAAATCCAAGCTCCCCTGACCCTGTCCTGGTGCCGTAGTCGCAAAGGTACTCATTGATGACCCTCTGCTGCGTGTGCAGTCGCTGCAGCATGGCCAACGTTGAGTTCCACCTGGTGGGCATGTCACATATAAGACGGTTCTTGGGCAGGTTCAACTCCTTTTGCAGCTCAGCCAGCCGAGCACTGGCATTATACAATCGGCGGAAATGCAAACAGACTTTCCTGGCCTGCCTCAGGATATCCTGTAAGCCTGGGTACCTGCTCAAGAACCGCTGCACCACCAGGTTGTGGACGTGAGCCATACAGGGCACATGGGTCAGCTGCCCCTGTCGCAGGGCAGAGAGGAGGTTGGTGCCATTGTCAGAAACCACCATTCCTGGCTTAAGCTGGCGTGGCGTCAACCACCTCTCGGCCTGCCCCTGCAGAGCTGCCAGAACCTCTGCCCAAGTGTGGCTCCTGTCCCCCAAACACACCAGCGCAAGCACGGCATGGCATCTTTTTGCTTGCGTACTCGCGTAGCCCCTTTTACGCCTACGGAGCACCGCTGGTTCCGAGGACAGAGCACTCGAAGAGGCCATGGAGGAAGAAGAAGAGGAGGGGTGGAGGAGAGAGGTGTGTCACAACCAGTAGTAGCATTTTGGAGGCGTGGTGGCGGAGCAACCTCCAACATTACTGCACCTTATCCTGCATCCCTCCCAGCTGCCAATAGAGTGACCCAATGGGCCGTGAAAGACAGATAAGTTCCCTGTCCATGCCTGCTGGACCATGAGTCAGCGGTAATATGCACCTTACCGCTGACCGCCCTGTCCAGCGAGGCATGGACATTGCCTTCCACATGCCGGTAGAGAGCCGGAATCGCCTTCCGTGAGAAAAAGTGGCGTTTGGGAACCTGCCACCGAGGAACCGCACATTAAACAAACTCACGGAAGGGGGCCGAGTCTACCAACTGAAAAGGCAGCAGTTGAAGTGCTAGCAATTTAGCCAAGCTAGCATTCAACCGCTGGGCATGTGGATGGCTGGGAGTAAACTTCTTTCGACGGTCCAGCAGCAGGGGCAGGGAAATTTGCCTGCTACAATCGGACGTCGGTGTACTGCAAGTACTTGGCTGTGACACACCTAATTCTACACCTTCATTCCTCTCAGAGCAGCTTTCAGAGAGGACTGAAGATATAGTGGGGTTGGAGATCCCAGCTGATGAGGAGCAAGGAGAGGTCCGCTTTGTTCTTTGGTGGGGTCTTTAATGTGCGCTTGCCAACGAGCTGCATGGCAGGTCGACATATGTCTGCTCATGCTTGTGGTGCCCAAGCGGCTGATGTTTTGGCCACGTGAGATACGCTTGAGACATATGTTGCAAATAGCAGTGGTGCGATCTGATGCACTCGTCTCAAAAAAGGCCCACACCAAAGAACTTTTGTGATAACGTGCAGAGGCAGCGCCCTGCACAGGCGGAGCTCTGCGGTGTGATTCAGTTGGTGTGCTGGCCTCTAGCTGGCCTCCGGAGGGCATCCTGCCTCGTTGGACATGTGCCGCCGCCTCCTCTTCCTCTCTTCCTTCAGGCACCCACGTGGAGTCAGTGACCTCATCATCCCTCCCTCTTCACCACTGGAGCAAACCTGGCAGTAAGCTGCAGCTGGTGGAACATGACTGCCAGATTGCTGTCCTTGAGCATCCCCTCTCTCTGCGTGCACGCTGCTGCCTTCCTCTAGCTGGGTATCATCATCCGAGCCTTCAAAACGTTGGGCATCCTCCTGGAGTATGTACCCAACACTGTGCTCAAACAGTTCGGGGGACTCCTCAGGAGGACATGGTGGGTCTAGGGAAGGGGTGCCTGATGATGACATTGAGTACGCGTTGGCAGCTGCTCTGCCAGTACCCTGAGCCTGGGTGAGAGAGGATGAGGAGGATGAGGAGGGCTTGGTCATCCATTCTACCAAGCCTTCGGCATGATGCGGCTCAACATGTCCAGCTGCCGAAAACAAGGACAAGCGTGTCCCATGGCCACGTGCTGATGACGATGCACGACCACGTCCACGTCCACGACCAGCACTGTTGTCTCTAGAAACAGAGCCTGCTTGCCCTGTGTTCTTGCCTCGGGACTGTCTGTCTCTCCTTGGCGGTCTTCCAGGCATTGTAGTGGGTAGTGTATATTGTGCTGGAGTCACACAGCACACACACTAACTCCTGCAGATGGGTGCCTTAGATGACAGCAACAGGGCCTTACGGCAGATAGAGGCTGCCTTAGATGACAAGAAATGAGCCTTATGGCAGATAGAGACTGCCTTATATGACTGACACAACAACTGGGCCTTAGAGCAAATACAGAGGCTGATGTGGTTTTAGGTGTGATGTACTAACAGAGCACACACACACATAAGCTAGCTAGCTCCTGGAGATGCCTGTCTGCTTTCGATGACAAGAAATGGGCCTTACGGCAGATAGAGACTGCCTTATATGACTGACACAACAACTGGGCATTAGAACAAATACAGAGGCTGATGTGGTTTTATGTGTGATGTACTAACAGAGCACACACACACACAAGCTAGCTAGCTCCTGGAGATGCCTGTCTGCCTTAGATGACAAGAAATGGGCCTTACAGCAGATAGAGACTGCCTTATATGACTGACACAACAACTGGGCCTTATTGCAAATACAGAGGCTGATGTGGTTTTAGGTGTGATGTACTAACAGAGCACACACACACACAAGCTAGCTAGCTCCTGGAGATGCCTGTCTGCCTTAGATGACAAGAAATGGGCCTTACGGCAGATAGAGGCTGCCTTATATGACTGACACAACAACTGGGCCTTATTGCAAATACAGAGGCTGATGTGGTTTTATGTGTGATGTACTAACAGAGCACACACACACACAAGCTAGCTAGCTCCTGGAGATGCCTGTCTGCCTTAGATGACAAGAAATGGGCCTTACAGCAGATAGAGACTGCCTTATATGACTGACACAACAACTGGGCCTTAGAACAAATACAGAGGCTGATGTGGTTTTAGGTGTGATGTACTAACAGAGCACACACACACACAAGCTAGCTAGCTCCTGGAGATGCCTGTCTGCCTTAGATGACAAGAAATGGGACTCACGGCAGATAGAGACTGCCTTATATGACTGGCACAACAACTGGGCCTTATTGCAAATACAGAGGCTGATGTGGTTTTATGTGTGATGTACTAACAGAGCACACACACACACAAGCTAGCTAGCTCCTGGAGATGCCTGTCTGCCTTAGATGACAAGAAATGGGCCTTACGGCAGATAGAGACTGCCTTATATGACTGACACAACAACTGGGCCTTATTGCAAATACAGAGGCTGGTGTGGTTTTAGGTGTGATGTACTAACAGAGCACACACACACAAGCTAGCTAGCTCCTGGAGATGCCTGTCTGCCTTAGATGACAAGAAATGGGCCTTACAGCAGATAGATACTGCCTTATATGACTGACACAACAACTGGGCCTTATTGCAAATACAGAGGCTGATGTGGTTTTATGTGTGATGTACTAACAGAGCACACACAAGCTAGCTAGCTCCTGGAGATGCCTGTCTGCCTTAGATGACAAGAAATGGGCCTTACGGCAGATAGAGACTGCCTTATATGACTGACACAACAACTGGGCCTTATTGCAAATACAGAGGCTGATGTGGTTTTAGGTGTGATGTACTAACAGAGCACACACACACAAGCTAGCTAGCTCCTGGAGATGCCTGTCTGCCTTAGATGACAAGAAATGGGCCTTACGGCAGATAGAGACTGCCTTATATGACTGACACAACAACTGGGCCTTATTGCAAATACAGAGGCTGATGTGGTTTTATGTGTGATGTACTAACAGAGCACACACACACACAAGCTAGCTAGCTCCTGGAGATGCCTGTCTGCCTTAGATGACAAGAAATGGGCCTTACAGCAGATAGAGACTGCCTTATATGACTGACACAACAACTGGGCCTTATTGCAAATACAGAGGCTGATGTGGTTTTAGGTGTGCTGTACTAACAGAGCACACACACACACACACAAGCTAGCTAGCTCCTGGAGATGCCTGTCTGCCTTAGATGACAAAAAATGGGCCTTACGGCAGATAGAGACTGCCTTATATGACTGACACAACAACTGGGCCTTATTGCAAATACAGAGGCTGATGTGGTTTTATGTGTGATGTACTAACAGAGCACACACAAGCTAGCTAGCTCCTGGAGATGCCTGTCTGCCTTAGATGACAAGAAATGGGCCTTACGGCAGATAGAGACTGCCTTATATGACTGACACAACAACTGGGCCTTATTGCAAATACAGAGGCTGATGTGGTTTTATGTGTGATGTACTAACAGAGCACACACACACACACAAGCTAGCTAGCTCCTGGAGATGCCTGTCTGCCTTAGATGACAAGAAATGGGCCTTACGGCAGATAGAGACTGCCTTATATGACTGACACAACAACTGGGCCTTATTGCAAATACAGAGGCTGATGTGGTTTTAGGTGTGATGTACTAACAGAGCACACACACACACAAGCTAGCTAGCTCCTGGAGATGCCTGTCTGCCTTAGATGACAAGAAAAGGGCCTTACGGCAGATAGAGTGACTGATGTGGTTTTATGTGTGCTGACACACACACTAGCTCCTATAAATCCCTGCCTGCCTGCCTTAGATCACAATAGGACAGAAGGTTATAGTGCAATGCTGCACTAACAGCATAGGACAGGGTGCTACTGCAATGCTGTACTAACAGCACGCACACACCAGACTAATCCCGAGAATCAAAGCACTTAGACTCAGCAGCAGATAATGTCACCACTCAGCAGCAGTGCAATCAGCAGAAATTATCAGTATTCACTTCAGTAGTAATGATAATGAATCAGCAATGAATCAGCAATTAATCAGCAATGAATCAGCAGCAGCAGTCTGCCTATTCAGAATCAAGCTGGAACACATGTGCACTGGGCCGACAGAGCGGCGGCCTTTTATACAGTGGGGCGTGTACTAAAGCCTCTGAGCTATAATTGGCTACAGGCGTCCTGCCTGTAGCCAATTATTGCTCTCCTCGCTGCCGGCGCTGTGATTGGCCAAGCATGCGGGGTCACAGTGCATGCTTGGCCAATCATCAGCCAGCAATGCACTGCGCCTGGCGCAATGCAATGCGGGCCGCTTGCATCACACGAATGTGATGCGAACGGCCCAAATAGTTCTGGGCTCGCCGAGCGGGCGAACGCCCGGTGCTCGATTCGAACGTGGGGTTCGAATCGAACACCGTGCCCATCCCTATAGAGGAGGAAGGGAGACATGGTGAGGAAATAGAGGAGGAAGGGAGACATGGTGAGGGATATAGAGGAGGAAGGAAGACATAGTGAGGGATATAGAGGAGGAAGGAAGACATGGTGAAGATATAGAGGAGAAAAGAAGACATGGTGAGGGATATAGAGGAGGAAAGAAGACATGGTGAGGGATATAGAGGAGGAAGGGAGACATGGTGAGGGATATAGAGGAGGAAAGAAGACATGGTGAGGGATATAGAGGAGGGACGAGACATGGTGAGGGATATAGAGGAGGAAGGGAGACATGGTGAGGGTTATAGAGGAGGAAAGAAGACATGGTGAGGGATATAGAGGAGGAAGGAAGACATGGTGAGGGATATAGAGGAGGAAGGAAGACATGGTGAGGGATATCGAGGTGGGAGGGAGACATGGTGAGGGATATAGAGGAGGAAGGAGACATGGTGAGGGATATAGAGGAGGAAGGAGACATGGTGAGGGATATAGAGGAAGAAGGGAGACATGGTGAGGAATATAGAGGAGGGAGGGCACATGGTGAGGGATATAGAGGAGGAAGGAAGACTAGACATGTGCAATTCGTTTCGTTTTTTTTCGTTTTTCTTTTTTTTTCGTTATTTTCGTTTGTTCGTTTTCGTACAAATGAACGCATCGTTCGAACCGTACGAATCCGAATAACGAATCGTTCGAATCGTACGAATCCGATTAATGAATCATTCGAATCGAACGAATCCTAAAAACAACGAAAATCCGAAAAAAACTAATTAGAAACAACGAATGTACTAATGAAGAAAATCCGAAAAACAAAAACGAATGAAAAAATTCGTACATTCGTAACTTTTTTTTTTGTTGAATTGGTAATTTTCCGTGTCCCTTACAATGGTGCTGCTTAACGTGCTTCGAATGGATTGAACAAAAAAATTCGTACATTCGTAACATTTTTTTTCGATTCGTAAATTTTTTTTTCGATTCGTAACTTTTTTTTTTGATTCATAACTTTTTTTTTTTCGATTCGTAATTTTCCCTGTCTCTTACAATGGCGTTGCTTAACGTGCTTCGAATGGATTGAACTAAAAAATTCGTACATTCGTAACTTTTTTTTCGATTCGTAACTTTTTTTTTTCGATTCGTAACTTTTTTTTTCGATTCGTAAATTATTAAAATGTAATAATAGCATACACATTACATAAAATTATGAATTATGCTCCGATTACGAATGTTACGAATGTTACGAATGTACGAATAAATACGAATGCGTCCGAAAATTAAACTAACGAAAAAACGAATCAACTAAAAAATAACTCTTACGAATGTACGAATCGTTATGAATCCGAACACCGACGACTTACGAATGTACGAATCGTTATGAATCCGAACACCGACGACTTACGAATGTACGAATCGTTACGAATCAACGGAAACGAAAAAAACGAAACAAAAAAAACTAATTTTTTGCGGAAACGAAAAAAACGAAACGAAAATAAACAAATTTTTTGTTGTGCACATGTCTAAGGAAGACATGGTGAGGGATATAGAGGAGGAAAGAAGACATGGTGAGGGATATAGAGGAGGAGGGACGAGACATGGTGAGGGATATAGAGGAGGAAGGAAGACATGGTGAGGAATATAGAGGAGGGAGGAAACATGGTGAGGGATATAGAGGAGGAAAGAAGACATGGTGAGGAATATAGAGGAGGGAGGAAACATGGTGAGGGATATAGAGGAGGGACGAGACATGGTGAGGGATATAGAGGAGGAAGGAAGACATGGTGAGGGATATATAGGAGGAAGGAGACATGGTGAGGGATATACAGGAGGAGGGACGAGACATGGTGAGGGATATAGAAGAGGAAGGAAGACATGGTGAGGGATATAAAGGAGGAATGAAGGCATGGTGAGGAATATAGAGGAGGGAGGAAACATGGTGAGGGATATAGAGGATGAAGGAAGACATGGTGAGGGATATAGAGGAGGAAGGAAGACATGGCGTGGGATATAGAGGAGGGAAGAAGACATGGTGAGGGATATAAAGGAGGAAGGAAGACATGGTGATTGATATAGAGGAGGAAGGAAGACATGGTGTGGGATATAGAGGAGGAAGGAAGACATGGTAAGTAATATAGAGGAGGGAGGAGACATGGTGAGGGATATAGAGGAGGAAGGAAGACATGGTGAGGGATATAGAAGAGGAAGAAAGACATGGCGAGGAACATAGGAGGAGGGACGAGACATGGTGAGGGATATAGAGGAGGAAGGAAGACATGGTGAGGGATATAGAGGAGGAAGGAGACATGGTGAGGGATATAGAGGAGGAAAGAAGACATGGTGAGGAATATAGAGGAGGGAGGAAACATGGTGAGGGATATAGAGGAGGGACGAGACATGGTGAGGGATATAGAGGAGGAAGGAAGACATGGTGAGGGATATAGAGGAGGAAGGAGACATGGTGAGGGATATAGAGGAGGAAGGACGAGACATGGTGAGGGATATAGAAGAGGAAGGAAGACATGGTGAGGGATATAAAGGAGGAAGGAAGGCATGGTAAGGAATATAGAGGAGGGAGGAAACATGGTGAGGGATATAGAGGAGGGAAGAAGACATGGTGAGGGATATAAAGGAGGAAGGAAGACATGGTGAGGGATATAGAGGAGGAAGGAAGACATGGTGTGGGATATAGAGGAGGAAGGAAGACATGGTAAGTAATATAGAGGAGGGAGGAGACATGGTGAGTGATATAGAGGAGGAAGGAAGACATGGTGAGGGATATAGAAGAGGAAGAAAGACATGGTGAGGAACATAGGAGGAGGGACGAGACATGGTGAGGGATATAGAGGAGGATATAGAGGAGGAAGGAAGACATGGTGAGGGATATAGAGGAGGAAGGAGACATGGTGAGGGATATAGAGGAGGAGGGACGAGACATGGTGAGGGATATAGAGGAGGAGGGACGAGACATGGTGAGGGATATAGAAGAGGAAGGAAGACATGGTGTGTGGGATATAGAGGAGGAAGGAAGACATGGTAAGTAATATAGAGGAGGGAGGAGACATGGTGAGGGATATAGAGGAGGAAGGAAGACATGGTGAGGGATATAGAAGAGGAAGAAAGACATGGCGAGGAACATAGGAGGAGGGACGAGACATGGTGAGGGATATAGAGGAGGAAGGAAGACATGGTGTGGGATATAGAGGAGGAAGGAAGACATGGCGAGGAACATAGGAGGAGGGACGAGACATGGTGAGGGATATAGAGGAGGAAGGAAGACATGGTGAGGGATATAGAGGAGGAAGGACGAGACATGGTGAGGGATATAGAGGAGGAGGGACGAGACATGGTGAGCGATATAGAAGAGGAAGGAAGACATGGTGAGGGATATAAAGGAGGAAGGAAGGCATGGTGAGGAATATAGAGGAGGGAGGAAACATGGTGAGGGATATAGAGGAGGAAGGAAGACATGGTGAGGGATATAGAGGAGGAAATAAGACATGGTGCGGAATATAGAGGAGGGAGGAAACATGGTGAGGGATAGAGAGGAGGAAGGAAGACATGGTGAGGGATATAGAGGAGGAAGAAAGACATGGTGAGGGATATAGAGGAGGGAGGAAGACATGGTGAGGGATATAGAGGAGGAAGGGAGACATGGTGAGGAAATAGAGGAGGGAAGAAGACATGGTGAGGGATATAGAGGAGCGAGGAAGACATGGTGAGGCATATAGAGGAGGGAGGAAGACATGGTGAGGGATATAGAGGAGGAAGGGAGACATGGTGAGGAAATAGAGGAGGAAGGGAGACATGGTGAGGGATATAGAGGAGGGAGGAAGACATGGTGAGGGATATAGAGGAGCAAGGAAGACATGGTGAGGGATATAGAGGAGGAAGGAAGACATGGTGAGGGATATAGAGGAGCAAGGAAGACATGGGGAGGATATTGATAAGTGGATGGGGGGGGGGGCATATAAATTGGGGAGGCATGGTGGGATTGTTGAGGAGGGATGGATATGGCAGGGGTGATATAGAGAAGGGGGGAGACATGGCAGGGGATATAGAGGAAAGGGGGAAACATGATAGGGGGGATTCAGGGGAGAGACGTGGGGAATGTAGTGGAGGGGTAGACATGGCAAGGGGGATATAGAGGGGGGACAGAAAAGGGGGACTATGGCAGGGGAGACTCATCAAGGGGGATATAGACGAGGGGAGAGGCAATGCAGGGGGATATGGGTACTCGATGTGGCAGGGGTAAAAAGTGAGTGGGGGGACATGTTGGGGGATATAGAGTGAGGGGGAGATGTGGTGGGGATATAGATTGGAGGGGAGGCATAGTGGGGGGAATATAGATGGGGGATATGGGGGAGAGATATAATGGGGGATGTAGAGGAGGAGGGGGAGAAATGGCGGGGATATAGAGGAGGTAAACATAAAAGGGGGAATATAGGAAGGGGAAAAATGGAGGAGGGGAGAAACATGGCAGGGGGATATGGGAAGCTGGATGTGACACGGAAATAGAGTTGGGGAGGCATGGTGAAGGATGTAGTGGAGGGGAGAGACATGGTGGGGATATAGAGTGGGGGAGATATGGTGGGGATATAGAGTGGGGGAGATATGGTGGGGATATCGATTGAAGGGGAGACATGGTGGGGTAAATATAGCTGACGGGAGATATGGTGGGGGATAAGGGGGAGGATATGGTGAGGTGTATATAGAGGAGGGGGGATATGGTGGGTAAATATATAGGAGGAGATATGGCGGTGTGTATATAGAGGAGCTGCTAGGAAGGGGAGCCGGCTGCTCCATCTCCCTTACCCTCATCTGGCTGCTGGGACGACATTTCTCTGGTACTGTCTCTCAGGCAGTGCGGTGGTACGGCCAAGGGGCACTGATGGCCAAATCAGACATCGAGTCGGCGTTCCGCTTGTTACCCGTGCACCCGGATAGCTTTCGGCTCTGGGGTTGCACATGGGAAGGGGGGAATTACGTGGACAGGTGCCTGCCGATGGGTTGCTCCATCTCGTGCGCACTGTTCGAAACGTTTAGCTCCTATTTAGAGTGGGCGGTTAGGGACATTTCGGGCATAAATTCGGTCATTCACTACTTGGATGATTTTTTATGTGTTGGCCCGGCTGGTTCCACGATCTGCGCGGTTCTGTTGGGAACATTGCAACACTTGGCTGAGAGCTTTGGGGTCCCCCTGGCGCCAGAAAAAATGGAAGGCCCAAGGGAGGTCATCACGTTTTTGGGCATAGAAATTGACTCGGTGGCAATGGAGTGCCGGTTGCCCAGGGACAAACTTGGAAAGCTTCAGGAGGAAGTGCGGGGGACTAGGGGCCGACGCAAGCTCACTCTGCGGCAACTACAGTCGCTACTGGGCAAATTGAACTTTGCCTGTCGCATCATGCCGATGGGAAGTGTTTTTTGCCGCCGGCTGTTGTCAGCGACTTCTGGGGTCAAGGCTCCCATGCATTACGTGAGACTTACTAGGGAGCACAGGGAGGATTTGCAGGTTTGGCAGGACTTCCTTGAATCCTTTAATGGAAGGGCTTTATGGATGACAGGCCCGGTCAGCAACTTTGACTTGGAACTGTTCACCGACGCGGCGGGGTCTACTGGATTCGGGGCATATTTCAAAGGTCGGTGGTGCGCTTCTCCCTGGCCTCCGGAATGGGGTGCAGCAGGGGTGCCCAAGAACCTCGTATTATTGGAGCTGTTTCCAATAGTAGTGGCCATGGAGATTTGGGGAGAATCTCTACGCAACATGAAGGTGCGATTTAATTGTGACAACATGGGGGTGGTGCAGGTGGTCAACAGGATGACAGCAGCATCCGGGCCGGTGGTCCGGCTGTTGAGGCAGTTGGTGCTGCGTTGTTTACAAGTGAATGCATTTATTTATGCTGTGCACTTGCCGGGGGTCGAAAACACTTTGGCTGATGCCTTGTCTCGTTTTCAGTGGGACAGGTTCCGACAGCTGGCGCCAGAGGCGGAGCAACGCGGGGGCGCCTGTCACGATTGGATGTGGAACATAGCATTGGAACAGCGGCAAAGTGGATTAAACGATCAGTGAGTGTGGCCACATGGACCGCTTACTCCAAGGTATGGAGCGACTGGTTTGCATGCCTGTCTAGGATTGGAGTGTCTATGGAAGACTCAGCTGTGTCGCATGCGGTGCTGTTTTTCATCGGCGCGGGACTCGAGACTGGGGTCTCTCCCGCGGCTATTGATCGGAAGTTATCCGCCTTGGCATTCTTGTTTAAGTGGCAGGGTCATAGCATTTACACAAAAGAATTTTGGGTTAAACAGGCGGTAAAGGGGTACAGGAAGGCACATAAGAAAAGGGATGGCAGACACCCGGTATCCTTTGACATGCTGCATGTTCTCGGTTCCATGGTGGAGGAGGTCTGTAGTTCTGGTTATGAGCGAGCATTGTTCAGAGCGGCATTTTCTTTAGCCTTTTTTGGTGCTTTGCGCGTGAGCGAGCTAGTGAGCCAATCCAAGAAGGCCAGAGGGGGTTTGCAGGCAGGCGAGGTGGAATTCGGACGGGAGGGCATCAGGATTTGGATCAGGAGATCTAAGACTGACCAAGAGGGCAAGGGGTGCCAAATCGAGTTGGCCAAGATTGAGGATTATAGCATCTGCCCGGTACGGGCGATGAGACGTTTCTGGGAGGTCGTGGGTTCCCTATTCATACATGCTGACGGGTCGTCGCTGTCAAAGTACCAGTTTGTGGCGGTATTCAGAAAGTGTCTAGCCAAGGCTGGTTTTGACCCGATGAGTTTTTCATCACACTCTTTCCTCATAGGGGTGGCCACGGAGGCCTCCAGAGCGGGTTTGAGTCAGGAGGTAGTTAGACGTATTGGTAGGTGGGATTCGGATAGATTCAAATTATACATACGTCCCCAGTTGTTGTAACTGGGGGCTAGGTCCCACATACCATAATATGTCGTTATGTTATGTTTTGTATACTTTTACGTTATATGTTGGTTGTTGTTATTTTGTTGTTCGCAGGTCAGCACCCCGACCTGGTGTGGATACTTTGCCACTCGTACGTCTACTGGGGGGCCAGGAGAGCTGACGTTCGGCCGAACGGCAGATAACTCTGCATTCCCCGGCAAGAGGCGTTGGTCAGGTGGATCGGGGTTCCGGGCATGAGATGGAGCAGGGTGCTAGGGGAGGTACACAGATTTGCCAGTTTGGACAGGTCCCCCGATGTATTAGTTTTCCACGTAGGGGGCAACGACATGGGCGCTAGATCCATGTGAGCGCTCATAAGAGACGTTAAATGTGATTTTTTTTAGGCTAAAAGCGGCTTACCCGAAAATGGTTATGATATGGTCGGATATGGTGGGCGTGGTCTCACAAAAAGGTTGACAGGTCCAGGATCAAAGTCAATAAGGAAGTGAGTCGATTTTTTATTAGGAATGGGGGTCTTGCTATTCGGCACAGGGAACTAGAGTTGGACACGTGGAGGTATTTGAGGAGCGACGGGGTCCATTTGTCAGACGTTTTACACTGATTTGTGGTCCCTAGGGTTACAAGATGGCATACACAGGGGGCTCAAGGTGTGGAGGTGCGCACAAGGGTAAGGGCTTACCCCTTGTGGGCTGTGGCGTTTTTTTCTTGGGTCCTTGTTAAAGGTAAAGAAGTACATGTATGGTAACATGGAATACTCATCCATTGGATGGGAGGGTATAGTGTACTTCCGGGTTAAGAAGGGTTTAACCCGGAAGGGTAAAAAGGTTATGTCACTGATGACAGTTGAGTACCGCCTCCGAGTCCGGGGTTTGCCGACTGGAGGCAAGAGTTAAAAAAGTTAAAACGTAGTGGTTTCAGTGAGAGTGTTGGGGTTTCTCCCCATAATTAATAAAGACCCAGTTAACAAGGAGTGTTAAAATGGTTAAAAGAGTTTGAAGGATTTACAGTTATTAAATAAAAGGCCGGACGGCCATTTTACTCCACACCTTGTCGGTCTCTTATTATAAGATGGGACATGTTGGGTTTTTAGCGTATGCAGTTTATAGCGTGTATAAGTCCTACATATGTCATGCGACCAGTACCTTTCCTGGATGGAGGGGAGAATTTTTTCCTGGTGGCGCTGCTCATGGGCTAGTGTTTCCTTACAGAGTTCCCAGCTGACAGAATCATACCATCCCAGTAGGACCTGCTCTGATACTGGTCCCCTGTATCTGCATCTCTCGCAACCTCCTTCCGAATTGGTATCTGCACCTCTCCTCTTCTACTATCCATACCTTGGATCCAGGTGGAGGTTTGGATGTCTCAGACTGCAGGAAGCATCCCACCGCTTGTCACCAAATGTGACGGAACCGCTTGGGCACCCTGCTTAGGTGCTTCTGTCTGCCAACCAGCGTCTCCTGCCCTCCGAACCGTTCCGAGCAGATCGAGAGCAAAGACCAGCCCTTTTTACCCCATATGTATATAGAGGAGGGGGATATGGCGGGGTGTATATAGAGGAGGGGGATATGGCGGGTGTATATAGAGGAGGGGGATATGGCGGGGTGTATATAGAGGAGGGGGATATGGCGGGGTGTATATAGAGGAGGGGGATATGGTGGGGTGTATATAGAGGAGGGGGATATGGCGGGGTGTATATAGGGGAGGGGGATATGGCGGGGTGTATATAGAGGAGGGGGATATGGTGGGGTGTATATAGAGGAGCCAGATATGGCGGGTGTATATAGAGGAGGGGGATATGGTGGGGTGTATATAGAGGAGGGGGATATGGCGGGGTGTATATAGGGGAGGGGGATATGGTGGGGTGTATATAGAGGAGGGGGATATGGTGGGGTGTATATAGAGGAGGGGGATATGGCGGGTGTATATAGAGGAGGGGGATATGGTGGGGTGTATATAGGGGAGGGGGATATGGCGGGGTGTATATAGAGGAGGGGGATATGGCGGGTGTATATAGAGGAGGGGGATATGGTGGGGTGTATATAGAGGAGGGGGATATGGGGGGTGTATATAGTGGAGGGGGATATGGCGGGGTGTATATAGAGGAGGGGATATGGCGAGGTGTATATAGAGGAGGGGGATATGGTGGGGTGTATATAGGGGAGGGGGATATGGCGGGTGTATATAGAGGAGGGGGATATGGTGGGGTGTATATAGAGGAGGGGGATATGGCGGGGTGTATATAGAGGAGGGGGGATATGGCGGGTGTATATAGAGGAGGGGGATATGGGGGGGTGTATATAGAGGAGGGGATATGGCGGGTGTATATAGAGGAGGGGGATATGGCGGGTGTATATAGAGGAGGGGGATATGGCGGGTGTATATAGAGGAGGGGGATATGGCGGGTGTATATAGAGGAGGGGGATATGGCGGGTGTATATAGAGGAGGGGGATATGGCGGGGTGTATATAGAGGAGGGGGATATGGCGGGTGTATATAGAGGAGGGGATATGGCGGGGTGTATATAGAGGAGGGGGATATGGCGGGTGTATATAGAGGAGGGGGATATGGCGGGTGTATATAGAGGAGGGGATATGGCGGGGTGTATATAGAGGAGGGGGATATGGCGGGTGTATATAGAGGAGGGGGATATGGCGGGGTGTATATAGGGGGGGGATATGGAGGGGTGTATATAGAGGAGGGGTATATGGCGGGGTGTATATAGAGGAGGGGGATATGGCGGGTGTATATAGAGGAGGGGGATATGGCGGGTGTATATAGAGGAGGGGGATATGGCGGGTGTATATAGAGGAGGGGGATATGGCGGGTGTATATAGAGGAGGGGGATATGGCGGGGTGTATATAGAGGAGGGGGATATGGCGGGTGTATATAGAGGAGGGGATATGGCGGGGTGTATATAGAGGAGGGGGATATGGCGGGGTGTATATAGAGGAGGGGGATATGGCGGGGTGTATATAGAGGAGGGGGATATGGCGGGTGTATATAGAGGAGGGGGATATGGCGGGGTGTATATAGAGGAGGGGGATATGGCGGGGTGTATATAGAGGAGGGGGATATGGGGTGTGTATATAGAGGAGGGGGATATGGCGGGGTGTATATAGAGGAGGGGGATATGGCGGGGTGTATATAGAGGAGGGGGATATGGCGGTGTGTATATAGAGGAGGGGATATGGCGGGGTGTATATAGAGGAGGGGGATATGGCGGGGTGTATATAGAGGAGGGGGATATGGCGGGGTGTATATAGAGGAGGGGATATGGCGGGTGTATATAGAGGAGGGGGATATGGGGGGTGTATATAGAGGAGGGGGATATGGCGGGGTGTATATAGAGGAGGGGGATATGGCGGGGTGTATATAGAGGAGGGGGATATGGCGGGGTGTATATAGAGGAGGGGGATATGGTGGGGTGTATATAGAGGAGGGGGATATGGCGGGGGGTATATAGAGGAGGGGGATATGGCGGGTGTATATAGAGGAGGGGGATGTGGCGGGGTGGGGGGGGTATATAGAGGAGGGGGATATGGCGGGGTGTATATAGAGGAGGGGGATATGGCGTGTGTATATAGAGGAGGGGGATATGGGGGGTGTATATAGAGGAGGGGATATGGCGGGTGTATATAGAGGAGGGGGATATGGCGGGGTGTTTATAGAGGATATGGCGGGGTGTATATAGAGGAGGGGGATATGGCGGGGTGTATATAGAGGAGGGGATATGGCGGGGTGTATATAGAGGAGGGGGATATGGCGGGTGTATATAGAGGAGGGGGATATGGCGGGGTATATATAGAGGAGGGGGATATGGGGGGTGTATATAGAGGAGGGGGATATGGCGGGGTGTATATAGAGGAGGGGATATGGCGGGGTGTATATAGAGGGGGGGGTGTATATAGAGGAGGGGATATGGCGGGGTGTATATAGAGGAGGGGGATATGGTGGGGGGGTGTATATAGAGGAGGGGGATATGGCGTGTGTATATAGAGGAGGGGGAGGGGATATGGGGAGGTGTATATAGAGGAGGGGATATGGCGGGTGTATATAGAGGAGGGGGATATGGTGGAGTGTATATAGAGGAGGGGGATATGGCGGGGTGTATATAGAGGAGGGGGATATGCCGGGGTGTATATAGAGGAGGGGATATGGCGGGGTGTATATAGAGGAGGGGATATGGCGGGTGTATATAGAGGAGGGGGATATGGTGGGGTGTATATAGAGGAGGGGGATATGGCGGGTGTATATAGAGGAGGGGATATGGCGGGGTGTATATAGAGGAGGGGGGATATGGTGGGGTGTATATAGAGGAGGGGGATATGGCGGGGTGTATATAGAGGAGGGGGATGTGGCGGGTGTATATAGAGGAGGGGGATATGGCGGGGTGTATATAGAGGAGGGGGATATGGCGGGGTGTATATAGAGGAGGGGGATATGGCGTGTGTATATAGAGGAGGGGATATGGCGGGGTGTATATAGAGGAGGGGATATGGTGGGGTGTATATAGAGGAGGGGGATGTGGCGGGGTGTATATAGAGGAGGGGGATATGGCGTGTGTATATAGAGGAGGGTGATATGGCGGGTGTATATAGAGGAGGGGATATGGCGGGGTGTATATAGAGGAGGGGGATATGGCGGGGTGTATATAGAGGAGGGGGATATGGCGGGGTGTATATAGAGGAGGGGGATATGGCGGGTGTATATAGAGGAGGGGGATATGGTGTGTGTATATAGAGGAGGGGATATGGCGGGGTGTATATAGAGGAGGAGGATATGGTGGGGGATATATAGAGGAGGGGATATGGCGGGGGATATATAGAGGAGGGGATATGGCGGGGGATATATAGAGGAGGGGATATGGCGGGGGTATATAGAGGAGGGGATATGGCGGGGTGTATATAGAGGAGGGGATATGGTGGGGTGTATATAGAGGAGTGGGGATATGGCGTGTGTATGTAGAGGAGGGGGATATGGCGGGGTGTATATAGAGGAGGGGGATATGGCGGGGTGTATATAGAGGAGGGGGATATGGCGGGGTGTATATAGGGGAGGGGGATATGGCGGGGTGTATATAGAGGAGGGGGATATGGCGGGGTGTATATAGAGGAGGGGGAGGGGGATATGGGGGGTGTATATAGAGGAGGGGGATGTGGCGGGGTGTATATAGAGGAGGGGGATATGGCGGGTGTATATAGAGGAGGGGGATATGGCGGGGTGTATATAGAGGAGGGGATATGGCGGGGTGTATATAGAGGAGGGGGATATGACGAGTGTATATAGAGGAGGGGGATATGACGGGGTATAGAGGAGGGGGAGGGGAGAAGAACCTCACCTGTGTATTGGTCTCCTTGAACTTTTCCATGACTTTGGTGATGAAGTCCAGCATTAATGTGAAATCACTTGGAAAGATACTCCATGATCCATCGATGAGGAAGACGATGTTCAATCCTCGCCCACTGCACTCTGCCGAGACACCACAACAAATATACGTACATATTCGCCAGCACCCCATGGATCGATAAATCTTCGTCCAAAAAAGGTTTTTAATGAAAAAAATGACATCACAAAAATATAAGGTGCAACGTTTCGGAGCCGCGCAGGACCCCTTCGTCAGGCATGTGATGACAACAAATATGACTTCTAGTGACACGGCCTCCTACTAATGATCACACCTCTGCTTCTACCTGGAAGTCTGGAGGACATGGCCTGTTGTGGTTGGGGTAGGTGTTACCTGGCAGAGATCGGGGTAGAGGAGTCACCACTGGTGGAGTTCCAGTTATATAATAGCATCGCCCATTCACATAGATGTTCTCGCCGCATGTCCTCTGCAGGGTCGGACCACACACCTGAGGAAGACACATGGAGGATGTCACACACCCTGAGAAGGACACATGGAGGATGTCACACACCCTGAGAAGGACACATGGAGGATGTCACACACCCTGAGAAGGACACATGGAGGATGTCACTCACCCTGAGAAGGACACATGGGGGATGTCACACACCCTGAGAAGGACACATGGAGGATGTCACACACCCTGAGAAGGACACATGGGGGGGGACACATGGGGGATGACACACACCCTGAGAAGGACACATGGAGGATGTCACACACCCTGAGAAGGACACATGGGGGATGACACACACCCTGAGAAGGACACATGGGGGATGTCACACACCCTGAGAAGGACACATGGAGGATGTCACACACCCTGAGAAGGACACATGGAGGATGTCACTCACCCTGAGAAGGACACATGGAGGATGTCACTCACCCTGAGAAGGACACATACAGAACCTGCCAGAGAAGAGCCACCTACCAGAAGCTGAGGCGGACTCTCCTGTACAACCAGAGACAATCCGAGAGAGGAATTTATATCACCATCAGAGGAACCTGTAATACAGAATATATATGGAGGATGACCCCCCCAGGTGACATTGGTGACATCACCACTCTCCAGATATAAGATATATTATACAGAGTGACATCACCGCTCTCCAGATATAAGATATATTATACAGAGTGACATCACCGATCTCCAGATATAAGATATATTATACAGAGTGACATCACCGCTCTGTAATATACAATGTGTCGGATGGGTCAATAACATTCAATATAAAGGTGTATACAATGTTACCGGGGATGGGCATGGGGTTGCAGGTGGCCGTCTGCGGGTCGCAGTTATATAACCGTCCCGTCTTGTTCTCGGATTCTCTGTGGAGCGGAGCGCTGACTATCACCCTGCAATGACACGGCACACCTCTGGTGATAACCATCGGGGCTATTAGGGTCACATGATTATATTATTACACTATACAGAGATATTTGATCCGAGTCCATGGAAACCTGCCCCTCCCCCAATCCATACACACGTAGATCGGGAACAAATTTCTTGACTGTGATCCCACGTTGACATGGGGAGATCACACAAACTCCATGCAGACACTGATTACAGGACCCCAGCGCTGCAAGTCCCTGCTCCAGTTACAGTGGGGTTTGTTTATACAAATAGTGACAGCGAATGCTTTGTGATCATCTGCACTGCAGATTATTCCCCCCAAAGAGGTCCTGTCACCCTCTCACCATTTATCCATTTGCACCACCTGATGGCCAAAGCTGGGATCCTCATTCTGGAATATGATTGGACGCGTCGTGTCCACAAAGAAGGCGCTGGTGGAGGAGAGCGCTGTGATAATGAGAAAATAGAAGAGCAATGAGGAACAGGCAAACCTGGAGACATTATATCCACATTATATCCACCCCAAATCCTCTACATCCTCCACCCCTTCCACCCCACTTCTTCATTGATGGGAGGATGGAAGAGATGGAGGATGCTGGAGGAGATAGGAGGCAATGGAAGAGATTGGAGATGATGGAAGAGATGGGAGGAGATGGAAAAGATAGTAGGTGATAGAGGAGATGAGAGGTGATGGAGGAGACAGGACAAGATGGAAAAGGTGGAAGGTAATGGAGGAAAGGGGGGGGGGGGGGTGATGGAAGAGATTGGGGTGAATGAAGAGGTTGGATGTTATTGAAGAGATGGAGGTGATGGAAAATATAGTTGGAGATGGAAGAGATTGTAGATGATGGTGGAAATGGAAGAAATTGTACATGTTGGAGAAGATGAGAGGTGATAGAAGAGATGGGAGGAGATGGAAAAGATGGAAGAGATTGAAGGAGATGGAGAAGATGGAGAATATAATAGACAAGGTGATAGACGAGATTGGAAGAGATGGAAGAGATTGAAGGAGATGGAAAAGTTCGGAGGAAATGCAAGAGATTGGAGGGGATGGAAGAGATTGTAGATGACGGAGAAGATGAGAGGTGGTGGAAGAGATGGGAGGAGATGGAAGAGATTGTAGATGATGGAGGAGATGATAGGTGATAGAAGAGATGGGAGGAGATGGAAGAGATGGGAGGAGATGGAAGAGATTGTAGATGATGGAGGAGATGATAGGTGATAGAAGAGATGGGAGGAGATGGAAGAGATGGGAGGAGATGGAAGAGATTGAAAGAGATTAAAGGAGACGGAAGAGATTGGAGAACATGGAAAAGATGGAGGGAGATGTAAGATATTGTAGATGATGGAGAAGATGAGAGGTGATATACGAAATTGGAAGAGATGGAAGAGATTGAAGGAGATGGAAAAGTTTGGAGGAAATGGAAGAGATTGGAGGGGATGAAAGACATTGGAGGAGATGGAAGATGGACATGGAAGAGATTGGAGGAGATGGAGGGAGATGGAAGAGATTGTAGATGATGGAGGAGATGATAGGTGATAGAAGAGATGGGAGGAGATGGAAGAGATTGGAGGAGATTGAAGGAGACAGAAGAGATTGGAGAACATGGAAAAGATGGAGGGAGATGGAAGAGATTGGAGGAGATGGAGGGAGATGGAAGAGATTGTAGATAATGGAGAAGATGAGAGGTGATAGACGAGATTGAAAGAGATGGAAGAGATTGGAGGGGATGGAAGAGATTGGAGGGGATGGAAGAGATTGGAGGAGATTGAAGGAGACGAAAGAGATTGGAGAACATGGAAAAGATGGAGGGAGATGGAGAGATTGGAGGAGATGGAGGGAGATGGAGAGATTGGAGGAGATGGAGGGAGATGGAAGAGATTGTAGATGATGGAGAAGATGAGAGGTGATAGACGAGATTGAAAGAGATGGAAGAGATTGGAGGAAATGGAAGAGATTTGGAGGAGATGGAGGGAGATGGAAGAGATTGTGGGTGATGGAGAAGATAAGAGGTGTTGAAGAGATAGGAGATGATGGAAGAGATTCTAGATGATGGAAGAGAGTGGAGGTGATGGAGGAGATTGAATGTGATGGAAAAGATGGAATGTTATGGAAGACATTGGAGGTGATGGAAAAGAGGTAAGACCTGAGAGAATATAGGGGTCTCAGAGCTTAAACCTGATCTGAACTATTTGCTAAGGAAGGAACAGCATCTGGTATGGGGAAACAGAAAACTTCTAGAACACGTTCAGCAGCATGCCAGAGAATCGATTGCCGTCTTCAAAGCTGAAGTGCTGACAACAGGGCAAAGCTCTGCTAACCTCTACCCAGCACTAGGGATGAGCCGAACACCCCCGGGTTCGGTTCCCACCAGAACCTGCGAACGGATCGAAAGTTTGCGCAAACATTCGAACCCTATTAATTACAATGTACGCGAACGTTCAAAATCAAAAGTGCTAATTTTAAAGGCTAATATGCAATGTTATTGTCATAAAAAAGTGTTTGGGGACCCGGGTCCTGCCCCAGGGGACATGTATCAATGCAAATATTTTTTTTAAAAACTTCAGTTTTTTTCAGGAGCAGTGATTTTAATAATGCTTAATGTGAAACAATAAAAGTGTAATATTCCTTTAAATTTCATATCTGGGGGGTGTCTATAGTATGCCTGTGAAGGGGCGCATGTTTCCCGTGCTTATAAATGTCCCTGCACAAAGTGTCATTTTTGCAGGAAAAAAAGCTATTTAAAATCACGTCTAATGAATTGCCGGCTCCCGTAACACAGAGAACAGTCATTCATTGAAAGTCATTGATAAAAAAAAAGTCATTGATAAAAAAAAAAGCGTGGGGTTTCCCCCAAATTCAATTACCAGGCCCTTTAGGTCTGCTATGGATATTAAGGGGATCCCCGCTTCAAATTAAAAGAAAAAAAAATGACGTAGGGGTCCCCCTAAATATCCATACCAGACCCTTCAGGTCTGGGATGGATTTTAAGGGGAACCCCGGCCAAAAAAAAATAAAAAAAATTGCGTGGGGTCCCCCTTAAAATCAATACCAGACCCTTATCCGAGCACGCAACCTGGCAGGTCGCAGGAAAAGAGGGGGGGGGGTGAGAGCGCCCCCCTCCCTCCTGAACCGTACCAGGCCACATGCCCTCAACGCACGGGGACGTTATGGGGACTTCCCTATGGCTTTCCCCATGACGTCAGAGGGGGGCGGGGTCACCAGGTGTCACCCTTGTTAAAGGGGGCTTCCAGATTCTGATAAGCCCCCCGCCCGCAGACCCCCACAACCAATGGCCAGGGTTGTGGGGACGAGGCCCTTGTCCCCATCACAGACCCCCAAAGCACCCTCCCAATGTTGAGGGTATGTGGCCTGGTACGGTTCAGGAGGGAGGGGGGGCCGCTCTCGTCCCCCCTCTTTTTCTGCATCCTGCCAGATTGCGTGCTCGGATAAGGGTCTGGTATGTATTTTGAGGGGGACCCCACGCCATTTTTTTTTGGCCGGGGTTCCCCTTAAAAATCCATCCCAGACCTGAATCTGGTATGGATATTTAGGTGGACCCCTACGTCATTTTTTTTTTAAATTTGAAGCGGGGTTCCCCTTAAATATCCATAGCAGACCTGAAGGGCCTGGTAATTGAATTTGGGGGAAACCCCACGCTTTTTTTTTATCAATGACTTTTTTTTTATCAATGACTTTTTTTTTATCAATGACTTTCAATGAATGACTGTTCTCTGTGTTACAGGAGCCGGCAATTCATTAGCCGCAGATGGCTGCCTTAGATGACACAACAGGCCAGAAGGGTAAAGGTGGTTTAATGGTATACTGCAGTGCTATACTAACAGCACGCACACACTACACTAATCCCCAGAATAACAGCAGATAATGTCAGTACTCAGCACAGAATGAATCACAGCAGATAATGTCACTGACACCGTCACTGACTAACGCCGGAACACACTACATGAGGCCGCCGGCGCGGCGGCCTTATATAGAGTGGGGTGTGTACTAAACCCCCTGAGCTATAAATTGGCCACAGGCATCCTGCCTGTGGCCAATTATTGCTCTCCTCGCCGCTGGCTCTATGATTGGCCAAGAATGCGGGGTCACAGTGCATGCTTGGCCAATCATCAGCCAGCAATGCACTGCGACTGGCGCAGTGCATTGTGGGCCGTTCGCATCACACGAATTTGATGCAAACGTCTCACATAGTTCTGGGCTCGACGAGCGGCCGAACGGTCAAATCGAACACTGGGCCCATCCCTACCCAGCACCAACAGCAGCTTCAGCATTCCTGAGAGAAGAGGCAGTTGGCCTTTCTCCCACAATACTGACAGAGACATGGGATTTTCTGCCAGCAGCATCTGTGGAGTTACCAGAAACTTCTGCAGCTGAAGCGCTGACAACTGGACAGAGGGTCCAAGACCTCTGCCCCACACCTGCGGTGGTTCTGGAGGCCCAGGGAGAGAAGGAGACGGTCACTTCCCAGCAGCAGAGTAAGATCCAGGTGGAGAAGGGAGAGAAGGTGTTCGTCCTCCCTTCCCAACAGTTGGGCAGGATGGAGGAAGTGATCTTTCCTCCCGAGGAAAGATCCGTGCACCTAGGTGACAGTACCAGAGACATGTCGTCCCAGCAGCCAGATGAGAATAAGGGAAATGGAGCAGCCGGCTCCCCTTCCCAGCAGCAGATGGCACCCCAGAATGATGCCACCAACCCAGCAGGAGAGCTGGCATCAGGACCAGACATAACTGAGCCAGTGGTGGCTGGTGCTCAAAATTTTTTTGGGGGGCGCAAACAAACTGAAAAATACTGAAACCCCCCATCAATTGCAGCCTCACTGTGCCCATCGATTGCAGTGTCACTGTGCCCATCAATTGCAGCCATTGTGCCCATCATATGCAGCCACTGTGCCCATCATATGCAGCCACTGTGCCCATCATATGCAGCCACTGTGCCCGTCAAATGCAGCCAATTGTGCCCATCATATGCAGCCACTTGTGCCCATCAAATGCAGCCACTGTGCCCATCATATGCAGCCACTTGTGCCCATCATATGCAGCCACTTGTGCCCAACAAATGCAGCCATGTGTGCCCGTCAAATGCAGCCACTTGTGCCCATCATATGCAGCCACTTATGCCCATCATATGCAGCCACTGTGCCCATCATATGCAGCCACTTGTGCCCATCAAATGCAGCCACTTGTGCCCATCATATGCAGCCACTTGTGCCCATCATATACAGCCACTTGTGCCCATCATATGCAGCCACTTGTGCCCATCATATGCAGCCACTTGTGCCCATCATATACAGCCACTTGTGCTTATCAAATGCAGCCACTTGTGCCCATCATATGCAGCCACTTGTGCCCATCATATGCAGCCACTTGTGCCCATCAAATGCAGCCACTTGTGCCCATCAAATGCAGCCACTTGTGCCCATCAAATACAGTTCCTTTGGTAGTGGATGGGACTTCGGTCTCCACTGACACAACCCCGAAAATTGGTGCGGCACTGAGACAGGAGGATGTCAGCCATGCTTTGCAAGCACTGGGGGATTTTCACCTACCAAAAGTGGATGGGCCTCCACTTTTATTCCCGTGGGATGCTGGACAGTCGGCCCAGATCCCCAACAGCATGACGGAGTGAGCCCAGTCACCCTGTCTTCTCTCCAGCGGCTGAAAGGACTCCAGGGAGAAGGGCCAGTCAAGGCCACTCCCCAGTGGCGGGTATGTTCTCTGAGAGAGGCAGAGGTTGGTTGGGTGAGTAATGCTATGTTTGGGACAATTTATTTGGGGTACTGTGTGGATACCGGCATTGGGGGATGGGAAATACTGACTAACTTCGGAGTCAACCCGTCTGTGGTCTCTTCCTGTGTTAGTCTCCTGCCGAAAGGGGAGGTGTGTGACGGGAGTCACTTTGGGTGGGGGGTTTGTGCAACTCAACTTACCTTGGAGAGCTCTGGAAACTCTGTGTCCAGTTCCCCCGGCCCCTTCTATGTGTAAGTCACCCTGTGCCCATAAGGGGCACCGGGTGACCGAGAACCCCACTATGATCTGTGCTAGTCGGACTCGCTGTACAGCCACACTGGAATGTTGTATATATGAGTATATTGTGTGTTGTCTCATGCTGTTGTGAACTCTTTGCTGGTGTCATTTGGGGGGTGTGGTTGTATTCCATTGTTTTATTGTGTCTGTCTGCCATGGAAGAAAAGTATATTATGGGATGTGAGTCTAGGTGTGGGGGGGGGATTCCTCCAGCAGTCTCTCCCTGCTGATAAGACTGTTTATTGATGAGAAGTTTGAATACACCTGATCTTTGTGTCTATTGTTATTGGACAGTTTACCCCGCCCTGAATCCGGGGGGGGGGGAGGGTGTCCCTCAGTTATATATCTGTTGTAACGTTCTTGAATAAAGAGAGTTTGATGTTTTTCACGCTACACTGAGTTACGGCTGGCGACTGGGTGGGCTAAAGGGTCTTGGATAGCGCTGGTTCTGGACAAAGGAAGCATTTACAGCGGACCTGTTGAGGACAGGGGTTCATCACAATGATAAAAGAGAGTTTGGAGGTAATGAAAGAGAATGCAGGTGATGAAGATGCGAGATGATGGAAGATATGGGAGGTGATGGAAGAGATGGAAGGTGATGAAGGAAATGGAAGGTGTTGAAGGAAATGGAAGGTGATGAAGGAAATGGAAGGTGTTGAAGGAAATGGAAGGTGTTGAAGGAAATGGAAGGTGTTGAAGGAAATGGAAGGTGTTGAAGGAAATGGAAGGTGTTGAAGGAAATGGAAGGTGTTGAAGGAAATGGAAGGTGATGAAGGAAATGGAAGGTGTTGAAGGAAATGGAAGGTGTTGAAGGAAATGGAAGGTGATGAAGGAAATGGAATGTTCTGAAGGAAATGGAAGGTGATGAAGGAAATGAAAGGTGTTGAAGGAAATGGAAGGTGATGAAGGAAATGGAAGGTGATGAAGGAAATGGAAGGTGTTGAAGGAAATGGAAAGTGATGAAGGAAATGGAAGGTGATGAAGGAAATGGAAGGTGTTGAAGGAAATGGAAGGTGATGAAGGAAATGGAAGGTGTTGAAGGAAATGGAAGGTGATGAAGGAAATGGAAGGAGATGAAGGAAATGGAAGGTGATGAAGGAAATGGAAGGTGGTGAAGGAAATGGAAGGTGTTGAAGGAAATGGAAGGTGATGAAGGAAATATAAGGTGTTGAAGGAAATGGGAGGTGATGACAGAGATGGGGTGTGATGGGGGAAATGGGAGGTGATGGGGGAAATGGGAGGTGACAGAAGAGATTGAAAGTTATGGAGTAGATGAGAGGTCTTGGATAGATTGGAGAAGATTAAACACGTTGGAGGTGATAAAAGTGATTGGGGGTGAATGAGGAGTGGGAAGTAATGGAGGAGATGGGAGGTGATGGAAGAGATTGGAGGAGATGGAAGATATGTGAAGCAATGGAAGAGACAGGAGAAGAATAAGGTCACTGGAGGTGATGGAAAAGATGGGAAGGGATGGAAGAGATTGTAGGTGATGGAGAAGATGAGAGGTGGTGTAAGAGATGGGAGCTGATGGAAGAAATTCTAGGTGATGGAAGAGATGGAATGTGGTGGAAGATATTGGAGGTGATGGAGGAGATTGGAGGTGATGGAAGAAAGTTTGGAAGTGATGAAGGAGACTAGAGGTGATGAAGATGAGAGATGATGGAAGAGATGAGAGATGATGGAAGAGATGGGAGGTGATGAAAGAGATTGGAAGTCATAGAGGAGATGAGAGGTCTTCTTGGATAGACTGGAGAAGATGAAACACGTTGAATGTGATGAAAAAGATTGGAGGGTGAGGGAGGCAATGAGAAGTAATGGAGGAGATGGAAGGTGATGGAAGACATTTGAGGCGATGGAAGAGACGGGAGAAGATGAAGGACATTGGAGGAGATGGAAGAGATTGGAGAAGATGAAGGAAACTGGAAGTTTTTATTGCAGTGATGGAAGGTTGTGGTTTCATTTTTTACTTCCTGTTATAATTTCTAGTATTTGGATGTTTCTATTATTTGTGTTTTATTAAATCTCTTCTATAACTTTCATATTAACACTTCACTAAAAAAAAGATAAAGCCGGGCAATTGATAGACATCGATAATTCACTCTCTATCCTCACTGGGCAGTTGATAAACCGACCCCTTCCTCCTCATCAATCATCCCCATAATACATAACCCCCCATAATCCCCCCACCCCTTCCTCCTCATCAATCATCACCATAATACATAACACCCCATAATCCCACCACACCTTCCTCCTCATCAATCATCACCATAATACATAACACCCCATAATCCCCCCACCCTTCCTCCTCATCAATCATCATCATAATACATAACACCCCATAATCCCACCACACCTTCCTCCTCATCAATCATCACCATAATACATAACACCCCATAATCCCACCACCCCTTCCTCCTCATCAATCATCACCATAATACATAACACCCCATAATCCCCCCACCCCTTCCTCCTCATCAATCATCACCATAATACATAACACCCCATAATCCCCCCACCCCTTCCTCCTCATCAATCATCATCATCATAATACATAACACCCCATAATCCCACCACCCCTTCCTCCTCATCAATCATCCCCATAATACATAACACCCCATAATCCCCCCACCCCTTCCTCCTCATCAATCATCATCATAATACATAACACCCCATAATCCCCCCACCCCTTCCTCCTCACCAATCATCACCATAATACATAACACCCCATAATCCCACCACCCCTTCCTCCTCATCAATCATCACCATAATACATAACACCCCATAATCCCACCACCCCTTCCTCCTCATCAATCATCACCATAATACATAACACCCCATAATCCCACCACCCCTTCCTCCTCATCAATCATCATCATCATAATACATAACACCCCATAATCCCACCACCCCTTCCTCCTCATCAATCATCCCCATAATACATAACCCCCCATAATCCCCCCACCCCTTCCTCCTCATCAATCATCATCATAATACATAACACCCCATAATCCCACCACCCCTTCCTCCTCATCAATCATCATCATAATACATAACACCCCATAATCCCACCACCCCTTCCTCCTCATCAATCATCATCATAATACATAACCCCCCATAATCCCACCACCCCTTCCTCCTCATCAATCCTCATCATAATACATAACACCCCATAATCCCACCACCCCTTCCTCCTCATCAATCATCATCATAATACATAACACCCCATAATCCCACCACCCCTTCCTCCTCATCAATCATCATCATAATATATAACACCCCATAATCCCACCACCCCTTCCTCCTCATCAATCCTCATCATAATACATAACACCCCATAATCCCACCACCCCTTCCTCCTCATCAATCATCATCATAATACATAACACCCCATAATCCCACCACCCCTTCCTCCTCATCAATCATCATCATAATACATAACACCCCATAATCCCACCACCCCTTCCTCCTCATCAATCATCATCATAATACATAACACCCCATAATCCCACCACCCCTTCCTCCTCATCAATCATCACCATAATACATAACACCCCATAATCCCACCACCCCTTCCTCCTCATCAATCATCATCATAATACATAACACCCCATAATCCCACCACCCCTTCCTCCTCATCAATCATCATCATAATACATAACCCCCCATAATCCCACCACCCCTTCCTCCTCATCATCATCATAATCATCATAATACATAACACCCCATAATCCCCCCACCCCTTCCTCCTCATCAATCATCACCATAATACATAATCCCCCATAATCCCACCACCCCTTCCTCCTCATCAATCATCATCATAATACATAACACCCCATAATCCCACCACCCCTTCCTCCTCATCAATCATCATCATAATACATAACCCCCCATAATCCCACCACCCCTTCCTCCTCATCAATCATCATCATAATACATAACACCCCATAATCCCCCCACCCCTTCCTCCTCATCAATCATCACCATAATACATAACACCCCATAATCCCACCACCCTTCCTCCTCATCAATCATCATCATAATACATAACACCCCATAATCCCACCACCCCTTCCTCCTCATCAATCATCATCATAATACATAACCCCCCATAATCCCACCACCCCTTCCTCCTCATCAATCATCATCATAATACATAACACCCCATAATCCCACCACCCCTTCCTCCTCATCAATCATCATCATAATACATAACACCCCATAATCCCACCACCCCTTCCTCCTCATCAATCATCATCATAATACATAACACCCCATAATCCCACCACCCCTTCCTCCTCATCAATCATCATCATAATACATAACACCCCATAATCCCACCACCCCTTCCTCCTCATCAATCATCATCATAATACATAACCCCCCATAATCCCACCACCCCTTCCTCCTCATCAATCATCATCATAATATATAACACCCCATAATCCCACCACCCCTTCCTCCTCATCAATCCTCATCATAATACATAACACCCCATAATCCCCCGACCCCTTCCTCCTCATCAATCATCATCATAATACATAACCCCCCATAATCCCACCACCCCTTCCTCCTCATCAATCATCATCATAATACATAACACCCCATAATCCCACCACCCCTTCCTCCTCATCCATCATCATCATCATCATAATATATAACACCCCATAATCCCACCACCCCTTCCTCCTCATCAATCCTCATCATAATACATAACACCCCATAATCCCCCGACCCCTTCCTCCTCATCAATCATCATCATAATACATAACACCCCATAATCCCACCACCCCTTCCTCCTCATCAATCATCATCATAATACATAACACCCCATAATCCCACCACCCCTTCCTCCTCATCAATCATCATCATAATACATAACACCCCATAATCCCACCACCCCTTCCTCCTCATCAATCATCATCATAATACATAACACCCCATAATCCCACCACCCCTTCCTCCTCATCAATCATCACCATAATACATAACACCCCATAATCCCACCACCCCTTCCTCCTCATCAATCATCATCATAATACATAACACCCCATAATCCCACCACCCCTTCCTCCTCATCAATCATCAACATAATACATAACCCCCCATAATCCCACCACCCCTTCCTCCTCATCAATCATCATCATAATACATAACACCCCATAATCCCCCCACCCCTTCCTCCTCATCAATCATCACCATAATACATAATCCCCCATAATCCCACCACCCCTTCCTCCTCATCAATCATCATCATAATACATAACACCCCATAATCCCACCACCCCTTCCTCCTCATCAATCATCATCATAATACATAACCCCCCATAATCCCACCACCCCTTCCTCCTCATCAATCATCATCATAATACATAACACCCCATAATCCCCCACCCCTTCCTCCTCATCAATCATCATCATAATACATAACCCCCCATAATCCCACCACCCCTTCCTCCTCATCAATCATCATCATAATACATAACACCCCATAATCCCCCACCCCTTCCTCCTCATCAATCATCACCATAATACATAACCCCCCATAATCCCACCACCCCTTCCTCCTCATCAATCATCACCATAATACATAACACCCCATAATCCCACCACCCCTTCCTCCTCATCAATCATCATCATAATACATAACACCCCATAATCCCACCACCCCTTCCTCCTCATCAATCATCACCATAATACATAACCCCCCATAATCCCACCACCCCTTCCTCCTCATCAATCATCACCATAATACATAACCCCCCATAATCCCACCACCCCTTCCTCCTCATCAATCATCATCATAATACATAACACCTCATAATCCCACCACCCCTTCCTCCTCATCAATCATCATCATCATAATACATAACCCCCCATAATCCCCCCACCCCTTCCTCCTCATCAATCATCATCATAATACATAACCCCCCATAATCCCCCCACCCCTTCCTCCTCATCAATCATCATCATAATACATAACCCCCCATAATCCCACCACCCCTTCCTCCTCATCAATCATCATAATAATACATAACCCCCCATAATCCCACCACCCCTTCCTCCTCATCAATCATCATCATAATACATAACACCCCATAATCCCACCACCCCTTCCTCCTCATCAATCATCATCATAATACATAACACCCCATAATCCCACCACCCCTTCCTCCTCATTAATCATCATCATAATACATAACACCCCATAATCCCACCACCCCTTCCTCCTCATCAATCATCATCATAATACATAACCCCCATAATCCCACCACCCCTTCCTCCTCATCAATCATCACCATAATACATAACACCCCATAATCCCACCACCCCTTCCTCCTCATCAATCATCACCATAATACATAACACCCCATAATCCCACCACCCCTTCCTCCTCATCAATCATCATCATAATACATAACACCCCATAATCCCACCACCCTTCCTCCTCATCAATCATCATCATAATACATAACCCCCCATAATCCCCCCCCCCTTCCTCCTCATCAATCATCATCATAATACATAACACCCCATAATCCCACCACCCCTTCCTCCTCATCAATCATCATCATAATACATAACACCCCATAATCCCACCACCCCTTCCTCCTCATCAATCATCACCATAATACATAACCCCCCATAATCCCACCACCCCTTCCTCCTCATCAATCATCACCATAATACATAACACCCCATAATCCCACCACCCCTTCCTCCTCATCAATCATCACCATAATACATAACACGCCATAATCCCACACCCCTTCCTCCTCATCAATCATCATCATAATACATATCACCCCAGATATCCCCCCCCATAATCCCACCCACCCTTCCTCCTCCTCATCATCATCATCATCATAATACATAACACCTCATAATCCCACCACCCCTTCCTCCTCATCAATCATCAACATAATACATAACACCCCATAATCCCACCACCCCTTCCTCCTCATCAATCATCATCATAATACATAACACCCCATAATCCCACCACCCCTTCCTCCTCATCCATCATCATAATACATAACACCCCATAATCCCACCACCCCTTCCTCCTCATCAATCATCATCATAATACATAACACCCCATAATCCCACCACCCCTTCCTCCTCATCAATCATCACCATAATACATAACACCCCATAATCCCACCACCCCTTCCTCCTCATCAATCATCATCATAATACATAACACCCCATAATCCCACCACCCCTTCCTCCTCATCAATCATCACCATAATACATAACACCCCCATCATCCACCCCACCACCCCTTCCTCCTCATCATCATCATCATCATAAATAACATAACACCCCATAATCCCACCACCCCGTCCTCCTCATCAATCATCACCATAATACATAACACCCCATAATCCCTCCACCCCCTTCTTCCTCCTCATCAATCATCACCATAATACATAACACCCCATAATCCCCCCACCCCCTTCCTCCTCATCAATCATCACCATAATACATAACACCCCATAATCCCACCACACCTTCCTCCTCATCAATCATCACCATAATACATAACACCCCATAATCCCCCCACCCCTTCCTCCTCATCAATCATCATCATAATAATACATAACACCCCATAATCCCACCACCCCTTCCTCCTCATCATTCATCATCATAATACATAACACCCCATAATCCCCCCACCCCTTCCTCCTCATCAATCATCATCATACTACATAACACCCCATAATCCCCACCACCCCTTCCTCCTCATCAATCATCATCATAATACATAACACCCCATAATCCCACCACCCCTTCCTCCTCATCAATCATCACCATAATACATAACACCCCATAATCCCACCACCCCTTCCTCCTCATCAATCATCATCATCATCATCAAAATACATAACACCCCATAATCCCACCACCCCTTCCTCCTCATCAATCATCATCATAATACATAACACCCCATAATCCCCCCACCCCTTCCTCCTCATCAATCATCATCATAATACATAACACCCCATAATCCCACCACCCCTTCCTCCTCATCAATCATCAACATAATACATAACACCCCATAATCCCACCACCCCTTCCTCCTCATCAATCATAATCATAATACATAACACCCCATAATCCCACCACCCCTTCCTCCTCATCAATCATCATCATAATACATAACACCCCATAATCCCACCACCCCTTCCTCCTCATCAATCATCACCATAATACATAACACCCCATAATCCCACCACCCCTTCCTCCTCATCATCATCATCATCATAATACATAACACCCCATAATCCCACCACCCCTTCCTCCTCATCAATCATCATCATAATACATAACACCCCATAATCCCACCCCCCCTTCCTCCTCATCAATCATCACCATAATACATAACACCCCATAATCCCACCACCCCTTCCTCCTCATCAATCATCATCATAATAATAACATCATAATTCCCACCAACTCTCATCAATCATCATCATAATACATAACACCCCATAATCCCACCACCCCTTCCTCCTCATCCATCATCATCATAATACATAACACCCCATAATCCCCCCACCCCTTCCTCCTCATCATCATCATCATCATAATACATAACCCCCCATAATCCCCCCACCCCCCTCCTCCACCTCATCATCATCATCATAATACATAACACCCATAATCCCACCCACCCCTACCCCCCCCCATCAACCCCCACCACCCCATAATACCCCCCACCCCACAAAACCCACAACCCACCAAACCCAAACACCCCCAACCCCCCCCCTTCCTCCCCCCCCCCCCACCCCAACCCCCCCCATAACACCCCCCCCCCACCCATCCCCCCCACCCCCACCCCCCCACCACCCCCCCAATCACCCCAACCCCCCATAACCACCCCCCCATAATCCCCCCACCCCCCCCCCACCACCCCCCCCCATCACCCATAATACATAACACCCCCCACCCCCCCCCATCCCCCCCCCCCCCCACCCCCACCCCCCCCACCAACAACCAACCCATACCACCCCCCCCCCCCCCCACACCCCACCCACCCCCCCCCCCCACCCCCACCCACCTTCCCTCCACCAATCCCCCCCATAATACATAAACACCCATAACCCACCACCCCTTCCTCCTCATCAATCATCCATCATAATACATAACACCCCATAATCCCCCGACCCCCTTCCTCCTCATCAATCATCATCATAATACATAACACCCCATATTCCCACCACCCCTTCCTCCTCATCAATCATCCACATAATACATAACACCCCATAATCCCCCACCCCTTCCTCCTCCTCCAATCATCATCATAATACATAACACCCCATAATCCCCCACCCCTTCCTCCTCATCAATCATCATCATAATACATAACCCCCATAATCCCACCACCCCTTCCACCTCATCAATCATCATCATAATACATAACACCCCATAATCCCACCACCCCTTCCTCATCATCAATCATCATCATAATACATAACACCCCATAATCCCACCACCCCTTCCTCCTCATCAATCATCATCATAATACATAACCCCCATAATCCCACCACCCCTTCCTCCTCATCAATCATCACCATAATACATAACACCCCATAATCCCACCACCCCTTCCTCCTCATCAATCATCATCATAATACATAACACCCCATAATCCCACCACCCCTTCCTCCTCATCAATCATCATCATAATACATAACACCCCATAATCCCACCACCCCTTCCTCCTCATCAATCATCATCATAATACATAACACCCCATAATCCCACCACCCCTTCCTCCTCATCAATCATCACCATAATACATAACACCCCATAATCCCCCACCCCTTCCTCCTCATCAATCATCACCATAATACATAACACCCCATAATCCCACCACCCCTTCCTCCTCATCAATCATCATCATAATACATAACACCCCATAATCCCCCCACCCCTTCCTCCTCATCAATCATCATCATAATACATAACACCCCATAATCCCACCACCCCCTTCCTCCTCATCAATCATCACCATAATACATAACACCCCATAATCCCACCACCCCTTCCTCCTCATCAATCATCATCATAATACATAACACCCCATAATCCCACCACCACCCCTTCCTCCTCATCAATCATCAACATAATACATAACACCCCATAATCCCACCACCCCTTCCTCCTCATCAATCATCATCATAATACATAACACCCCATAATCCCCCGACCCCTTCCTCCTCATCAATCATCATCATAATACATAAAACCCCATAATCCCACCCCAATCATCATCATCATCACCATAATACATAACACCCCATAATCCCCCACCCCTTCCTCCTCATCAATCACAACATAATAAAAAACCATAAATAACACGAAACCAAACAAACAAACAACATAATACCCCATAATCCCACCACCCCACCCCCCTCCTCAATCATCAACATAATACATAACACCCCATAATCCCAGCACCCCTTCCTCCTCATCAATCAACATCATAATACATAACACCCCATAATCCCACCACCCCTTCCTCCTCATCAATCATCACCATAATACATAACACACCATAATCCCACCACCCCTTCCTCCTCATCAATCATCATCATAATACATAATACCCCATAATCCCACACCCCGTCCTCCTCATCAATCATCATCTTAATACATAACCCCCCATAATCCCCCCACCCCTTCCTCCTCATCAATCATCATCATAATACATAACACCCATAATCCCACCACCCCTTCCTCCTCATCAATCATCATCATAATACATAACCCCCCATAATCCCCCCACCCCTTCCTCCTCATCAATCATCACCATAATACATAACACCCCATAATCCCACCACCCCTTCCTCCTCATCAATCATCACCATAATACATAACACCCCATAATCCCTCCACCCCTTCCTCCTCATCAATCATCATCATAATACATAACACCCCATAATCCCCCCACCCCTTCCTCCTCATCAATCATCATCATAATACATAACACCCCATAATCCCACCACCCCTTCCTCCTCATCAATCATCATCATAATACATAACACCCCATAATCCCCCCCCCCACCCCTTCCTCCTCATCAATCATCACCATAATACATAACCCTCCATAATCCCACCACCCCTTCCTCCTCATCAATCATCATCATAGTACATAACACCCCATAATCCCCCCACCACCCCTTCCTCCTCATCAATCATCATCATAATACATAACACCCCATAATCCCACCACCCCGTCCTCCTCATCAATCATCACCATAATACATACCCCCCATAATCCCACCCCACCCCCTCCCTCCTCATCAATCATCATCATAATACATAACCCCCCATAATCCCCCCACCCCTTCCTCCTCATCAATCATCACCATAATACTTAACACCCCATAATCCCACCACCCCTTCCTCCTCATCAATCATCACCATAATACATAACACCCCCCATAATCCCACCACCCCTTCCTCCTCATCTATCATCATCATAATACATAACCCCCATAATCCCACCACCCCTTCCTCCTCATCAATCATCACCATAATACATAACACCCCCATAATCCCACACCCCTTCCTCCTCATCAATAATCATCATCATAATACATAACACCCCATAATCCCACCACCCCCTTCCTCCTCATCAATCATCACCATAATACATAACACCCCATAATCCCACCACCCCTTCCTCCTCATCAATCATCACCATAATACATAACCCTCCATAATCCCACCACCCCTTCCTCCTCATCATCATCATCATAATACATAACCCCCCATAATCCCCCCACACCTTCCTCCTCATCAATAATCATCATAATACATAACACCCCATAATCCCACCCCCCCTTCCTCCTCATCAATCATCATCATAATACATAACACCCCATAATCCCACCACCACTTCCTCCTCATCAATCATCATCATCATAATACATAACACCCCATAATCCCCCCCCCACCCCTTCCTCCTCATCAATCATCATCATAATACATAACACCCCATAATCCCCCCCCCCCTTCCTCCTCATCAATCATCATCATAATACATAACACCCCATAATCCCACCACCCCTTCCTCCTCATCAATCATCATCATAATACATAACACCCCATAATCCCACCACCCCTTCCTCCTCATCAATCATCATCATAATACATAACACCCCATAATCCCACCACCCCTTCCTCCTCATCAATCATCACCATAATACATAACACCCCATAATCCCACCACCCCTTCCTCCTCATCATCATCATCATCATAATACATAACACCCCATAATCCCACCACCCCTTCCCCCCCATCAATCATCACCATAATACATAACACCCCATAATCCCACCCACCCCCCTCCTCATCAATCATCACCATAATACATAACACCCCATAATCCCACCACCCCTTCCTCCTCATCATCATCATCATAATACATAACACCCCATAATCCCACCACCCCTTCCTCCTCATCAATCATCACCATAATACATAACACCCCATAATCCCACCACCCCTTCCTCCTCATCAATCATCATCATAATACATAACCCCCATAATCCCACCACCCCTTCCTCCTCATCAATCATCATCATAAAACATAACCCCCCATAATCCCACCACCCCTTCCTCCTCATCAATCATCATCATAATACATAACACCCCATAATCCCACCACCCCTTCCTCCTCATCAATCATCATCATACTACATAACACCCCATAATCCCACCACCCCTTCCTCCTCAATCATCATAATACATAACACCCCCATCATCATCATCATCATAATACATAACACCCATAATCCCACCACCCCTTCCTCCTCATCAATCATCAGCATAATACATAACACCCCATAATCCCACCACCCCTTCCTCCTCATCATCATCATCATAATACATAACACCCCATAATCCCACCACCCCTTCCTCCTCATCATTCATCATCATAATACATAACACCCCATAATCCCATCCCACCACCCCTCCCTCCTCATCAATCATCATCATAATACATAACCCCCCATAATCCCACCACCCCTTCCTCCTCATCAATCATCATCATAATACATAACACCCCATAATCCCACCACCCCTTCCTCCTCATCAATCATCATCATAATACATAACCCCTCATAATCCCACCACCCCTTCCTCCTCATCAATCATCATCATAATACATAACCCCCCATAATCCCACCACCCCTTCCTCCTCATCAATCATCACCATAATACATAACACCCCATAATCCCACCACCCCTTCCTCCTCATCAATCATCATCATAATACATAACACCCCATAATCCCACCACCCCTTCCTCCTCATCATCATAATACATAACACCCCCACCCACCACCCCCTTCCTCCTCATCCATCATCATCATAATACACCCCCCATAAGCCCACCACCCCTTCCTCCTCATCAATCATCACCATAATACATAACACCCCATAATCCCACCACCCCTTCCTCCTCATCAATCATCACCATAATACATAACACCCATAATCCCACCACCCCTTCCTCCTCATCAATCATCATCATAATACATAACCCCCCATAATCCCACCACCCCTTCCTCCTCATCAATCATCACCATAATACATAATCCCCCATAATCCCACCACCCCTTCCTCCTCATCAATCATCATCATCATAATACATAACACCCCATAATCCCACCACCCCTTCCTCCTCATCAATCATCACCATAATACATAACACCCCATAATCCCACCACTCCTTCATCCTCATCAATCATCACCATAATACATAACACCCCATAATCCCACCACTCCTTCCTCCTCATCAATCATCATCATCATAATACATAACACCCCATAATCCCACCACCCCTTCCTCCTCATCATCATCATCATAATACATAACCCCCATAATCCCACCACCCCTTCCTCCTCATCATCATAATACATAACCCCCCATAATCCCACCACCCCTTCCTCCTCATCAATCATCATCATCATAATACATAACACCCCATAATCCCACCACCCCTTCCTCCTCATCAATCATCACCATAATACATAACACCTCATAATCCCAGCACCCCTTCCTCCTCATCAATCATCATCATAATACATAACCCCCCATCCCTTCCTCCTCATCAATCATCATCATAATACATAACACCCCATAATCCCACCACCCCTTCCTCCTCATCAATCATCATCATAATACATAACACCCCATAATCCCCCGACCCCTTCCTCCTCATCAATCATCATCATAATACATAAACCCCCATAATCCCCCCACCCCTTCCTCCTCATCAATCATCACCATAATACATAATCCCCCGTAATCCCACCACCCCTTCCTCCTCATCAATCATCATCATAATACATAACACCCCATAATCCCACCACCCCTTCCTCCTCATCAATCATCATCATAATACATAACACCCCATAATCCCCAACCCACCACCCCTTCCTCCTCATCAATCATCATCATAATACATAACCCCCCATAATCCCACCACCCCTTCCTCCTCATCATCATCATCATCATAATACATAACACCCCATAATCCCACCACCCCTTCCTCCTCATCAATCATCATCATAATACATAACACCCCATAATCCCACCACCCCTTCCTCCTCATCAATCATCACCATAATACATAACACCTCATAATCCCAGCACCCCTTCCTCCTCATCAATCATCATCATAATACATAACCCCCCATCCCTTCCTCCTCATCAATCATCATCATAATACATAACCCCCCATCCCTTCCTCCTCATCAATCATCATCATAATACATAACACCCCATAATCCCACCACCCCTTCCTCCTCATCAATCATCAACATAATACATAACACCCCAAAATCCCACCACCCCTACCTCCTCATCAATCATCACCATAATACATAACACCCCATAATCCCACCCCCCCTTCCTCATCATCAATCATCACCATAATACATAACAACCCCACCCCATAATCCCACCCCCCACCCCTTCCTCTTCATCAATCATCATCATAATACATAACACCCCATAATCCCACCACCCCTTCCTCATCATCATCATCATCACCATAATACATAACACCCCATAAACCCACCACCCCTTCCTCCTTATCAATCATCATCATAATACATAACACCCCATAATCCCACCACCCCTTCCTCCTCATCAATCATCATCATAATACATAACACCTCATAATCCCAGCACCCCTTCCTCCACATCAATCATCATCATAATACATAACCCCCCATCCTTCCTCCTCATCAATCATCATCATAATACATAACCCCCCATCCCTTCCTCCTCATCAATCATCATCATAATACATAACACCCCATAAGCCCACCACCCCTTCCTCCTCATCAATCATCACCATAATACATAACACCCAAAATCCCACCACCCCTTCCTCTCATCAATCATCATCATAATACCTAACACCCCATAATCCCCCCACCCCTTCCTCATCATCAATCATCACCATAATACATAACACCCCATAAACCCACCACCCCTTCCTCTTATCAATCATCATCATAATACATAACCCCCCATAATCCCACCACCCCTTCCCCTTCCTCCTCATCAATCCCCCCCCCCCCCATCCCCACCATAATACATAACACCCCATAGATCCCCCCCCCCCCTCCTCCATCCCCCCTCCCCATCCCCCCCCTCCCCTCCTCCCCCCCCTCCCCCCCTCCCGCCCCCCCATTCCAATTCCGATACGCCCCATCCCAATCCCCAATCCCCCCTCCCCATCCATCCCTGATCCCCCAATTCCTCCTCCTCTCCCCGAGTCCGACGGCACCCAATCCATCCCATACCCCCTCCCAATCCCCCCAACCATCCCCCCAATCGCATCCCCCCCCACCTCCATCCCCTCCAATCCCCCCCCGTAATCCCCATCATCCCCCCTCCCCCCTTCCTCCCCGTCCCCAATCCTCCAAGTCCTCCTCCGTCCCCCTCCAATCCCCCCCCCCCCCTCGTCCCCATCCCCCCACGCTCAGTCCCAATCCGTCCTATCCCCCCTAATCCCCTCCCCCCCTCCTCCTCTCCCCGATCCGTCTCCTCCAATCCATCCCCTTCCCCCCCCCCCCCCATCCCCTCCTCCCCACCCCCCCCCCCGCCTCCCCCTCCCCCCAATATCCCCCTCATAATCCCCCATCCCCCCCTCCCTCACCCCTTCCTCCCATCCCCTCAATCCCCCCACCCCTTCCTCCTCATCAATCATCATCATAATACATAACACCTCATAATCCCAGCACCCCTTCCTCCTCATCAATCATCATCATAATACATAACCCCCCATCCCTTCCTCCTCATCAATCATCATCATAATACATAACACCCCATAATCCCACCACCCCTTCCTCCTCATCAATCATCACCATAATACATAACACCCCATAATCCCACCACCCCTTCCTCCTCATCTATCATCATCATAATACATAACACTCCATAATCCCACCACCCCTTCCTCCTCATCAATCATCATCATAATACATAACACCCCATAATCCCACCACCCCTTCCTCCTTATCAATCATCACCATAATACATAACACCCCATAATCCCACCACCCCTTCCTCCTCATCAATCATCATCATAATACATAACACCCCATAATCCCCCCACCCCTTCCTCCTCATCAATCATCATCATAATACATAACACCCCATAATCCCACCCCCCCTTCCTCCTCATCAATCATCACCATAATACATAACACCCCATAATCCCCCACCCCTTCCTCCTCATCAATCATCATCATAATACATAACCCTCCATAATCCCACCACCCCTTCCTCCTCATCAATCATCATCATAATACATAACACCCCATAATCCCACCACCCCTTCCTCCTCATCAGTCATCACCATAATACATAACACCCCATAATCCCCCCACCCTTCCTCCTCATCAATCATCATCATAATACATAACACCCCATAATCCCCCACCCCTTCCTCCTCATCAATCATCACCATAATACATAACCCCCCATAATCCCACCACCCTTCCTCCTCATCAATCATCACCATAATACATAACACCCCATAATCCCACCACCCCTTCCTCCTCATCCATCATCATCATAATACATAACACCCCATAATCCCACCACCCCTTCCTCCTCATCAATCATCATCATAATACATAACACCCCATAATCCCACCACCCCTTCCTCCTCATCAATCATCATCATAATACATAACCCCTCATAATCCCACCACCCCTTCCTCCTCATCAATCATCATCATAATACATAACCCCCCATAATCCCCCCACCCCTTCCTCCTCATCAATCATCATCATAATACATAACACCCCATAATCCCACCACCCCTTCCTCCTTATCAATCATCACCATAATACATAACCCCTCATAATCCCCCCACCCCTTCCTCCTCATCAATCATCATCATAATACATAACACCCCATAATCCCCCCACCCCTTCCTCCTCATCAATCATCATCATAATACATAACACCCAAGTTCAATGAGCTTGAAATGACCACCAATACTAATATTTCCACCAAACCCTTTCCATATAATCCTCATCTCCAAGTCTCCATAGAGGAGAATTGTAGACTCTGACCCAGAGCAACCAACTGCCCCTCATTCACCTCTTCTGAGCCCACAGACCCCCATCCTGGGATCTGAAGACCCTCGGCTGTGGTCACTTACCTTGGTAGAGCAGCACCCAGTGCAGGAGCCCCCCCATCCCAGTCCACACAGCTCTGCAGAGTGTGAGAAGGAGCGATAGTCTGCACCCAGTGCCCGTCCTATGGTCTCTTTCACAATTCCGAGTAGGCGTAGCAATGACTGCAACCTGCACAACTTCTGCAAAACTTCCAACTCCCACCGCAATCTGCACCACAGCTTTCCCTTATTTCTGTCCTGCGGCTTCAGCGGCTGACTTCTATAGGAATAGATCGCACTCAGAAGATAAATGTTTTGTTTATTAAAATTCGGCTTCATAAAATCATAATCACATATATACCAGGAAATAAAAGAACACTTACCGGACACTTTATTAGGTACACCTGTTCAGTTGCTTGGTAACACAAAGCCAATCACAGGGCAGCAACTCAATGCATTTGAGCATCTAGACGCGGTGAAGATGACTTGCTGAAGTTCAAAACTGAGCATCAGAATGGGGAAGAAAGGGGATCTCGGTGACTTTGAACGTGGCATGGTTGTTGGTGGCAGACGGGCTGGTCTGAGTATTTCTGGAATTCTCACACACAACCATCTCTCGGGGTTACAGAGAATGGTGGGATAAAGAGAAAATATCCAGTGAGCTGCAGTGGAGGGGGATGCCTTGTTGAGGTCAGAGGAGAATGGGCAGACTGGTTCAAGATGATAGAAAGACAACAGGAACTCAAACAACCCCTCGTTACACCCAAGGTATGCAGAATACCATCTCTGAACGCACAACACATCCAACCTTGAAGCGGATGGGCTACAGCAACAGAAGACCACACCGGGGGGCCACTCCTGTCAGATAAGAACAGGAAACTGAGGCTACAATTCGCACAGGATCACCGAAACTGGAGAATAGAAGATTGGAAAAACGTTGCCCGGTCTGATGAGTCTGGAGTTCCGCTCCGACATTCAGATGGTGGGGTCAGAATTTGGTGCATGGATCCATCCTGCCTTGTATCACCGGTTCAGGCTGGTGGTGGGGGTGTAATGGTGTGGGGGATGGGGTATCACCGGTTCAGGCTGGTGGTGGGGGTGTAATGGTGTGGGGGATGGGATATCACCGGTTCAGGCTGGTGGTGGGGGTGTAATGGTGTGGGGGATGGGTATCACCGGTTCAGGCTGGTGGTGGGGGTGTAATGGTGTGGGGGATGGATATCACCGGTTCAGGCTGGTGGTGGGGGTGTAATGGTGTGGGGGATGGGGTATCACCAGTTCAGGCTGGTGGTGGGGGTGTAATGGTATGGGGGATGGGGTATAACTGGTTGAGGCTGGTGGTGGGGGTGTAATGGTGTGGGGGATGGGGTATAACTGGTTGAGGCTGGTGGTGGGGGTGTAATGGTGTGGGGGATGGGGTATCACCCTCCTGAACCATACCAGGCCACATGCCCTCAACATTGGGAGGGTGCTTTGGGGGTCTGAGACCCCCAAAGCACCATGTCCCCATGTTGATGGGGACAAGGGCCTCATCCCCACAACCCTGGCCATTGGTTGTGGGGGTCTGCGGGCGGGGGGCTTATCGGAATCTGGAAGCCCCCTTTAACAAAGGAGATCCCCAGATCCCGCCCCCCCCCTGTGTGAAATGGTAAGGGACCTGTCAGGTCCTACCATTTCACCAAAAAGTGACAAAAATGGTAAAAATGACAGGAGACGGTCTTTGACAATTCCTTTATTAAAATCTTCTTTCTTCTTTCTTCTGCTCTTCCTTTTTCCTTTCTTCATCCTTCGGTTTCTTCATATTCTCCTTCCGGCATCTTCTTCCATCTTCTTTTTCCTCTGATCCGCTTCTTCTTCCTCCGGTCTTCTCGTCCGGCATCTTCTTCCATGGCGTCGGCATCTGTTCTTCTGTCGGGCCGCTCCTCGCAATGGGAGGCTCCCGCTGTGTGAGGCTTCGCTCCGGCTGACAGGTCTTTTATGACGGAGGGCACCTGGTGACCCGCCCCCCTCTGACGCACGGGGACATCATAGGGACTTCCCTATGGCTTTCCCCATGGCGTCAGAGGGGGGGGGGTCACCAGGTGCCCTCCGTTATAAAAGACCTGTCAGCTGGAGCGAAGCCACACACAGCGGGAGCCTCCCATTGCGAGGAGCGGCCCGACACAGAAGAACAGACGCCGACGCCATGGAAGAAGATGCCGGACGAGAAGGACGAGAAAACCGGAGGAAGAAGAAGCGGATCGGAGGAAGAAGAAGATGGAAGAAAATGCCGGAAGGAGAAGATGAAGAAACCGAAGGATGAAGAAAGGAAGGAAGAAGACCAGAAGAAAGAAGAAAGAAGATTTTATAAAGGAATTGTCAAAGACCGTCTCCTGTCATTTTTACCATTTTTGTCACCTTTTTTGGTTAAATGGTAGGGGTACACGTACCCCCTTACCATTTCACACAGGGGGGGGGGGCCCTTTGTTAAAGGGGGCTTCCAGATTCCGATAAGCCCCCCGCCCGCAGACCCCCACAACCAATGGCCAGGGTTGTGGGGATGAGGCCCTTGTCCCCATCAACATGGGGACAAGGTGCTTTGGGGGGGGACCCCCCCCCCAAAGCACCCTCCCAATGTTGAGGGCATGTGGCCTGGGGGGGGGGGGGGGGGCGGGGGGAGGGGGGGGGGCGCGGGGGGTGGGGGGGGCGGGGGGGGGGGGAGGGGAGGGAGGGAGTGGGCGGGGGGGCTGTCGGGGGGGGGGGGAAGGGGGGGGAGAGAGGAGGAAGGGGGGGGGCGATCTCGTCCCCCTCTCTTTTCCTGCGGCCTGCCAGGTTGCGTGCTCGGATAAGGGTCTGGTATGGATTTTGAGGGGGACCTCACGCCATTTTTTTGGGCTGGGGTTCCCCTTAAACTCCATCCCAGACCTGAAGGGTCGGTATGGATATTTAGGGGGACCCCTACATCATTTTTTTTTTAATTTGAAGCTGGGGTTCCCCTTAATATTTATAGCAGACCTGAAGGGCCTGGTTATTAAATTTGGGGGGACCCCCACGCTTTTTTTTTTTATCAATGACTTTCAATGAATGACTGTTCTCTGTGTTACGGGAGCCGACAATTCATTAGCCGCGAGTGATTTTAAATAGCTTTTTTTCCTGCAAAAATGACACTGTGCAGGAACAGTTCTCTATATTAGATATACTGAATCTCGAATTCATTTGAATCATTCGAATCATTCGTTATATCCGCTATAATAATTTCTTTCATATTAGTTGAAATTACTAGATATTTGGTAGTAGTTGGATTCGAATTGTTCTCTGTGTTACGGAAACCGGCAATTAGCCGCGAGTGATTTTAAATAGCTTTTTTTCCTGCAAAAATGACACATTGTACAGAGACTGTTCTAAGCACGGGAAACCTGCGCTCCTTCATAGGCATACAACTCTATAGTATATCTGTGAAGGGGCGCAGGTTTCCCGTGCTTAGAACTGTCCCTGTACAAAGTTTCATTTTTGCAGGAAAAAAAGCTATTTAAAATCACTCGCGGCTAATTGCCGGTTTCCGTAACACAGAGAACAATTCGAATCCAAATACTACCAGATATCTAGTAATTTCAACTAATATGAAAGAAATTATTATAGCGGATATAACGAATGATTCGAATGAATTTGAGATTCAGTATATCTAATATCGAGAACTGTCCCTGCACAGTGTAATTTTTGCAGGAAAAAAAGCTATTTAAAATCACTTGCAGCTAATGAATTGTCGGCTCCGTAACACAGAGAACAGTCATTCATTGAAAGTCATTGATAAAAAAAAGCGTGGGGGTCCCCCAAATTCAATAACCAGGCCCTTCAGGTCTGCTATGGATATTAAGGGGAACCCCACTTCAAATTTAAAAAAAAAATGACGTAGGGGTCCCCCTAAATATCCATACCAGACCCTTCAGGTCTGGGATGGATTTTAAGGGAACCCCGGCCAAAAAAATGGCGTGGGGTCCCCCTCAAAATCCATACCAGACCCTTTATCCGAGCACGCAACCTGGCAGGCCGCAGGAAAGAGGGGGGGACGAGAGCGCCCCCCTCCTGAACCGTACCAGGCCACATGCCCTCAACATTGGGAGGGTGCTTTGGGGGTCTGAGACTTGATGGGGACAAGGGCCTCATCCCCACAACCCTGGCCATTGGTTGTGGGGGTCTGCGGGCGGGGGGCTTATCGGAATCTGGAAGCCCCCTTTAACAAGGGGACCCCCAGATCCCGCCCCCCCTGTGTGAAATGGTAAGGGGGTACAAAAGTACCCCTACCATTTCACCAAAAAAGTGTCAAAAATTGTAAAAATGACAGGAGACGGTCTTTGACAATTCCTTTATTAAAATCTCTTTCTTCTGGTCTTCCTTCTTCCTTTTTCATCCTTCGGTTTCTTCATCTTCTGGCATCTTTTTCCATCTTCTTCTTCCATCTTCTTCTTCCTCCGATCCGCTTCTTCTTGCTCCGGTCTTCTCGTCCTTCTCGTCCGGCATCTTCTTCCACGGCGTCTGCGTCTGTTCTTCTGTGTCGGGCCGCTCCTCGCAATGGGAGGCTCCCGCTGTGTGAGGCTTTGCTCCGTCTGACAGGTCTTTTATAATGGAGGGCACCTGGTGACCCGCCCCCCTCTGACGTCATGGGGAAAGCCATAGGGAAGTCCCCATGACGTCCCGTGCGTCAGAGGGGGCGGGGTCACCAGGTGCCCTCCGTTATAAAAGACCTGTCAGCCGGAGTGAAGCCTCACACAGCGGGAGCCTCCCATTGCAAGGAGCGGCCCGACAGAAGAGACGCCGACGCCATGGAAAAGGATACCGGACGAGAAGGACGAGAAGACCGGAGGAAGAAGAAGCGGATCGGAGGAAGAAGAAGATGGAAGAAGATGCCAGAAGGAGAAGATGAAGAAACCGAAGGATGAAGAAAGGAAGAAGGAAGACCTGAAGAAAGAAGAAAGAAGATTTTAATAAAGGAATTGTCAAAGACCGTCTCCTGTCATTTTTACCATTTTTGGCACCTTTTTTGGTGAAATGGTAGGGGTACTTTTGTACCCCCTTACCATTTCACACAGGGGGGGAGTGATCTGGGGGTCCCCTTGTTAAAGGGGGGCTTCCAGATTCCGATAAGCCCCCGCCCGCATACCCCCACAACCAATAGCCAGGGTTGTGAGGATGAGGCCCTTGTCCTCATCAACATGGGGACAAGGTGCTTTGGGGTGGACCCCAAAGCACCCTCCCAATGTTGAGGGCATTGGCCTGGTACGGTTCAGGAGGGGGGGCGCTCTCGCCCCCCCTCTTTTCCTGCGGCCTGCCAGGTTGCGTGCTCGGATAAAGGGTCTGGTATGGATTTTGAGGGGGACCCCACGCCATTTTTTTTTTTTTTGGCTGGGGTTCCCCTTAAAATCCATCCCAGACCTGAAGGGTCTGGTATGGATATTTAGGGGGGACCCCACGCCATTCATTTTTTTTTTTTTTGACTGGGGTTCCCCTTAATATCCATACCAGACCTGAAGGGCCTGGTTATTGAATTGGGGGGGGACCCCCACGCTTTTTTTTTTTTTTTTTTTATCAATGAATGACTGTTCTCTGTGTTACAGAGCCGACAATTCATTAGCCGCGAGTGATTTTAAATAGCTTTTTTTCGTGCAAAAATGACACTTTGTGCAGGAACAGTTCTCAACATTACATATACTGAATCTCAAATTCATTCAAATAGTTCAAAGCATTCGTTATATCCGCTATAATAATTTATTTCGTATTAGTTGAAATTCGATATTTGTAGTTGAATTCGAATTGTTCTCTGTGTTACGGGAACCGACAATTCATTAGCCGCGTTAACGATTCGTAACGATTCGTAACGATTCGTAACTTGAAATTGAAATCCGATATTTGTAGTTGGATTCGAATTGTTCTCTGTGTTACGGGAACCGACAATTCATTAGCCGCGTTAACGATTCGTACGATTCGTAACGATTCGTAACGATTCGTAACAATTTGTAACTTTACTAACGATTCGAACAAAAAATTACGATTCGTACGAAATTCGTATTTCGTACGAATTCGAACGGAATTTCGTACACAAATTACGAATTTTTTTATATACAAATCGGAACGAAACGAAACAAAACAAATTTTTTGACAGTTCCCATGTCTAGCACTCACACTGCCAACAGTCCACACCAAGGTCTTTACTCACAGCGTCCCAAGAGCTGTCTGCCTCCCAGTATCTGCAGGTAGATTCTTAGTAGGGGAGATAACAAGCACTTGCTCCAGACCCCGGATGTCAGTACAATGTCCCCAACATATGGAATCCTCAGGCAATCTTCTTCAGGCCTTCAGCCCACCTTCTGCTGAGGTCCAGACTGCAGCTCCTTGTCTCTCTGTCTATCTACGAGGGACAGTAGCCCCTCAGGAGAACTGGAACCCTCCCTCGAGGGAAACCTGGAAACCTCTTTCAGGCAGGCGGGAGCAATCAAACTTTCTGCTCAGGAAACCCTGAGCAGACCAAAACAATTAATCACTGCTCCACTCACTATAGTGGAGGCCAAAAACGAAATTTACCCAGCAGACTTTTTTAGTTTCTTCCCACCCTAAGGCCTCTTTCACTGATCTTGCAAAAGGTTCGACTAAGGTAAAGTTGAAACCTGCCGACATTTCCTGGATCTTTATTTTCTGAAGATGACTCCGGTTCTGCTGCAGGAATGGGAGCTGCGGATGATCTGCTTGGACCTGCCCTATCTTCTTCAGGGGCTGATGTCTCGAGGATAGACCCTCGCACAGACTCCCTGATGAGGACTGTTACCTCTCTTGCGTCTGACTCTTTGTCCTTGGTTGCTTCATTGAACCATGCATGGCAGGCAAATTTTTCTGGCAAAACTGGAGCGCCGCACACCCAGCAAGCATTTGCTGCGGGGCGGGTGTGATAACTCCTGTTGCGATGGGATGACGATGACCTCCTATGGTGCGAGCGGCTGTGACGTGAGCGGCGATGACGTGATGAGGATCTTTCTCGGCCTCTCCTAGATCTTGTATGGCTTGAGGCACGGCTTGAGTGACCTCGATGTTAATTTCAAGTTCAAGTACAACACCCCCCCCTCCCATTCCCTCCCATCCACGTCCATTCACTCCCTTACTCTCCTCTTCACTTCCTTTCTTTTTTTCCTGATGTCCTTCTTTTATTCTTCCAAACTCTCCTTCTCCTTTCCCATTATCTCAGCATATTTCCTTGTTCTCTTAAATTCTTCCCAAGTTTTCCAGGCTTCCAATAATTTTTCGCTCTCATCCTCTTCACTACATCTCAGATGTTCCATTTTATGTCTATATTCCACTTTTCTTATCCATTCTACCATTGAGGGGCTTTCCTGTACCTGCCAGTATCGTGGAATTAGCAGCGTTCGTTAAATTCGGTATCCAGGTTTTTTTTATATTGTTTTATTAAGGTCTCTATACCATGGAATAAACACACCCATGGTGTAACGGAACGTCCCACACGCCGCTTGAGTGCTTCCGTCATATACCGCTTCCTCCAGTCTAAATATAGATGGTGAGGCCCGACACTGAAACAATCAGGCCTTAGCAACTGCCATTTGCAGGCAGGGACCGTGGGTCCCTTTGATGTAGCAGCAAAAATAGGAAAAGTCCTTGGTGCTAGCATTCCTATGGTGGACTACTACTCCCAGTCAGTCCTCTTCAGACCCTGCCAGCCCTCCTGGCTGCAGCTGTCCGACTCCACTGCCCATGACATCACAGTCTCTCCCGCTGGTTCTACAGCCATGTCAGACTCCACACTCCCAGTCCACTCCGGGATGCCTCCCCAGCTCTCCCGACTGTGCCTGCCAGTCACTGACACCTGGTGGATCCCTCCTGGAGACTTTGCCTGGCAGTGCCTTCCACTGTCCAACCTGCTAATGGTCAGAACACCCCCTGTGGTTTTTTTTACCAGGGTCCCTTCGACACCCTAGCTCCAGGCCCAAGGTCACCCCCCCCCCCCCAAAACTGGGGGGTACCTCAAAGGCCCCGACAGCTAGTACTCCATCTCCCAGTTCTTCCACCCGACAACTCCTCCCCCAGCTGGGCTGACCCTGGGTATTTAAGCAGGCCTGACCCCTGACAATCCAGGTTGGGGATTGGTCAGGTCTCCTTAGAACACCCCCAGACTGCTCCACCTTTCTTCACCTCCTCTTTTCTAGAATCTAGAAGCCAGAGGGAGATAACCAAAGGATGAGGCTCTCTGTGAGTCCCCAGCCTACTCTGAGCCACTCCCAGCCCACACAGATCTAAACAAACAGGCCGAGCTTCCTGCTAGACCTGCCCAAATGTACCTGCACTACCAAAATAAAAATCTCACCTCTAGCACCTAGCAAGGCTATGTTTTATTTTTATTTTTTTTTACGAAAATTTTCGGCCTTTTTTCCTTTATTTAGCAAAGAATATAACCGCCCCCAGTGGTGATTGGATACCACCAAAAAAAAAAACTCTATCTGTCTTAATAAAAATTAGAATTTGATTTGGGTACTGTGTTGTATGAGTCATGAATGCTGTACAATGGCCTACAAGGAGGTGCCAAGTGTCCGCTCTATAATTGTTTAATCTGTTCTCGGCGTTCTGGAATTGGATGATCTACCAAAACTCACGATTTATATTTGGAGAAGTTCCTGAGAAATGATCTTTGGTCATTATTTTTAACAGCAACACAAAACCACAAGAAGAAACGCCCGACTCTAATACTTCTGGCCACAAGACATTTAACGCAATGCTTTCCACATTACTCTATTATTGCTCAGTTTCACCACATAGGTCAGTCTGTATACGTAATCTGAGAGAGCGCCGACATCACCAGAACGCCTTACTCATCATATTTGAGTCTCTAAGACTAAGTAGCTACATGATATCTTTTGACGGTATCTGACAAAAGTAAGTACACCCCTCAGTCACATTTTTGTCTCTCTTTTCATGTGACAACACTGAAGAAATTACACTTGTCTACAATGTAAAGTAGTGAGTGTACAGCTTGTATAACAGTGTAAATTTTCTGTCCCCTCAAAATAACTCAACACACAGCCATTAATGTCTAAACCACTGGCAACAAAAGTCAGTACACCCCTAAGTGAAAATCTCCAAATTGGGCCCAATCGGCCATTTTCCCTCCCCGTTGTCATGTGACCCGTTAGTGTTACAAGGTCTCAGGTGTGAATGGGGAACAGGTGTGTTAAATTTGGTGTTATCGCTCTCACTCTCTCATACTGCTCACTGGAAGTTCAAGATGGCACCTCATGGCAAAGAACTCTCTGAGGATCTTAAAAAAAGAATTGTTGCTCTACATAAAGATGGCCGAGGCTATAAGAAGATTGCCAAGACCCTGAAACTGATCTGCAGCACGGTGGCCAAGACCATCCAGCCGAGATTTTGGATTGGAGATTTTCAACCTCACTGTGCTCATCTGCAGCCTCACTGTGCCCATCTGCAGCCTCACAGTAAGGCTGCAGATGGGCACAGTGAGGCTGCAAATGGACATTGTTTACCCAGTAGCTGCTGCATTTCCCACCCTGGGCTTATACTCAAATCAATACGTTTTGCCATTTTTTTGTGGTAAATTTAGGTGCCTCGGCTTATATTCCAGTATATACGGTAGCTTCCATTAATATTTAGAGGATCATTATCAGTTAATGAAAGAGAAGGAGGTCTATTTGTGTTCTTATGTGTGTTAGACATTTGTATAAAGTTTATGTATCAAACTACTGAGTGTGATATTTTAAATATATTCCATATCACCTGTTACTGTTATGAACTTACTTGATTAAATGATAATAAGAGAGAAATAAGGAAGAGAAGAAAAAAGAAACAAAGAAAATAAGGGTAACGAAAGGTGGGGGGTGGGGGCAGAGGGCACAGAGGTGTTCCGGAGGCACAATCTATTCTTATGCCGCGTACACACGGTCGGAATTCTCGTCGGAAAAAGCTCTGATGGTTTTCCCATCGGAATTCCGACAGAATTTCGCTAAAACTGTCTTGCCTACACACGGTCACACCAAATTCCGACGGTCAATAACACCGCGCCTTAAAATTGTTCGACTGCACTGTAAAAGGGAAGTTTAATGCTTCTGAGCATGCGTCGGAATTTTGCGTGTCGGAATTGCATACACACAATCGGAAAATCCGATAGAAAGGTTTTCCGTCGGAAAAATTAAGAACAGGTTCTCAATCCAAAGTCCGTCGGGAATTCTGACAGAAAAAGACCAATGGGCATACACACGGTCGGAAAATCCGATGAAGAGCTCCCATCAGAAATTCTGACCGCGTGTACGCGGCATTATACTTCTATCATTGTTGTATATAAAATGTTACCATGACGGGAGTAGCTGGTGGTGAAAGTTTGGAGGTAACCAATGTGTGATCGATGGTTTCCATAGACCTTCATATCCTCTCAGATTCTCTTTATCTGGGGCTTCCATCTCTGGATGTAACAACAATCGATTCCTCCTGTGCTTGGCTTCTGCTATGTTTAGGAAGAGGGTTTTCCATGCTTTAGTTATTGTCATGAGTTGTATGAATAGCTTGAATTGTTTACGGGTCGAGTAATCAGGTTTTATATTTAAGAGGACAATTTCTGGTATTGTTGTCATTTCAAACATTTCTGAAGCGAATAAAAAAAACTTTTTCCAGAATATTTTTTTTCTATAATAGAACAATGCCACCACATGTGTATATAATGTTCCTTCTTCTGAACATCTGCCAAAGCCGAGACCGGACTAATCAGATCCAGATTTATGTATTGGAGGAACCAAATACCAGCGTGAGAGGACCTCCAATATCTGTCACATTAGGAGAAGAAGATTTGATATTGGACCAGATTGCAGACCATTGTGTTCTATCAATAGTTTGATCGAGATCTTTTCCCCATTTCACCACATAAGATGGTCATTTATCATCTTAATTAACCACATGCTTACTGGGCACTTAAACCCCCCTCCTGCCCAGACCAATTTTCAGCTTTCGGCGCTGACGCACTTTGAATGACAATTGCGCGGTCATACAACACTGTACCCAAATGAAATTTTTATCATTTTGTTCCCACAAATAGAGATTTCTTTTGGTGGTATTTAATCACAGTTGGGGTTTTTATTTTTTGCTAAACAAACAAAAAAAGATGGAAAATAAAAAAATAAAAAATAAATCATGTTAAATAGTTTTTTATAAAATTTTGCAAACATGTAATTTTTCTGCTTCATTGATATGCGCTGATGAGGCTGCACTGGTGGGCACTGATAGGCTGATAAGTCGGTACTGATGGGCACAGAAAAGATGACACTGATGGGCACTGATGGGCACGGATGGGTGGCACGGATGGGTGGCACGGATGGGCACTGATAGATGGCACTGATGGGCACTGATAGATGGCACTGATAGGTGGCACTGATGGGCACTGATAGGTGGCACTGATAGGCACTGGTGGGCACTGATAGGGTACACTGATGGGCACTGGTAGGTGACACTGAAGAGCACTGGTAGGTGACACTGATGTGCAGCACTGTAAAGGCACATTGTGGGCACTGGCACTGTGGGCACTGGCACTGTGGGCACTGGCACTGTAAGCACTGACAGATGGCACTGTGGGCACTGACAGGTGGAGCTAGTGGGCACTGGAAGGGGGCACTTTGATAGGGCACAGGTGGGCACCATGGACCCTGGGCACATTGCAGTGAGAGGGACTGATGTCCCTCTCACTGCCGCCGGTGATCGACTTTTTTTTTTCTCCGAGGAGGAAAAAAAGCCGATTACCGGCTCTGTTATTATCACATTATCACATGATCAGCTGTCATTGGCTGACAGCTGATCACGTGGTAAGGGGTCGGGATCGACCCCTTACTCAGATCTGTGATCCAGTGAGTCTCATGCATATATTTTCACACTTATGACTAGGAAAGAAAGGTTGGGACTTTGTATGAAAGGTGATAGTGGACGGTGGGTGTCTGACCAAAACATTGTAGATTGTGACTGTACATACTGACTCAATGTCACAGCAACACTATAGCAATATATGCACAGGAATAGTATTTATTTCATATATAATAAATTTGTAGCTAAAATCATGGTATTAAATGGTAATAACATTGTAAAAAGTCAGGCACATCAACCCATATATCACATAATAGGTATGTGTGACAGGAGTGACTTTGGGTCGGGGGTTTGTGGAACTCGGCTTGCCCTGGAGAGTTCTGGAGGCTCCTTGTCCAGCTTCCCCGGACCCTCTTATGTGTAAATCACCCTGTGTCTCTAATAGGGGCACAGGGTGAATGAGAACCACACTATAATCTGTGCTAGTCAGATCCAATGCTGTATATATGTATATATAATGTCTGCTGTCTCATGCTGTTGGACTATTGGCTGTGATCGTTTGGGGTGTGGCTGTATTCAATTGTTCTATTGTGTCTGTCTGCCTCAAATATTATGGCATGTGAAAGTGTCTTGCTGTGAGGAAAGAGGGAGGGAAGCCTCTCCCCGCGGATAAGACTATGTTTACTGAGGAGAAGTTTGAACACACCTGACCTGTGTGTCCATTGTCATTGGACAGTTTGACCTGCCTTGTTTTCCAAGGGTGGGAGGGAAGTGTTTTGAAGTGAGATATCTGTGGTGTCCATGTGTGATATTAAACCAGTTGTTGTTTGCCACTCCAAGACTGGTGTTGTCTGGTGACTGGGCTAAATGGTCTTGGATACTGCTGGTTCTGGATGGAGGAAGCATTGACAGCGGACCGAGTTCTGTTTGAGGACAGAGGGTTCGTCACAAGGTATATAAGAAATCATGATTATTACAGCATAATACAATAAAGCAAGGTAAAAATTATGACATGATCCCATATAGTGTATATCATGAAAGCATCAGGATGGCTCAACGCGTTTCGTGGAACTTTCCACTCATCAGGAGAAGATGCTGGTAATGTCTGAAATTAGTAAGGTTCAGCTATAGGTAAGGTGTCTCGAATAACAGGAGAGTGAGGGAGAAATAGAGAGCAAAAGAAGGTACAAAACACATATAGGGGGAAAAACATCCACCCAAACTTACAGATCACCTATGGGTCTGGCTGAGAGCGGTGGGGGGGCTGCACACCGGCCAGAAAAGTCATCAGTTCCGGGAGCTGAGGTGGCATATCCCAAGATAGGGTGTTGAAATAAACCCTCAGGGGATAAATGTCCCTGGGAGTAGGGTGTCCCATGGAGGGTCAAATGGAGCTGGGTGGCGGGACCGTGAATCATCTGAAATAAGTGTAACATAGAATGTATTAATAGGTATAATAGGTGTATTATTTAAAGGTATATAAAGGAAAAGGAATGACCTGAAATGACCCCAAGGGATAGGTGGGAAAGGGGAACTGATGGGATGGGAAGGTAATATCCCATAACAAGGTAGGGCATGAGGGGGTGAGGGTAGTATCCCAATCATATGGATTAAAAAAAGAATAAAAGTGAGGGCAAAAATCTAAAAAATGCAAGCAAAATGGGAAAATGGTGACAACCCCTAACATAAGCTACCTTGTGCTTCTGAGCCAACCCCTATAATCCAAGATGGTACCACCTGTCCATGGGAGCCAACAGCCACGGGGGCACATGTCAAACTCGAGGGGGGTATAAATACTCGAGCATGATCTAGAGTGACTGCCAACGTCACACTGATGAAACGGTGGAGGGGAGGCGCCGTCACCTGAGCAGAGTTACCGCTTGGTAAATGTTCCCCACACACAGAGATGCCGTTTTTTTTTCAAACTTAGTGAAATCATCTACAGAGTCGTCAATGCTTAGGAAAGAAATGCAAAAGTTCTTAACTTGAAGGTAACAAAATATTTCTGATTGGGGGAGCCCAAAAGAAGTCCAGGAAGGGACAGATTGTTGTATTTAGGTTAATGAGATGTAAACATGTTATACCTGCTTTGGACCAAGTCCGAGAAGATCTGGGAGAAGTCCATGCTGGATAGAGAGCTGGGTTTTTGAGAAAAGATAGAAGTGGATTATGTTTGGATTGCAGATCATGGGAGATTTTGAGTCTATCCCGATAACTAGAGAATGTTTAATGATCGGGTTTTTTAAAGTGTTACGATCTATGGGACGTAACCATAAAATATTGTGTATGGAGAGAGGGTCACCATCTATTGCTTCGATGGTAGTCCACAGGGGAATCTTGGCTTTGGAGTGATATTTTATGGATTGTGCTAGTTGAGTGGCTTTATAATATAATGAGATGTTTGGAAATCCTTGGCCACCATGGATTTTGGGAAGGAATAAGGTTCTTCTAGATATCCGGGGTTTGAGTCCCCCCCCCCAAGTAAATTTGATACATTTTTGTTGTGTTATTCTAAGGAAATAGGCCGGGATGTGTATCGGAAGAACTCTGGAAAGGTACAGGAATTTAGGAAGTATGACCGTCTTTATTATATTTATTTTCCCAACCCATGAAGTCGGTATAGATGACCATTTTAAAAGCAAGTTTGTAGTTAATTTTAGTAAAGAAGGATAGTTGGCGGGAAATAAATCCAAGTGAGCTGGATACCCAGATAAGGAATTCACTGTAAACATGTGCGCCGTCAATAAATTAGTTTTGTTGCCTTACATTTCATATTAAAATTAATTCGTAATTCGTGTCTGAAATTCAATTTCAGGGATAGTATATTTATCGGAGCCACAGGGTTATGAACGCATCACGTAAGATATCAAGTTTTCAAAAACATTGTGTAGATAGACCGGAAGGGGGGGGGGGGGATAGAAATGGAAAGGGTAGAAGATTTAATAATAAAAGATAAATATTCTTCAGTTTGAATAGTAAATAAAACATATATAATCTCATAACACTTCCGTTGGGAGGGGGTAAAAAACTCCCCCGAAGGGTACATTGGCCACTATATCAATAAACTAACCGAGAGTAGCAAAAAGGGAGTGCAAGAAACATTCCTAAAATAACAACAAGGCCTACTAGTAGCAAGTTTCTATAAGTATATAAGTAACGAGAATATTTTAGCACTGGCAGGAATATAATAATGGAAAAAAAAAAAAAAAACATGGATATTAAAAATTGATCCATATTCACCATTAGGCCATTTATCTTGGATCTGGAGCAAAGCCGTTGTTACAATATGTTACATTAAGAGCTTGTTAAGACAATTAACGTATATCCTTGAGCAGATAAATTACAAAAAAAAAAAGGATAAGATAATAAGAGTGTTTAGCTGTCTTATTAATCAAGAGATAGGTGAAGAGAGGAAACAACAGGGCCAGGAGAGAGGAAACAGCGGGCCGGGAGAGAGGAAATAGCGGGCCGGGAGAGAGGAAATAGCGGAGCCGGGTGAGAGGAAACAGCGGGGCCAGGAGAGAGGAAACAGCGGGCCGGGAGAGAGGAAATAGCGGGCAAGGAGAGAGGAAACAATGGAGCCGAGGAAGAGAGAAAACAATGGAGCCGAGGAAGAGAGGAAACAATGGGGCCGAGGAAGAGAGGAAACAGCGGGGCCAGAAGAGAGGAAACAGTGGGGCCAGGAGAGAGGAAACAGCGTGCCGGGAGAGAGGAAACAGCGGGGCCGGGAGAGAGGAAACAGCGTGCCGGGAGAGAGGAAACAGCGGGGGCCGGGAGAGAGGAAACAGCGGGGCCGGGAGAGAGGAAACAGCGGGGCCGGAGAGCGGAAACAGGAGAGAGGAAACAGCGGGGCCGGGAGAGAGGAAACAGCGGGGCCAGGAGAGAGGAAACAGCGGTGCCAGGAGAGAGGAAACAGCGTGCCGGGAGAGAGGAAACAGCGGGGCCGGGAGAGAGGGGAGCGGGGCCGGGAGAGAGGAAACAGCGGGGCCGGGAGAGAGGAAACAGCGGGGCCAGGAGAGAGGAAAGAGCGGGGTCAGGAGAGAGGAAACAGCGTGCCGGGAGAGAGGAAACAGCGGGGCCGGGAGAGAGGAAATAGCGGGGCCGGGAGAGAGGAAACAGCGGGCCGAGAGAGAGGAAACAGCGGGCCGAGAGAGAGGAAATAGCGGGGTCGGGAGAGAGGAAACAATGGAGCTGAGGAAGAGAGGAAACAATGGGGCCGAGGAAGAGAGGAACAGCGGGGCTGGGAGAGAAGAAACAGCGGGGGCCAGGAGAGAGGAAACAGCGGGGCCAGGAGAGAGGAAACAGCGGGGCCAGGAGAGAGGAAACATCGGGGCCGGGAGAGAGGAAACAATGGGGCCGAGGAAGAGAGGAAACAACAGGGCTGGGAGAGAGGAAACAGCGAGGCCGGGAGAGAAGAAACAGCGGGCCGAGGAAGAGAAGAAACAGCGGGGCCGAGGAAGAGAAGAAACAGCGGGCCAGGAGAGAAGAAACAGCGGGCCGAGGAAGAGAGGAAACAGCGGGGCCGAGGAAGAGAGGAAACAGCGGGGCCGAGGAAGAGAAGAAACAGCAGGGCGGGAGAGAAGAAACAGCGGGCCGAGGAAGAGAGGAAACAGCGGGGCCGGGAAAGAAGAAACAGCGGGCCGAGGAAGAGAAGAAACAGCGGGGCCGAGGAAGAGAAGAAACAGCGGGGCCGGGAAAGAAGAAACAGTGGGGCCGAGGAAGAGAGGAAACAGCGGGGCCGGGAGAAAATAAATAGCGGGGCTGGAAGAGAGGAAACAGTGGGGCCGAGGAAGAGAGGAAACAATGGGGCCAAGGAAGAGAGGAAACAGAGGGGCCAGGAGAGAGGAAACAGCGTGCCGGGACAGAGGAAACAGCGGGGCCAGGAGAGAGGAAACAGCGGGGCCAGGAGAGAGGAAACAGCGTGCCGGGAGAGAGGAAACAGCGGGCCAGGAGAGAGGAAACAGTGGGGCCAGGAGAGAGAAAAACAGCGGGCCAGGAGAGAGGAAATAGCGGGGCCGGGTGAGATGAAACAGTGGGGCAGGGAGAGAGGAAACAGCGGGGGAGGGAGAGAGGAAACAGCGGGGCCGGGAGAGAGGAAATAGCAGGGCTAGGAGAGAGGAAACAGCGGGGCCAGGAGAGAGGAAACAGCAGGGCCAGGAGAGAGGAAACAGCGGGCCAGGAGAGAGGAAATAGCGGGGCCGGGAGAGAGGAAACAGCGGGGCCGGTATAGAAGAAACAGCGGGGCCGGTAGAGAGGAAACCGCCGGGCCGGGAGAGAGGAAACCGCCGGGCCGGGAGAGAGGAAACCGCCGGGCCGGGAGAGAGGAAATAGCGAGGCCAGGAGAGAGGAAACAGCGTGCTGGGAGAGAGGAAACAGCGGGGCCCGGAGAGAGGAAACAGCGGGGCCAGGAGAGAGGAAACAGCGGGCCGAGAGAGAGGAAATAGCGGGGCCGGGAGAGAGGAAACAATGGAGCCGAGGAAGAGAGGAAACAATGGGGCCGAGGAAGAGAGGAAACAGCGGGGCCAGGAGAAAAGAAAAAGCGGGGGCCGGGAGAGAGGAAACAGCGGGGCCGGGAGAGAGGAAACAATGGGCCCAAGGAAGAGAGGAAACAGCAGGGCCGGGAGAGAGGAAACAGTGAGGCCGGGAGAGAAGAAACAGCGGGGCCGAGGAAGAGAAGAAACAGCGGGGCCGAGGAAGAGAGGAAACAGCGGGGCCAAGGAGAAGAGGAAACAGCGGGGCGGGAGAGAAGAAACAGCGGGGACGAGGAAGAGAGGAAACAGCGGGCCGAGGAAGAGAAGAAACAGCAGGGCGGGAGAGAAGAAACAGCGGGCCGAGGAAGAGAGGAAACAGCGGGGCCGAGGAAGAGAGGAAACAGCGGGGCTGGGAAAGAAGGAACAGCGGGGCGGGAGAGAAGAAACAGCGGGGCCGAGGAAGAGAAGAAACAGCGGGGCCGAGGAAGAGAAGAAACAGCAGGGCCGGGAAAGAAGAAACAGTGGGGCCGGGAAAGAAGAAACAGTGGGGCCGAGGAAGAGAGGAAACAGCGGGGCCAGGAGAAAATAAATAGCGGGGCTGGAAGAGAGGAAACAGTGGGGCCGAGGAAGAGAGGAAACAATGGGGCCAAGGAAGAGAGGAAACAATGGGGCCAAGGAAGAGAGGAAACAGAGGGGCCAGGAGAGAGGAAACAGCGGGGGCCGGGAGAGAGGAAACAGCGGGGCAGGAAGAGAAGAAACAGTGGGGCCGGGAGAGAGTAAACAGCGGGTCGGGAGAGAGGAAACAGTGGGGCCGGGAGAGAGTAAACAGCGGGCCGGGAGAGAGGAAATAGTGGGGTCGGGAGAGAGGAAACAACGGGGCCGGGAGAGAGGAAACAATGGGACCAGGAGAGAGGAAACAGTGGGGCCGGGAGAGAGGAAACAGCGGGCGGGAGAGAAGAAACAGCGGGGCCGAGGAAGAGAAGAAAAAGCGGGGCCGAGGAAGAGAGGAAACAGCGGGGCCGGGAGAGAATAAATAGCGGGGCTGGAAGAGAGGAAACAGAGAGGCTGAGGAAGAGAAGAAGAAACAGCGGGCCGAGGAAGAGAAGAAACAGTAGGGCCGAGGAATAGAGGAAACAGCGGGGCCGGGAGAGAATAAATAGCAGGGCTGGAAGAGAGGAAACAGAGAGGCTGAGGAAGAGAGGGAACAGAGGGGACGAAGAAGAGAGGAAACAGTGGGGCTGAGGAAGAGAGGAAACAGCGGGGCCGAGGAAGAGAGGAAACAGAGGGGCCATGAGAGAAGAAACAGCGGGCCGAGGAAGAGAGGAAACAGAGGGGCCGAGGAAGAGAGGAAACAGTGGGGCCGAGAAAGAGAGGAAACAGAGAGGCCGGGAGAGAAGAAACTGCGGGGCCGAGGAAGAGAGGAAACAGCGGGCCGAGGAAGAGAGGAAACAGCATGCCGAGGAAGACAGGAGACAGCGGGTCTGCCAGCCCACCTAACCTCTGGAGGTCCCTAATATACTTTGGGGGGGATGCTGCAATATGAACAAATCAGAGGCTGCTTTTCCCTTTGGCTTAGGACACAGGCTTAAAATAGAATTATGGGAATCGATTTTTTTTTTCAAAATCATACTTACTGAGAACCGAGTGATCAAACACCACTGATTGCTCATTTCTTGGGCTCCCTGAGCAGAGAGCTGATGACTATCAGTCACCAGCTCTCTGTTTGCCCCTCCCCCCGAGCTCACTGGATCGCTGGGCTGTGAAGGGCGGTGGGAGTGGCCAGCTCAGGCTCTTAGCGGCTCACTGGGAGGCTGAGCCGGGTGCCAGTTCAGGCATATGGTTCGGATCTTGATCATATGGTCGTGATTTTTCCAGAGCCTGGACCAGCTCTGTGTCGTCAGTTGAACTGCACACAATGAACTGCACTCCTATGATCCACAGAAGAAGTACAGCCAAATGAGCTTCTCCTTTAAGGCAGGGTCCCTACATCTACATGTAAATCTACATCAGATTTCATTTGAGTTACCACCTTTAAACCCGGAAAACCTTTGAATTTCAATATGTTTTTATTTTATTATCCAAATTCAAATAACAGGACAATGTCATAGAAAGTATATTCAATAAACATTAGACCCTAGAGATGTGAAATTAAAGCATCTGGCTGTCCTTCCATCGGGATACGTCAAGATACAACCCCTAAAAACTTTAAGCTGACAAATAAAATATATTTGGTGGAAATATTGGTGAGGTTATCAATATGTATTAACATTGAAGGATATAATTCGTTAGTGACCAGGTCATGGGATATGTAACAAATTCTTTAGGGATTAGTTACATAGAATCCCAATGAGCTGTTTAGACCCATATTACTAGGAATGGTGATATCACAGGGAAAAGGTATAGTGTAGGAACCAAATAAGGGGGATAGGGAAGGGAAGGGAAAGAAAGGGGGGGGAGGTTTCCCTTTTTTGTAAGTGTGACAGACCTAGCCGGGACAGAGGCTGTTGGAGGGGACTGAATGTGAGCCTATTGCCTTGTGATTACGGGCCCTGGCATTTGGGGGAACGGTGCTCTTTGTGAGCTGCAAGCCTGGGGACCGCTCAGCTGGTTTTACTTGGATTTAGGTCCATGCCGCCCGCCCAAGACACATAGACTGGATATATATAATGTGTCTTGTCCCAAGCATTATGGGACACACACTGTCAGATGCTACCCCAGCCAGCCTGTCTGTTGCCTTGTGTAATGTAGATGAGGCTGGTCTGGCTTGTAAGGGAGTATTCCACACAATGTTGTTGTGGTAATCAGCCCTGTGTTAATGTTTATGGTAATGTCTGTAGAATAGTCATTCAAACGAGCTAGGAGCCTTAAAGTCCTACCCTGAAAAGTCTTCTCTCAGTCAACTAGTCTGGGTCAATGATTAAGATAATTAGCTCATGCTAATTAAGTTAGGTCTTAGTCATCTGGCTGTATAAAATTGTGTGACATGTCAAATAAAGATGATTCCTGATGTACCCCACACTGGTGTTGTCTGGTGACTGGGTGGGCTAAAGGGTCTTGGATTGTGTGGTACCGGACAGAGGAAGCATTTACGGTGGACATCTTGAGTATGGGGTCCGTCACAGTAAGTATCAACAACCTAGAATTATATGTAATATCAAGTCATCTTGTATCTCTAATGCCCCGTACACACGGTCGGACATTCCGATGGAAAAAGTCCGATCGGATTATGTTGTCGGAAAATCTGATCGTGTCTGGGCTCTAGCGGACTTTTTCCGTTGGAATTTTGGACGGAAAAAAAGTTTGAGAGCAGGACCTAAAATTTTCCGACAACAAAATCCAATCAGACTTTTTACGATCGTGTGTATAGAATTCCGACGCACAAAGTGCCACGCATGCTCAGAAGAAATTTGGGGGTGAAAGCTATTGGCTACTGGCCTCTTCGTAGTCCCGTCGTACGTGTTTTACGTCACGCGTTCTGAACGATCGGATTTTCCGACAACTTT